>CM035153.1:127240531-127840531 GCA_020205615.1 Panax quinquefolius | reverse complement strand
AATGAAAAATTCCCGAAATCCACATACGGACAATTTTTAATACCTCCATTCCGATAAAATACTGATAAAACACCTCAGCATTAATTCCTTCATTTATATCCACACAAAATAAATATTTTCTTATCCATCATTTATGTCCACATAATAAAAATATTTCCTTATCATATAAATTAATAATTAATTATTCACAAATAATATTATAGAATCACAATTATGACAACCAGGTCATTCCCAGGAAAGAGAGGGCTTTTCGATAAGGGTTTCTTCTTACTGGCGCGCAATTAGGTGACCAAACCCCTTTCCTAGATAGAACTTCCTTAGACATTGCCAATAATGCTATCTAATAATATTATTCAAATAATATGAATTATCGATCCGATAATGGAAAATACTACGCGTTGATAATTATCAAACAACAATAATATAAAATATCAACGTAGCAATTATTGAATCAATAAAATAAAATATTGAATAAAGAATTACCGTAACAATTATTGAGTAGTGTCTTTCACGTAAGAATCAATAATTCAAAAATATCGCATAATACCGCTGAGTGCTACTTATGCAACCACGCTGTATTTAATCGTATTTTAACCACCGTGTAATCCAACAATGTTGTTAATCAGTAATAATTACACCGTTATTTATAAAAACTCAAACTTGTTGGTTTCTTCATCCGACCGTTTTCCGTTATGGGGCCCACAAATGATTGCGTCTTCATACGAATATTTCCCGACAGCAAGAATATTCCACGACCAAACGAATATTCCTCGACAACAATGAATATTTTATAATCACTTGCTTATTTTATAAAATTTGCACATTTCACCCATAACCAAAGCATTATATCAAATTAAGTCCTTTTTATTTTAAGATAATGAATAGAGAAAATTTAATTTTATTTATAAAAAGTTGGGGTCTTACATGGGGCCCACGTAAGAAAAATGAAATTGGGGTGGGGGAATTATTCTGATTCACGGGGGAGGGGTGGAATGCCTTGGATATGAGGGAATTAAGTTATTATTATTATATATATATATATATATATTATAATAAGTTTTGTTTTTTATGAAAATTGAATATATTATATTGTATTGCATAGTGCTGCATAGTAAATCAAAATTTTCTTCAGAATTGTGCCCGTGAATTTGCCCGTGAACTTCCCACTGTGTAGTTTATGATTTCTAAATTCAAATAGTATCATTTTCATTCTCCAATAAATAGGATGCTTAGTTAGAATTAAAAATCACACTAAAATCAGAGAATTCTTCTTCTATAATATTGAGCGTATTTCTTTAGAGTTTAAGGAACCTTTGAGTGTAGAAAATAGTTCAAGTTTTCTTCAAAAATATCCCCGCTATACCAGTTAAAATACTCTCCTTTTTAAGGTAAGGGATATTTTTTTTGATCAATACTCGTAAGAAATAATATTTTCTTTCATACTCTGTAGTATGTGAGTAATATTATTTCATTTCAGATTCTGAATTCTATACTCATTTTGTTAAGTTTTGGCTTCTATACTCTATGAAATTAGTAGAATATCCTTGATATTTGCGCTTCATCCAGTTTCTTTTCATGGAAATATTATTCTGAGCATTCTTTATAAGTTTTAACTTTTTCATGTCAGAGTACTATTCACGGGGTACTATTCCCAAAGTACTATTCATGGAGTACTATTCACTTGATTACTATTCACCTGGGGTATTATTCATGGCAAAAATTGATTTCTTTTCGGTCCAAATCATTTTTGATACAATATTATTCTTGAATTTTACTCCACAAAGCCGCATGATGTTGACAATTTGGACATTATTAAGTTCTGAATAAATTAAATTATAAATCTTTAAAATTTGTCCTTTGCTTTCATTTAATTGAATTCTTATATCATTGTCATCATCCTCATGCTTATATTATTATGAAAGTCATCTTTGGCCTATAGTGCATTGATGGACTATTGATTGGTATTATTATGACCAGGAATTATTCTGTATAATCATGATCGTAATGTTACAAATGATGTGGTAAAAGTCCTCATTGGCCCGTAGTGCATTAATGGACAGTTATTGGCATGATCATGACCATTGGTGAAAACAGGAATATCCTTGACCCGTAGTGCATGGATAATTCGTGGTCATGATATTAATGAATATCTTTGGCCGTAGTGCAGGGATGATTCGATGATGTGGATTATTTATTAAGCTGAGTCTCAACGATAAAATTGATCATAAACTTTTTAAATCATAGAAGATAGTAGATATCATGCTCTACTTGACTCTTCCAATGGATTGCTTGTTGCACTGCAGTTAAACTTGATGTCTATTATATTTTATCAGTTTAACACTGTTGAAGGCTAACGATAATTTATTCTGCATTATCTTAGTCATAATATTTCTTACTGGGCTAGTTGAGCTCACCCTTTTGCTTTCATTGTTCTCTTCAGGAAATGAGAACGTAGCCGGGACTAGTCGGGGAATGGAGTGACGGTTCGAGATGGTTGTTTTAGAAGTCCTCACTATATAGTGTAATAATAAATGTAATGAGGATTGAATTTGAGTTTGGATATTGTCTAGGAGATAATATTTGTATTAAAACTCACAGCTTATGTTTTGTCGTATCCTGCACGACACTAAATAGTTGTATAAATCAAGTTTGTATTTGAATTCTATACCATGTATTTGGCGACTCAGAATGGGTGATGTATACCTATTTTGGCGGCGTCACAGTTGGTATCAAAAGTTAGGGATATGATCCTTAGAGATGTGGGACTAGAACTAGAAGGGGAGAGACGGGTAATTCCTTCGCTAGTATGACCTACCTAAGCTTATTTGTTATTTGATTGGTTGGTCAGAATATATGGGTATTATGTGGTATGTCAATTAACCCTTGTTTTGTGGTAGTATTTGAAAATGGCATCCGAGAATGTTGAGATAAACAATGGAGCATAGGAGACCGTTGAGTTACTACAGATCAATAACCAGGATAATGTGCATCAGGAATGCAATAGTCCTTAGGTGAACAACAACACCGACCAAATGATGAACGATGGAATGTTCAGAGGCTTCTTGCAATTCATGCA
This sequence comes from Panax quinquefolius, assembly GCA_020205615.1. Taxonomy (NCBI): domain Eukaryota; kingdom Viridiplantae; phylum Streptophyta; class Magnoliopsida; order Apiales; family Araliaceae; genus Panax; species Panax quinquefolius. The sequence continues at coordinate 127,837,455 of CM035153.1, read as the reverse complement.
AAATCAGACGAGAAAGACTCCTGTCCAAAATGCAGGTGGAAACACTGGCAACTCACGGATGGTCACCGCTAAGTAGTTTAAGGAGCTGGGACCACCAGAGTTTTGGGGAGATCCAGAACCACTCAAGGCAGAGACGTGGATAAAGTAGATCACCAAGATATTTGATGTCACATATTTAAACAAAAATACATCAGTTTTGAATTATATTTCTATTGTTAATAAATTTCCTGATGTATTCCTTGAAGAACTTCCTGGCCTACCCCCAGAGCATGAAATTGAATTTGTATCGACCTTGAACCCGGTATAAAACCCATTTCCAAAGCCCCATATTGAATGGCTCCTATTGAACTTCTAGAGTTAAAAACCTAACTGCACGAATTGTTAGACATCGATTTTATTCGCATTAGTACGTCTCCTTAGGGTGCTCATGTTCTCTTCGTAAAGAAGAAAGATGGAAGTATGCGACTTTGTATTGATTATCGGGAGTTGAATCATGTCACAATCAAAAATAGGTACCCGTTGCCACGCATTGATGACCTGTTTGACCAGTAGTAAGGCGCCAAATTCTTTTCAAAGATCGATCTTCGTTCCGGATATCATCAGTTAAAGATCAAAACTAATGACATTCCAAAGACTGCTTTCAGAACTCGGTAAGGGCATTATGAATTCCTAGTCATGTCTTTTGGATTTACTAATGCTCCTGCTGCTTTCATGAATATGATGAACCGAGTATTCAAGGAATATTTGAATCACTTTGTGGTCGTCTTTATTGATGACATCCTCATTTATTCCAAAAGCCGTGAAGATCATGAGCAACACTTGAGGCTGATACTACAAAAGCTTCATGAAAACAAGCTTTATGCCAAGTTGAAGAAGTGCGATTTCTGGCTTGAGGAAGTAACATTCCTTGGGCACGTGATATTATATCATGGAATATCTGTTCATCTAGCAAAGATTGAAGCAATACAATGTGACGCCCCCAAAATAGGTATACATCACCTATTCTGAGTCGCCAAATACATGGTACATAATATAAATATAATCTTGAATATACAACAAGAGTTGTGAGTTTTAATACAAATATTGTCTTCTAGACAATATCCACTCTCAGAATAAGTCCTAATTACATTTATTGTCACACTATTTAACAGAATAGTGAGGACTACTAATACACCATCTAGGACCATCACTCCGTTCCCCGACTCGTCCCAACTACGTTCTCATTTTCTGAAGAGAACAATGAAAGAAAGGGTGAGCTCAACTAGCCCAGTAAGAAATATTATAACTAAGATAATGTAGAATAAATTATCATTAGCCTTAAACAGTGTTAAACTGATACAATATAACAAACATCAAGTTTAACTGCAGCGGATCAAGCAATCCATTAAAAGAGTCAAGTAGAGAATAAAATCTACTATCTTTTATGATTTAAAAGATTTTTCATCACTTTTATCGTTGAGACTCAGCTTAATAAATAATCCACATCATCGAATCACCCCTGCACTACGGCCAAGGATATTCTTTTGTATCACGACCAAAAATTATCCATGCACTACGGGCCAAGGACATTCGTGTATTCATCAATGGTCATGATCATGCCAACAACTGTCCATCAATGCACTATGGCCAAAAGGACTTTTACCACATCATTTGTAACATTACGGTCATGATTATACCGAATAATCCCTGGTGATAATCATACCAAGTCCATCTATGCACTATAGGCCACAGATGACTTTCAATATAATATAAACATGAGGATGATGACAATGATATAAGAATTCAATAAAACAAGTTCACGAATTAATTTGTCTAGGAACCAATAACGTCCAAATTGTTAACATGATACTTCTTTGTAGAGTAAAATTCAAGAATGCTCAGAAGAATATTTCCATGAAAAGATACTGGATGAAGCGCAAATATCAATGATATTCCTTTAATTTCATGGAGTATAGAAGTCAAAACTTTAGCCAACTGAGTATAATAAGGAATGGAATAACAAAAGAAATCACCAGTACATGCGATAATCAGATAAAAGTAAAAGTTATTCCAATGTAATAATAAAGAGCGGAACCGTGTCCGCGAAAAGCGATGCATACGACATGATATTCAAATGTAATAATAAAGACAGAATCAGTGTCGGCGTAAAACGCATGCATGTGATATTCCAATGAATAATAAAGACGGAATCAAGTCCGCAGAAACGCATGTATGCATACATGATATTCCAATGTAATAATAAAGATTTAAATCAGTCCCCAGTAGAACGCATGCATGTGAGGATATTCCAATGTAATAATAAAGAATGGAATAATGTAAGAATTTCACCAAGTATAGGGTAGCTCACAGATACAAAAGTTATTCCAATGTAATAATAAAGAATGGAATAATGTAAGTTCTCTTCATGAGAACAAAAGAAATAATACCCCTTACCTTAGTAGAAAATTGAATACCGCAATATTGTAGTAACAGAAGTTTCTTCTTCTTTCTCTCTTATTCTCTCTATTCTTTCTCGCTCTATAGCTTTAGTGAATTCGTGAAAAATAATGAAGGAATGAGCTTCTATTTATAAGCTTAGCAGAGTAAGGGTAAACTAGTCTTTTCGCCATAATTTATGACATCATCGCATACATCATCGATCATATGACATCATTGCTTACATCATCCTTCCGATGACATCATTGCTTACCTCATCGTTCCGATGACATCATCGCTTGCATCATCAAAATTCAAATTCAATTTGTTCTCTTCCACCTCATTTTACTTTTATACCATGAATTTACTATCATAATGTTACCATTCAAATTATAAAAAACATACTATCATATAATCACATCATACTACTATAATATAATATTATAAAAATATATTTGAGTAAATTATTGATTTGATAATTTGAAATACTGTTTAATGACAATTATTGAATCAAAAATATCAACGTCGCAATTATAAAATAAAATATTAAAACAAAGAATTATCGTAATAATTATTGAGTAAAGTGTCTTCTTACGTAAGAATCAATAATTCAAAAATATCGCAACAACGCTGTTATCAGATTTTTACTACCGAGTAGTTCAACAGTTTTAACTGTAAAACTTCCGCCATTATTTTTATAAAAAATATTTTTGTCGTTTTCTCAATCCGACAACAATTCCGTTGTGGGGTCCACCAATGATTGTGCCGTCCGCATTTAATATTCCCCCGTTAAAACGAATATTCCCCACCAATCGAATATTATATAACAACTTGCGATTTTGCAAAATTTATAAATATTATCCACAACTATAACATTATATCAAATTCATTCCATAATATTTAAAAAATGATATTTATAGAAAAATCATCTTTATTAAAAAATTTGGGGTCTTACATACAAAGCTGGGAGCAACCTAAGTCAGTGACCGAAGTACGTAGCTTTTTCGGCTTAGCTGGTTATTATCGGAGATTCTTAGAAGGGTTTTCTCGAATCTCTACTCCATTAACTCAGCTGACTCGGAAAGTTACAAAATTCGGTTGGAGCGAGGAATGTGAGAAAAGTTTTCAAGAACTCAAGAGGAGACTCATTTCAGCACCTATTCTGACAATACCATCTGGTTTAAAGGGATTTGTCATCTACAGTGATGCTTCAGGCAAAGGGTTAGGATGTGTTCTCATGCAACTTAGGAAAGTCATAACCTATGCCTCACGACAACTCAAAGAATATGAGAGGAATTATCCTACTCATGATCTAGAGTTGGCAGCAATTGTTTTTGCACTTAAAATTTGGAGGCATTACCTGTATGGGGAGAAAGTGGAGATCTATACGGATCATAAAAGTCTCAAATATTTCTTCACTCAAAAGGAACTCAAAACGCGACACCGACGTTGGCTTGAACTGTTGAAAGATTATGATCATACCATTCAATACCATCCTAAAAAAGCGAACATAGTAGCTGACGCATTGAGTAAAAGATCATATACGAGTACAAGTGCGATATTGTCAATATAAAGGCCCATTTTGTATGACTTGCAAAGGATGGAGATAGAGTTAAAGACTCCAGGGACCCATGTGATGATGGAAAATATATGAGTAGAACTGACTTTAATCGATAAAGGTAAAGCTGCTCAAGCTAAAGACCTGGAGCTGATGCGTATGGGGAAGAAATTACAAAAAGGTGCTATTTCGGAAGCAAGAATCGATGAAGAAGGAATACTTCGAGTCAACTCCAGACTTTGTGTTCCTAATGACCCTGATTTAAAGAATAAGATCATGATGGAGGGGCACAACACACTATTTGTAATCCATCCCGGCCAATATGTATTGTGATCTTCAACATACATTTTGGTGGAGCAATTTGAAAAGAGAGATAGCAGAGTTTATCTCAAGGTGTTTAACTTGTCAACGAGTCACGGCGGAGCATCAAGTGCCAAAAGGTCTATTGCATCCACTTGAAATTATAGAATGGAAGTGGGAGCACATTACCATGGATTTTTTATTGGTCTTCCCAAGGTTTCTCAAGGTATAGATGCAATTTGGGTCATTATTGATAGATTGACCAAGTCTGCTCATTTCTTACCTATACGAGAAACTAATACATATGAACGTTTTGCCCGTATATACATAAATGAGATTGTAAGGCTTTATGGTATGCTAGTATCCATAGTTTCTGATCGAGACCCAAGATCCACTTCATGGTTTTGGGTCAGTTTGCAGAAAGCTATGGGCACGGATTTGCAATTCAGTTCAGCATGTTATCATCAGACGGACGGGCAGTCGGAGAGGACTATTCAAACTATGGAGGATCTATTAAGACTCTGTGTCCTTGACTTCAAAGGAAGTTGGGACAAGTTCTTGCCATTAGTGGAATTCTCCTACAACAACAGTTATCAAGCAAGTATCGATATGGCTCCATTTGAGGCGTTGTATGGAAGAAAGTGTCGTTCTCTAGTATGCTGGGACGAGGTGGGTGAAGCAACATTGTTGGGACCGAAATTGGTATGCATGACTATGGAAAAGATTCAAATGATCTAGCAACGTATAAAAACCTCACAAGATCGACAAAAGAGTTATGCTAATTTTCATCGAAAGGACGTGGAATTCAATGTTAGAGAACATGTGTTGTTACGTGTTGCTCCATGGAAGGGAGTTACGAGATTTGGAAAGAGAGAAAAGCTGAATCCTCGATTCATTGGCCCATTTGAAATCCTTGATCGAATAGGAACTATGGCCTATAGACTCGCGTTACCGCTAAGTATGTTACGTGTTCAAAACATTTTTCACATATCTATGTTACATAAATATGTGGAAGACCCGAACCACATTATTGAGTTAAAATCAAACAAGATAATAGAAGATTTAACGTATGAAGAGGTACCTGTTAAATCCTTGGATAAGAAGGAACATATTCTATGCTCTAAGGTTATACCTCAAGTCAAAGTTTTGTGGAGAAACCACGATGTTGAGGAAATGACCTGGGAGTTAAAATCTGAAATAAAATCAAGGTATCCTCACCTCTTCGTCATAATAGGCACGTACACCAATTTCGAGGGTAAAATTTCATAAGAAGGGGAGGTTGTAAGACACCAACTTTTATGAATAAAGATAAATTTTTCTATAAATATCTTTTTTGAATATTAAGGTATGAATTTGTTATAATGTTATAGTTGTGGGTAATATTTATAAATGTTGCAAAGTAAGCAAGTTGTTATATATAATATTCGATTGGTCGGGGAATATTCGTTTTAACATGGAATATTCGTACGATAGCACAATCATTGGTGGACCCCACAACGGAATTATTGTCAGAGTTAAAAAACCATGTAAATATCTTTTATAAAAATAATGGCGGAAGTTTATCGTTAGCTGTTGGATTACCCAATGGTAAAAGTACAAGAATGTCTGGCGTAGTCAGATATAGTAATACGATATTGATTATTGATGCTTACGTGAGAAGTCACCGGTTATACTCAATTATTGCTACGAGAATTCCGCATAGTATCTCACGTTATTTGATTCAATTATTGTTACAATATTTTATATTATTAAATCAATAATTGAGATTATAAGTTATTCATATTATTATCTCGCGTAATTAACAATGTTTAGAAAGTTCACGAGAAAGGGTTTGGTCACCTAATCAAGGCATAATAGGAGAAATCCTTATCGGAAAGCCCCTCTTTCTTGGGAACGATCTGGTTGTTAATATTGCGAGTTATAATAATGATGAATCAATGTTGTTAAATATATTGAGGGTATTTTTATGTTGTAATTTTTTTTATTATATAAACCCCCACTTGCTCATTTTTCAAAATAATCGATAGAAAGTTATTCATTATAAGATGTGGAACCCACATGTGATGATGACATGTGGGGCCCACGTAAGAAAAATGAAATTGGGGTGGGGGAATTATTCTGATTCACGGGGGATGGGTGGAATGCCTTGGATAAGAGAGGGAGTTAGGTTATTATTATTATATATATATTATAATAAGTTTTGTTTTTTTATGAAAAATAGAATATATTATATTTTATTGCATAGTGCTGCATAATAAATCAAAATTTTCTTCAGAATTGCGCCCGCGAATTCGCCCGTGAACTTCCCACAGTGCAGTCCATGATTTCTAAATTCAAATAGTATCCTTTTCATTCTCTTATAAATAGGATGCTTAGTTAGAATTGAAAATCACACCAGAATAAGAGAATTATTCTTCTATAATATTGAGCGTATTTCTTTAGAGTTTAAGGAAGCTTTGAGCGTAGAAAATAGTTCAAGTTTTCTTCAAGAATATCCCCGCTATACCAGTTGAAATAATCTCCTTTTTAAGGTAAGGGATATTATTTTTGTTCAATACTCGTAACAAATAATATTTTCTTCCATACTCTATAGTATGTGAGTAATATTATTTCGTTTTAAATTCCAAATTCTATACTCATTTTGTTATGTTTTGGCTTTTATACTCCATGAAATTAGTAGAATATCCTTGATATTTGCGCTTCATCTAGTATCTTTTCATGAAAATATTATTCTGAGCATTCTTGATAAGTTTTAACTTTTTCATGCCGGAGTACTATTCATGAGTACTATTCACTCGATTACTATCACCCGGGGTACTATTCATGAAAAAAATTGATTTTTTCCGGTCCAAATCATTTTTAATACAATATTATTCTTGAATTTTACTCCACAAAGCAGTATCATGTTGACAATTTGGACATTATTGAATTCTGGATAAATTAAATTATAAGTCTTTAAAATTTATCATTTGCTTTCATTTAATTGAATTATTATATCATTGTCATCATCCTCATGCTTATATTATTATGAAAGTCATCTTTGGCCCGTAGTGCATAGATGGACAGTTGTTGGCATGATCATGACCATTGGTGAAAACAAGAATATTCTTGGCCCGTAGTGCATGGATAATTCGTGGTCGTGATACTAATGAATATCTTTGGCCGTAGTGCAGGGATGATTCAATGATGTGGATTATTTATTAAGCTGAGTCACAACGATAAAATTGATGATAAAATTTTTAAATCATAGAAGATATTAGATATCATGCTCTACTTGACTCTTCTAATGGATTGCTTGTTCCTCTGCAGTTAAACTTGATGTCTATTGTATTTTATCGGTTTAACACTGTTGAAAGCTAACAATAATTTATTCTGCATTATCTTAGTCATAATATTTCTTACTGTGCTAGTTGAGCTCACCCTTTTTCTTTCATTGTTCTCTTCAAGAAATGAGAACGTAGTCGGGGAATAGAGTGACGGTCCGAGATGGTTGTTTTAGTAGTCCTTACTATATAATGTGATAATAAATGTAATGAGGATTGAATTTGAGTTTGGATATTGTCTAGGAGACAATATTTGTATTAAAACTCATAGCTTATGTTTTGTCGTATCCTGCATGACACTTAACAGTTGTATAAATTAAGTTTGTATTTGAATTCTATACCATGTATTTGGTGACTCAGAATGGATGATGTATACCTATTTTGGGGGTGTCACAATAACAGTTTGACTAAGATTTTATTTTACTTACTTGATTTGAAAAATAACTAACACTACATATTTAAATCTTACAGCTGCAAAATGTGGATCAAGTTAAGGAACATCTAATAGCACAGGTAGAGGAATATTAAGTAGTTAAGGGACCGATGGAGATGATACTCATATACAAGCTGAAGATGCACACCCTTAAATTGTTGGAAGAGGGAGAGGTAGAGATAGAGGTAAAGGTAGAGGTAGAGGTAGGTTCCCAGGAACTGGAGGTCAAGGAAGAGGAAGAGTGGTGCACATTGTATCTATGATAGCTATATGAAATTTACTGTGAATGTTGAAAAGAGTGATTTAATGCAAAATTCCTTGTTATTTTTGGAAATATTATTGTATGCATCTGTTTAGTTATTTTAGTATTATGCATCTATTTGGTGCTTTGTGCTTTATGTACGTCACTGCAAAGTATAGTAGTGCATATTAAAAGGTGCAACAGTGCATACTACAAGGCAACATGTTTTTATGTCACTATAATTACACCAGTCATTATAAAATAACTTTTTTCATCAATGAAATTTAAGAGGCACAACAAATTTCAAAAAAATTTACCATTCCAAAAAATTGCATACTTACAAAGAACTTGCTAATTTCATATGTTAAAACTAATTCTAAAAAATTTTACCAATCCAAAAATTGTAAGTTTGTTCCTTAATACATAATTGAAACTATAAATTACAACCATTTAACTATAATTATCCTAACATGAATACAAATATCATGCCTAACAAAATGACTTTAATTGAAGCAGTACACATTTTATAGACCATTCACTTTGCTTTGCACATTCAAGTTGAAATTTCATTATTTTTTCATTCAATTTTTTTTCATTGCCTCTCTAAATTTCATACTTATTCCTTTCTATTTCCAAATTCAGACCATTAATCAGAAGTTTTAACTCATGCAAAACTTCTTTAGACCTTTTATAAACCTCTTGGTCATACTAATAAAAAAAAGTTATAGTATTTACTTATCTTTTTGTCCTGCATGTTGGTTGATAAAAATCAATCCATAACATCAAAAATTAATATAATTTCAACACAATTGTAATTCTAATGTTTTCAAAAAATAAGATAAAACTCAGCCAACCAAAACCTACAGAATTAGTATCTTGCTCCATTGTGGACAACCAAAGAACCTTCTTCATTAATTACTCTAAGTCTAAGATATCTTCATTTGAGCTCTATACCCACAACAACACCTTGGAGACTCACCCATCGATTCAGTATACTCCCTTGATTCTAGTTCATCTTCTATACTAGTACAATCCATTCGCAGATGAAATTGGATGAAAAAAACCCTAACCCGCTTATATTTTTAAGGGAAAAAACAAAAGAATTAATTTAAGAAGAGAACATGTAATGGAAAAATCAAGTTATGAATATTAATTTGAGAGAAGATCAAAAATTGTACTAGCTATTAGAGAAGAATGAACAAAACATGTACACAAATAAAATTACAGATACTTGGAACAAAGTAGATTTCAAAACATAGAGGAAACATACATGAACAATATATGCAGATTAATGAATTAAAAGATCTAGGGTTTGAAACGGAACATTGAACAAAATCCAATTATAGAAAAACAAATTTAGATAGAAATTTAAGGTTCTTTCTGTAAGAATATGCATGAATTAGTGAAAATCAGAATTGAAAAAAAGAATCAAAATTCAAACAATAGACATTGGGTTTTATCATTCGAAGTTTTTGGGATTTTGACACTTACGTCGTCGAAGCTTTGAAACTGAGTACAAATGCACAATATCAAACACCAATTATGTAATACCATGACTTTTAATAAATAAAATTAAATTTTCTTATAATTATTATTCTAAACTGTAACGTGTTAAATTGATAAAATGATAAGATAAGGGTGATATTTGTTCTATCGAGGAATATTCGTTATGTCTGGGAATATTAGGTAAAGTAAGACAGCGCTGGAACAACCTATAATTGCTAGGCTCTATAACAACATAACTTTCGGATACCGAAAATGATAGAAATACCCTTTTTAATAAAAATTGTCAACGGTACTAACACTTTTAATTGTTAAAATACCCGATAATAAAAGAATAGTAGCACACGCTGTTCCACAGTAGCTCACGGTATTGCAAAGTATTTTATAATTATTATTTCAATAATTGTTACAGTAGCAATTGCATAATATGTTAACTCAATAATTGTTATAGTAGCAATTACACAATATTTCAAATTATTAAATTAATAATTGCCACGACATAGTAACTCATATTATTTGATATGATATTATTAGACATTTAAAATTATTGGCAATATTTAGAGAGTTCTATAGAGAAAAAAGGTAATTTGATTGTGCGCCGTTTATTTGGAAGACCCCATCATTCCTGTAAACAATTTGGTTGTCATTATTGTGAGTCTATAATATTTATACTTAGCAAGATTTAGCGTTATATAGTGAGCATCAGTCCACTTTAGCAAGTACTTAGATTTGGAGATGTCTCAATTGTAAGACCCCGAAATTTTTAAATAAAATAGAATTTCCTCTAATTATTATTTTGGAATATTATGGTGTGGATTTGATATAATGTTATAGTTGTGGGTAATGTTTACAAATTTTGCAAAGTAAGCAAGTTGATATAAAATATTCATTGTGTCAGGAAATATTCGTTTGGTCGGGGAATATTCTTTTTGTCGGGAAATATCCGTACGACGACACAATCATTGGTGGACCCCACAACGGAAGTATCGTCGTAGTTAGAAAACGACAGAAATAATATTGGTCTAAACTTTCTTATAAAATTTTTACCTTTTCATGTTGGGGCTACTATTCACGAGTTACTATTCATGTGTTACTATTTATGAGTTATTATTCACGAGTTACTATTCATAAGTTACTATTCATAAGTTATTATTCACGGGGTATTATTCACGACAAAATTGGTTTCTTTTTTCTGACCAATTTTTTACCGTTAAACTGTTGAAATACCCAGTGGTAAAAGAACAGTAATACGCGTGGTTGCATAGTAACAAACTGTATTGATTATTGATGCTTATGTGAGAAGTCACTCAGTTATACTCAATTATTGCTACAGTAATTGCTGCATAGTATCTCATGTTATTTGATTCAATTATTTTCACAATATCATCTACATAATATTTTATATTATTAAATCAATAATTGAGACGACAATGTTATTCATATTATTATTTGCATTATTAACGATGTCTAGAAATTTCTGTCAAAGAAAGGGGTTTGGTCACCTAATTGCACGCCAATAAGGAGAAATCCTTATCGAAAATACCCCTCTTTCCTGGAAATGACCTGGTTGTTAAATATTGTGAGTTATAATATTAATGATAAATAATTGTTGAAAGATTAAAAATATGTTGATTAAAGATAAGTGATTTGTGGTAAATATTTATTCAATTTTTGATATAAATAAAGGGGTTTGTTATGAGGTATTTGTTATAATTTTGTCTTATTATTCCACGAGGAGATGTGCTAATTTTTCAGACCGTTGGTTGAAGATATAATAATAAATTAATATGGACCGCTGGTGAAAAGTTATAATAGTAAATCAATATGGATCGCTGGTTTAAAGTAAATCAATATGGACCACTGCTTTAAGTTTTAATAGTAAATCAATATGGACCGTCCGTTTAATAGTAAATTAATCTGGGTCGTTCATGAATTAGTTACTATTCAGTCCTTTTTCCTATAAATAGAAGTTAGTTCCTTCATTATTTCTTACGAATTCACTAAAACTCTAGAGAGAGAAACTATAGAGAGAAAGAAGAGGAGTATTCTGCTACTACCCTACTTCAGTATTCAATCTTCTACTACGGTAAGGGGTATTATTTATTTCATATTCGCTTACGATATTATTTTTCGTATTCGTAAGGAATATTATCTTCGTTTAATATTCGTAAGGGATATTATTTGTTGTATTCGTAAGGGGTATTATTTATTTCATATTCAATTACGATATTATTTTTAGTATTTGTAAGGAATATTATCTTCGTTCAATATTCGTAAGCGATATTGTTTGTTGTATTCGTAAGGGGTATTATTTCTTTCGTATTCATGATGAGAGTTATTTTCTTTCAATACTCGTAAGGATTGTTATTCCATTCTTTATCATTCTGTTGGAATAACCTGTCTACGCGAACTACCGCATGCATGGTGAAATCTTTTTATTATTCCATTCTTTATTATTCTGTTGGAATGACCTGTCTACGCGGACTACCGCATGCATGGTGAAATCTTTTTGTTATTCCATTCTTTATTATTCCATGGGAATAACCTGTCTACACGGACTATCGCATGCCTGGTGAATAACCCTTCGTATTCAATGGTTATTAAAATTATGGAAATGATCTGTCTACGCGGACTACCGCATGAAAGTTGACAATCCATTTGCAGTTTCATATATTGTTCATTTCAGATTCCTAACTCTAAACTTACTACGGTAAGTATTGTTTCTATAATTCCTGAAATGATCAGAAATTCCTGGAGTTTTCTTTTCTGTATCCAAGTTGTCTGTTATGGTTCCTATCTTTGATTGGATCTATGTTTTGTACTTTATTCTTGAATTTTGCTCCACAATTGATTATTATGGAGTATTCTTGAACTTGGATAAACTAAATTATGAATCCCTAATCGTGTCCTTTATCTCACTGGATTCGTTCTTTAAAATATTTTTCATCATCTTCAGTTTTAAACGGTGATACTTGACGAATATCTTTGGCCTTTAGTGCAAAGATGAATGATTACCTGATGAATATCTTTGGCCCGTAGTGCAAAGATGGACAGGTGTTGAGATGAACATGACCAACTGGTGATACAAATGAATATCTTTGGCCCGTAGTGCAAAGATGAATATTTGATTCAAGATGTATATTGATTGATGTTACAGGGATAAAATATTGATGATGGACTTTTAAATCATAGAAGATAGTAGACTACATTCTCTACTTAACTCTTTTAATGAATTGTTGTTTTCGCTGCAGTTGTTGATCTGAAACTTGTTGTCTATTGTATTCTATCAGATTTTTCCCTGTTGAGGACTAAGGATAATTTTTTCTACATTATCTTAGTCATAATATTATTTACTGGACTAGTTGAGCTCACCCTTTTCCTTTTTGTTCCATTTTTTTCTCAGGAGGCGAGAATATAGCGGGAACTAGTCGGGGTATGGAGTGATATTTAAAGGCAGTTGTTTTAGTACTCCTCACTATTCTGTAAAATAGTGTATCAATAATTGTAAAAAGGACTTATTTGAGGCTGGATATTGTCTAGAAGTCAATATTTGTATTTAAACTCGCAGCATATATGTTGTCGTATTTGCATGACAATTGTAATAATGAAGTTGTAGTTATTTTCTGTACCATGTATTTGGAGACTCAGAATGGGTTGTGTGGACTTATTTTGGGGGCGTCACAATTGGTATCAGAGCTTAGGGATATGATCTCTGATGGAGATCAGGGGTTAGAACTAGGAAGGGAGTGACGAGTAAATCCTTCGCTAGCATGTCCTACCTAAGCTTATTTGTTGGTCGGTCAGAATATAGGGGTATTATGTGGTATGTCAATTTCTTTAATTAACTGTTATTTTGCGGCAATATTTGAGAATGACACCTGTAAATGTTAACAATGGAGTGAATGAGACCGTTGAGATACCTTTAATCACCAACCAAGAGAATGTGCAATATGACGACAATGTTCCTCCTGTAAACAACACCACCGATTAAACGATGAATGATGGGATGTTTAGAAGTTTTTTGCAGTTCATGTAAAATCAGACGAGGGAGACTCGTGTACAAAATATGTGGAAATGATAATAACGCTGGCATTGTCACATGCCCAAGCGCTTCAAAGAGTTGGGACCACCAGAGTTTTTGGGAAAGCCGTATCCGATTATAGCAGAAACGTGGGTTAAGCAAATTACCAAGATATTTGATGTCTTGGGATGCACGGAGGAACAGAAGGTTCCATTCGCCACCTTTATGTTGTGTGATGAGACAGATTACTGGTGGGAATCTATGAAGCGTACCCAGCCAACCGTACTCAATATGCCTTGGGAAACGTTTCAGAAACTGTTCAATGACAAGTACATTCCTGAAAGTATTCGTCATATGAAGGAGGTAGAGTTTATTAGACTGGAATAGAACAACATGACTGTGTCCTAGTACGAGGCTAAGTTCGCAGAGTTATCTAGGTTAGCACCTCATTTGGCATAGAATGAGGAACATATGACGCAGATGTTTCTAAGAGAGTTGAAACCCGAAATTCATCAATACCTTATCTCTCATAAATTTTCTCTATATTCAGATGTTGTCAACATTGCTCAATTATTAGAGCGAGATAATGAGTATGTTTAACCGGGGGACCATAACTGTGGTCGCATCGATTGGGGCGTAGCCATCATCGAGCGATGACAACCCAATGGGAGGAAAATATCTGGAAAAAAGCAGTAACCACTTTGGTGGTAATCATGGCCATGATATTAGGAGAAGCGAGTCAGGGAGGAGATTTCAAAAAGAGAAGGTACAACAATGACAATGTGAAGACGTCAACACCAACATCAATAGTTTCTAAGGGAGGATAACGACCTCCGGTCGTATTTTATAAATACGGGAAGGAGGGATACATAAGTCCAAACTGTTCACAACCTTCTAAGGTATGTTTTAGTTGTGAAAAAGACGGTCACATAGCTCAATTTTTTCCTATACAAAAATCAAGTCCAGCTGGGACGGTGGAACCAAAGGCGGATACGGACAAAACAAAGTCAGTGGTTTCTGGAAGAGCGTTTGTCGTGACTGCCCAAAGAGCGAGTAACTCGAACGAAGTTAGCACGGGTTAGTTAATTATAAATTTTTGCGAAGTTTATACCTTACTAGATACCGGTTCTACCCATTCTTTTATCTCTCCTGCTTATGCTAAGCATTTGAACTTGACTCCAAAGAAATTAGACTTTTACTTATCTGTTGAGATTCCGTTAGGAGAAACTTTCATTACATCCACTGTTTATAAATCTTACTTGATCCAAGTTGGCACCATCACAATACCTGTTGATCTTATCTCTTTAAAGATACTTGCATTTGATGTGATTTTAGGGATTGATTGGTTAACCACTCATCATGCTAAAATTGATTATTTTTGTAAGGTTATTAGTTTTCATATTTCTAACCAACCTGTTATGCGAATTCAAGCAACCAAACCACTAAAGTCAAACACTTTCATATCAAGCCATAAAGTCATTCGTTTATTAAAAAACGGATGTGAATCTTTCTTAGCCCATGTCATGAACTTGAACAAAAATACATCAGATTTGAATAATTTTTCTGTTGTTAATGAATTTCCTGATGTATTTCTTGAAGAACTTCCTGGCCTACCCCCAGGGCGTAATATCGAATTTTTGTATCGACTTTGAACCTGGTACAAAACCCATTTCCAAAACCCCATATCAAATGGCTCTTATTGAACTTTAAGAGTTAAAAACCCAACTACAGGAGTTGGTACCCGAGCCTCTATCTGGTGACTTCCTTTGTGGAATGCACCAAAGCCAGACTCTCCGTAGGGGATACCATATTTGTGCGGTGGTAAACTGATAGGTGTCATTGTGATGTGCTATCTAAGATTGGGATATGAGTTACAGTTGAGAGCAACCTAAGTCAGTAATCGAAATACGTAGCTTTCTAGGCTTAGCTAGTTACTATCGGAGATTCGTGGAAGAATTTTCTCGAATCACTTGTAAGACCCCAACTTTTATAAATAAAAGATGAATTTTCTATAAATATTATTTTTGAATATTATGGAATAAATTTGATATAATGTTATAGTTGTGGGTAATATTTATAAATTTTGCAAAGTAAGCAAGTTGTTATAAAATATTCGTTTGCTCTTGGGAATATTTTTAAATCAGGAATATTAAATGACGACAAGACAATCATTGGTGGACCTCATTAGCGGAAGTATTGTCGTAGTTAGAAAGCGACAAAATTATCTTTCTATAAAAATAATAACAGCAGAGGTGTTACTGTTAAAACCGTTGAACTACCCGGTAGTAAAAGTACGAGAATACGCGCGTAGTTGTATAGTAAGACACGATATTAATTATTGATGCTTACGTGAGAAGTCACTCGCCTATGCTCAATTATTGCTACAAAGAATTCTTTGATCATATCTCTTATATTATTGATTCAATTATTGTCACAAAGATCATCTCAGATAATATGTTATAGTATTAAATCAATAATTGAGACGACAAGTTATAAATGATTAATAATTGTTGAATGATTAAATATGTGTTGATTAAAAATAAAATGATTTATGGTAATATTTATTCAATCCTTGATGTATATAAAGAGTCTGTTATGAGACGTTTGTGGTAAGTTTGATTATTTTATGGGGGGCCCATATGTCATCATCTAAGAGTCTCTTCGTCAATAGTAATTACCTTCATCAATAGTAATTACCTTTGTGAATAGTAATTACCTTTACCAGACGTCAAACCACTTGTCGTTTCATATTACAGGTGTTGAACCACTTGTCGTTTCACATTACAGGCGTCGAACCACTTGTCGTTTCACATTACAGGCGTCAAACCACTTTTCTTTTCACATCACCAGTCGTCAAGCCACTTGCCTTTTCACATGGCAGGTGCTAAGCTAGAAATCTTCTATAAATAGAGGCCTAGTGCTTCATTTATTTTCACTTAATTCATTCAAGCTATAGAGAGAGAAAGTATTGAGAGAATAAGAGAGAAAGAAGAAGAGTATTTTGTTACTACACTCTACCGCAGATTCAATCTCCTACCAAAAGTAAGGGGTGTTATTCTTTCTTATTCATGAAGAGAACTATTGTTATTCCATTGCTTATTATTCATTGGAATAACTCGTATACATGGTTTACCCTATACTTGGTGACATTCTTCTATTATTCATTGGAACATCCCGTCTCGTGTTTTACAGGACTGGTTCCATCTTTATTATTATTCTGTTGGAACATCACATGCGTGTGTTTTACAGGACTGGACCGGTTCTTTATTATTATTTTGTTGGAACATCCTCGTCTGCGTGTGTTTTCTGTGGATTCGGGTTCCATTCTTTATTATTCGTTGGAATATCCATGCATGCATTTTACGTACGGACCGGGTTCCGTTATTTATTATTCTCGTTGAATAACTCGGGTCGTAAGGATCTATCGCATTTATGGTGATTTCTTTTGTTATTCCATTCTTTATTATACCCAGTTGGTTAAAACTTTGACTTTTATACTCCATGAAATTAGTGGAATATCCTTGATATTTACGCTTCATCCAAAGATCCTTTCATGGAAATATTCTTCTCAAGATTCTTGAATTTTACTCTACAAAGCGAAGATCATGTCGACAGTTTGATGTTATTGGTTCCTAGATAAATTAATTCTTGAACTTGTTTTATTGAATTCTTATATCATTGTCATCATCCTCATGTTTATATTATGTTGAAAGTCATCTATGGCCTGTAGTGCATAAATGGACTTGGTATGATTATGACCATAGACTATTCGATGTAATCATGACCGTAATGTTACAAATGATGTGGTAAAAATCCTCAGTCGCCCGTAGTGCATTGATGGACAGTTGTTGGCATGATCATGACCATTAATGAATACACAAATATTCTTGGCCCGTAGTGCATGAATAATTGTGGTCGTGATACTAAAGAATATCCTTCGTCAGAAAAGTGCGGGGTGATTCGATGATGTGGAATATTTATTAAAGCCGAGTCTCGGCTATAATAAATGATGAAAACCTTTTAAATCATAAAAGATAGTAGATTTTATTTTCTACTTGACTCTTTTAATGGATTCTTTGGTTCATTGTAGTTAAACTTGATGTTCATTATATTTTATCGGTTTAACATCACAGAGGCTAATGATAATTTATTACGCATTATCTTAGTCATAATATTTTCATCGAAAGCTAGTTGAGCTCACCCTTTCTTTTCACCGTTCTCTTCGTGAAATGAGAATATAGCCGGGACGCAGTCGGGGAGCGGAGTAATGGTCCGAGAGGATAGCATTAGTAGTCCTCACTATTCTGTGAAATAGTGTGATAATAATTGTAATGAGGACTCCTTTTGAGTTTGTATGATCTCTAGTAGACAATATTTGTATTCAAACTCACAGTTTATGTCGTATTGTACATGACAGTTATATTAGTAAGTTGTATTTAAATTCTGTACCATGTATCTGACTACCCAAGATGGGTGATGTATACCTATTTTTGGGGGCGTCACATCACTACTCCATTAACTCAGCTAACTTGAAAAGATACAAAATTCGTATGGAGCGAGGAATGTGAGAAAAGTTTCCAAGAACTCAAGAGGAGACTCATTTCGCACTTGTTCTGACAATACCATCTGGTTCGGATGGATTTTTTATCTACAATATTGCTTCAGGCAAAGGGTTATGATGTGTTCTCATGCAACATGGGAAAGTCATAGCCTATGCCTTACGATAACTCAAAGAATATAAGAGGAATTATTCTACTCATGATATAGAGTTGACAACAGTCGTTTTCGCGTTAAAGATATGGAGGTACTACCTGTATGGGGAGAAAGTGGAGATCTATACAGATCATAAAAGCCTCAAATATTTCTTCACCCAAAAGGAACTCAACATACAGCAACGACGTTTGCTTGAGCTGTTGAAAGATTACGGCCATACCATTCAATACCATCTTGGAAAAGTAAACGTGGTAGTTGACGTATTGAGTAGACGATCGTATGCGGTTACGAGTGCGATGTTCTTAACACGAAGACCCATTTCGTATAACTTGCAAATGATGCAGATAGAGTTAAAGACTCTAGGGACCCACGTGATGATGTCAAATATATGAGTAAAACTGACTTTAATCGATAAAGTTAAAGCTGCTCAAGCTACAGACCCGGAACTGATGAATATAAAGAAGAAGGTGCAAGAAGTCATTATTCCAAAAGCAAGAATTGACGATGTAAGGAAAGCTCAAACCTTCGATTTTATTAGTTTATTTGAAATCCTCGATCGAGTAAGAACTGTGGCCTATATAAACTCGCTTTACCGTCAAGTATGTCTCGTGCTCATAACGTGTTTCACATATCCTTGCTATGCAAATATGTGAAAGACCCGCATCACATTATCGAATTAGAACCAGATGAGGTAGCCAAAGATTTAACGTACGAGGAGGTACCAGTCGAGATTTTGGATAGGAAGGAGCATGTCCTACGCACAAAGGTTATACCACAAGTGTGAGACCCCGAATTTTACGAAATGAAAGTATTCAGTTTTCTTATAATTATTATTTTATTTAGTAAATGATTAAATTGATAAAAGGTTAAAGTTAAGGGCGATATTTGGAAATTTTGCAAGTAAGCAAGTTGATATAAAATATTCGTTGTGTCGGGGAATATTCGTTTGGTCAAGGAATATTCTTTCGTCAGGGAATATTTGTTCGACGACACCATCATTGGTGGACCCCACAACGAAATAACAGTCAGGGTTAGAAAATGACAAAAATAACTTTTTGTAAAAATAACGTCAAAAGTCTTACCGTTAAACTGTTAAAATATCCGGTGATAAAAGTACAGTAATACGCGTGGTTGCATAGTAGCACATGGTATTGATTATTGACGCTTGCGTAAAAAGCCACACAGTTTACTCAATTATTGCTACAGTAATTGCTGCATAGTATCTCACGTTATTTGATTCAATTATTGTCACAAAGATCATCTCGCATAATATTTTATATTATTAAATCAATAATTGAGAAAATACATTTATTCATAGGATTATTTACATTATTGACAATGTCTAGAAAGTTCTGTCGAGGAAAGAGGTTTGGTCACCTAATTGCACGCCAATAAGGAAAAATCTTTATCGGAAAGCCCCCTCTTACCTGGGAATGATCTGGTTGTCAATATTGTAAGTTATAATATTAATGATGAATAATTGTTGAAATATTAAAAATGTGTTTATTAAATATACGTGAATTACAAAAGTTAGAGGGGAATAATGTAAACTTAAAAAACTTTAGGGGTACTAAAGTGTATTAAGTAAATCAATCTAGACCATTGGTGGTTGTTTCAATAGTAAATCAATCTGGACCATTGGTGGTGGTTTTAATAGTAAATTAATCTGGACCGTCGATTGTGGTTTTAATAGTATATCAATCTGGACCGTCGATGGTGGTTTTAAAAATAAATCAATTTGGACCGTCGATGGTGGTTTTAAAAGTAAATAAATCTGGACCGTCGGTTGTGGTTTTAATAGTAATCAATATGGACCGTCTGTTCTAATAGTAAATCAATCTGGACCGTTTGTGAATTAGTTACTATTTAGTCATTTCTCCTATAAATAGAAGCTTAATTATTCTTTCATTCTCACTAATTCACTAAGACTCACAAGAGAAGCTATACAGAGAGAAACTATAGAGAGAAAGAAGAAGAGTATTCTGCTACTTCACTATTGCAGTATCCAGTCTTCTACTAAGGTAAGGGATTTTATTTTCTTTTGGTAAGGGATATTATTTGTTGTATTCGTAAGGGGTGTTATTTTCGTTTGGTAAGGGATATTATTTGTTGTATTCGTAAGGGGTATTATTTCTTTCATATTGATAAGGAATACTATTTTTTCGTATTCATCCTTTAATATTTTAGAATAACCTGTCTACGCGGATTACGTACCGTATGACAGGTGAAAATTCATTTGCAGTTTCGTATGTTATTTCTTTTCATATTCTTAAATCTAAACTTACTATGGTAAGTATTGCTTCTATAATCCTTGAAATTAGTGGAATATCCTTGAGTTTTACGCTTCATCCAGTATCATTTTATTGGAATATTGATCTGAACTTTTTTATTAAATATCAATATTTTCACCCGGGGTATTATTCACGGGTTACTATTCACCAAGTTACTATTCACTATAATATTATTCACTCGGGTATTTGGGGCACTTTTCATGCCGGGGTACTATTCACGAGTTAATATTCACCCGATTACTATTCACTTAAATATTATTCACTTAGGTATTTGGGGCACTTTTCATGTCGGGGTACTATTCACGGGGTACTATTCCCGAAGTACTATTCACAGAGTACTATTCACGGGGTACTATTCACTGAAAAATTTATTTCTTTTCTGTCCAAATTATTTTTGATACATGGATATTATTCTTGAATTTTACTCCACAAAGTAGTATCATGTTGACAATATGGACATTATTAAACTCTGAATAAATTTAAAGTCTTTAATAATTATCTTTGATTACGTTTGATTAATGCTTATATCATTGTCATCATCCTTATGCTTATATTGTGATGAAAGTCATCTTCGGCCAAGGGTGCAAAGATGAACTGTTGCTTGGTATGATTATGACCAGGGATCATTCGGTATAATCATGACCCATAATGTTACAAATGATGTGGTAAAAGTCTTTATTGGCCCGTAGTACATTGATGGACAGTTGTTGGTATGATTATGACTAGGGATTATTTGGTGTAATCATGACCATTAGTGAAAACACAAATATCCTTGGCCCGTAATGCATGGATAATTCGGTGTCGTGATACCAATGAATATCCTTAGCCGTAGTGCAAGGATGATTCGATTATGTGGATTATTTATTAAGCTGAGTCTCAGTGATAAAATATTGATAATAACCTTTTAATTCGTAGAAGATAATAGATATCATGCTCTACTTGACTCTTCTAAAAATACAGTTGCATGTCTTTGGCCTGAATGCAAAGATGAACGATTAATGAATATCTTTGGGCCGTAGTGCAAAGATGAATTTATTAGTATGATTATGAACAAGAACTGTGATTTGGTATAACCATGATCTTTGATGTTTCAGGTAAAGATAGGTGATAAAAACTATCTTCGTCCTGGGTGCGAAGAGGAATTTAGAATCATAATTATGAGTATTAGTTATTCACATAATTGTGGACAGGAACAGTTGATTGATGTTACAGGGATAAAACATGGTTGGTGGACTTTTAACATGGAGAAGATAATAGACTTTAGGGTCTATTTGACTCTTCTAATGGATTACTCGTTCCGTTGCCACTATGGTTGAAAAGTTTTATATTCTACCATATGTTTCTAAATCTCTGATTTATTACTGACGAAGGCTATTGATAATTTAATTATCTTTAGTCATGATATTCTTTACTGGACTAGTTGTGCTCACCCTTTTCCTTCACAATTCCTTTCAGGTAATAAGAGTGTAGCTGGGTCGAGCGGGAGTAATAGGGAAATAGAACGATGGTCTATAGCTGTTGAGGTTTCCCCTAAAACAGTATGGGTCGTGTGGACCTATTTTGGGGGCGTCACAAATGGTATCAGAGCATAGGGATATGGTCTCTGGCGGAGATTCGAGATTAGAACTAGGAGGGGAGAGACGAATAATATCCTTCGCTAGTGTGTGTCCTACCTAAGCTTAATTTTCTTACCTAAGTTGACAAATTGCGATATGTCAATTAACCTTTTTTTGAAGATGTATTCTAGAATGATTTGTGAAATACAGGAGATGAGCAATGGGAAAATCATGATACATAAGAAATAACCGGGAATGCACAATCTAAAAAGAAAGCAAGGTATTCTCATCTCTTCGAACTACCAAGTACGTAAATTTTGAGGGCAAAATTTCACAAGGAAGGGAGATTGTGAGACCCCGAAATTCATGAAATAAAAGTATTCAATTTTCTTATAATTATTAGTTTATTTCGTAAAAGATTAAATTGATAAAAGGTTAAAGTTAAGGGTGATATTTGAAAATTTTGCAAGTAAGCAAGTTGATATAAAATATTCGTTGTGTCAGGGAATATTCGTTTGGTCGAGGAATATTCTTTCATCAGGGAATATTCGTTCGACGACACCATCATTGGTGGACCCCACAACGGAATAACAGTCGGAGTTAAGAAATGACAGAAATAATTTTTTGTAAAAATAACGGCAAAAGTCTTACCGTTATATTGTTGAAATACCCGGTGGTAAAAGTATAGTAATACGCGTGGTTGCATAGTAGCACACGGTATTGATTAGTGATGCTTACGTAAGAAGCCACTCAGTTTACTCAATTATTGCTATAGTAATTGCTGCATAGTATCTCACGTTATTTGATTCAATTATTGTCACTGTATCATCTGCAGAATATTTTATATTATTAAATCAATAATTGAGAAAACACATTTATTCATAGGATTATTTATAATATTGACAATGTCTAGAAATTTCTGTCTAGGAAAGAGGTTTGGTCACCTAATTGCGCGCCAATAAGAAGAAATCTTTATCGAAAAGCCTCCTCTTACCTGGGAATGATCTGGTTGTCAATATTATAAGTTATAATATTAATGATGAATAATTGTTGAAATATTAAAAATGTATTTATTAAATATATGTGAATTACAAAAATTAGAGGGGAATAATGCAAACTTGAAAAACATTAGGGGTACTAAAGTGTATTAAGTAAATCAATCTGGACCATTGGTAGTGGTTTCAATAGTAAATCAATCTGGACCATTGGTGGTGGTTTTAATAGTAAATTAATATGGACCGTCAATGGTGGTTTTAATAGTAAATCAATCTGGACCGTCGATGGTGGTTTTAAAAGTAAATAAATCTGGACCGTCGATGGTGGTTTTAAAAGTAAATAAATTTGGACCGTCGGTTGTGGTTTTAATAGTAATCAATAAGGATCGTCTGTGCTAATAGTAAATCAATCTGGACCGTTTGTGAATTAGTTACTATTTAGTCATTTCCCCTATAAATAGAAGCTTAATTCTTCTTTCATTCTCACCAATTCACTAAGACTCACAAGAGAAGCTATAGAGTGAGAAACTATAGAGAGAAAGAAGAAGAGTATTATGCTACTTCATTATTGCAGTATCTAGTCTTCTACTAAGGTAAGGGATGTTGTTTTCGTTTTGTAAGGGATATTATTTGTTGTATTCGTAAGGGATGTTATTTTTGTTTGGTAAGGGATATTATTTGTTGTATTTGTAAGAGATGTTATTTCCATTTGGTAAGGGATATTATTTGTAGTATTCGTAAGGGATGTTATTTTCGTTTGGTAAGGGATATTATTTGTTGTTTTCGTAAGGGATGTTATTTGTTGTATTCGTAAGGGGTATTATTTCTTTCGTATTCATAAGGAATATTATTTTTCGTATTCATCCTTTAATATGTCAGAATAACCTGTCTACGCGGATTACGTACCATATAAAAGTAAAATCCATTCATAGATTTCGTATGTTATTTCTTTTCATATTCTTAAATCTAAACTTACTATGGTAAGTATTGCTTCTATAATCCTTGAAATTAGTGGAATATCCTTGAGTTTTGCGCTTCATCCAGTATCGTTTTATTGGAATATTGATATGAACTTTCTTGTTAAATATCAATATTTTCACCCGGGGTACTATTCACGGGTTACTATTCACCAAATTACTATTCACTATAATATTATTCACTCTGGTATTTGGGGTACTTTTCATGCCGAGGTACTATTCACGAGTTACTATTCACAGGTTACTATTCACCCGATTACTATTCACTTAAATATTATTCACTCGGGTATTTGGGGCACTTTTCATGCTGAGGTACTATTCACGGGGTACTATTTCCGAAGTACTATTCACCGAAAAATTTATTTCTTTTCTGTCCAAATTATTTTTGATACATAGATATTATTCTTGAATTTTACTCCATAAAGCATTATTGTGACTCCCCCAAAATAGGTATACATACATCATTTATTGAAGTCATTAATACATGGTATAAAATACAAATACAATCTTAAATATATAACATGAAATGTGAGTTTTAATACAAATATTGTCTTCAGACAAGATTCAAACTTCAAAATAAGTCCTCAATCTGATTATTAACATTATTTCATAGAATAGTGAGGACTATTATGCTATCATCGGACTATCACACCATTTCTCGATTAGTCGCACGTTCTCATTTCTCGAAGAGAACAATGAAAGTAAAAGGGTGAGTTAAACTAGCCAAGAAGAAATATTATGACTAATGATAATTTCTTCCGCATTATCTTAGTCATAATATTTCTTCTTTGGGTTAGTTGAGCTCACCTTTCTTTCATTGTTCTCTTTAGGAAATGAGAACGTAATGTGACAAGTCGAGGAACTGAGTGACGATCGGTCCAGATGATAATATTAGTAGTCCTCACTATTCTATTAAATAAAGGTGATAATAAATGTAATGAGGACTTTTGAGTGTGGATATTGTCTCGATGACAATATTCTTATTAAAACTCTCAATAGTATGTTTTGTCGTATTTTACATTTATACCGTATTATTAAGTTGTATTTGAATTTTGTACCATGTATTCAGCGCACTCAAGATGGGTGATGTATACCTATTTTGAGGGCGTCTGATTAGTATCAAAGCTTAGGATATGATCCCGGCTAAGATGAGAGACAAGAACTAGGAGGGGAGAGACGGGGAATTCCTTCGCTAGTATGACCTACCTAAGTTTATTTGGTATTTAATTGGTCGGTCAGAGTATAGGGATAATATGTGATATGTTAATTAACCCTTATTTTGTGGCAGTATTTGAAAACGACATCCGAGAATGTTGAGAACATCAATGGAGCACAGGAGACCATTGAGTCTCTACAGATCAATAATCAGGATAATATGCATCAGGAAGGCGACAATCCTCAAGCAAAAAACAACACAGACCAGATGATGAATGATGGAATGTTCAGAGGCTTTATGCAATTCATGCAACATCAGGCAAGAGCGGCTCCTGTCCAAAATGTAGGTGGAAACGTTGACAACTCTCGGACGGTCACCGCTAAGTAGTTTAAGGAACTTGGACCACCAGAGTTTTTTGGAGAGCCAAAACCACTTAAGGCAGAGACATGGATAAAGCATATCTGCAAGATATTTAATGTCTTGGGATGCTCCGAGGAGCAAAAGGTTCCCTTTGACACCTTCATATTGCGTGCATAGGCAGATTACTGGTGGGAATCTGTAAAACGTACTCAACATGCCGCACTAAAGATAACTTGGGAGAAGTTCGAAGAATTGTTCAATGACAAGAACTTTCCCGAAAGTATTCGTCACATGAAAGAGGTAGAGTTCATCAAGTTGGAGCAAAACAACATGACCGTGTCGCAATACGAAGCCAAGTTTGCTTAGTTATCCCGATTTGCGTCCCATTTGGTTGATAATGAGGAGAGAATGACGCAAATGATTCTAAGAGGTTTGAAACCCGAGATACGTCAATATCTTATCTCTCATAAACTGTGTTTGTATTCAGATGTTGTTAATAGGGCTCACCATCGAGCGCAATAATGAGTCAACCCAACCAAAAGAGAGAGCAAACCGACAAAATGATAATACGGTGAAGGATAATCACCATCGCGGTGACAATAAGCGTGGAGGGAATCAACATGCAGTAACCACTTCGGTGGTCATCATGGTCAAAACAATAAGAATGGACATTTCAAGAAGAGGAGATTCAACAATGATGGAAAGACGTCAGCATCAGCACCTGTCGTTAAGGAAGGAGAACGACCACCAATCACATGCTTCAAATGTGGAGGGGAGGGACACATCAGTACAAACTATGCGATGCCATCCAAAGCATGCTATAATTTTGGAAGAGAAGGTCACCTAGCCCGATTTTGTCGTGCACAAAAGTCAAGTCCAGCTGGGATGGAGGCATCAAAGGCCGTCCCAAATAAGATAAAATCTGTAGTTCAAGGGAGAGCGTTTGTCGTGACCTCCTAGAAAGCAAAGAACCCGAACGAGGTCATCACGGGCAAGCTTATCCTAAACTCTAGCAAAATATATACCTTATTTGATACCGGTTGTACCCATTCTTTTATTTCTCCTACTTGCGCTCAACGTTTAAATTTGACTACGGAGAAATTAGACTTTAACTTATCTGTTGAAACTCCGTTGGGAGAAACCTTCATTACATCCACTATTTATAAGTCTTGTTTAGTTTAAATCAGCACCTGCACGTTACCTGTCGATCTTATTTCTTTAAAAATACTTGCATTTGATGTGATTCTAGGGATTGATTGGTTAATTACTCATCATGAAAAAATTGATTATTTTCGTAAGGTTGTTAGTTTTCATATTCCTAACCAACCTATTATGCGAATTCAAGCAACCAAACTATTAAAATCAATCACTGTCATCTCAAGCCATAAAGCTATTCATTTATTGAAAAATGGATGTCAAGCTTTCTTAGATCATGTCACGGATCTAAACAAAAATACGTCACTTTTGAATGATATTTCTATTGTTAATAAATTTCCGACGTATTCTCGAAGAACTTCCTCGCCTACCCCAGAACGTGAAATTGAATTTGTATGTATCGACCTTGAACCCTAAGACAAAACCCATTTCCAAAGCCCCATATCGAATGGCTCTATTGAACTTCAAGAGTTAAAGACCCAACCGCAGGAATTATTAGACATTGGCTTTATTCGGCCCCAAGTACTTCTCCTCGGGGTGCTCTCTGCTCTATTCGTGAAAAGAAAGATGGGAGTATGCGACTTTGTATTGATTATCGGGAGTTGAATCATGTCACCATCAAAAATAGGTACCCATTGCCACGTATTGATGACTTGTTTGACTAGTTTCAAGGCGCAAAATTCTTTTCAAAGATTGATCTTCGTTCTGGATATCACCAATTGAAGATTAGAATAGATGACATTCCAAAGACGACTTTCAGAACTCGGAACGGGAATTATGAATTCCTAGTCATGTCTTTTGGGTTGACTAATGCTCCTGTTGCCTTCATGGATATGATGAACTGAGTATTCAAGGAATATTTGGATCACTTTGTGGTCGTCTTTATTGATGACATCCTTATTTATTCCAAAAGCCGTGAAGATCATGAGCAACATTTGAGGCTGATACTCCAAATGCTTAGTGGAAACAAGCTTTATGCCAAGTTGATGAAATGCGAGTTCTGGCTGGAGGAAGTAGCATTCCTCGGGCACGTAGTATCAAGTCATAGAATACCTATTGACCCAGCAAAGATTGAAGCTATTCAAAGCTGGGAGCAACCTAAATCAGTGATCGAATTACGTAGCTTTCTCGGTTTAGCTGGTTATTATCAGAGATCCGTGGAAGGATTTTCTCGAATCGCTACTCCACTAACTCAGCTGACTCGAAAAGCTACAAAATTTGGTTGGAGCGAGGAATGTGAGAAAAGTTTTCAAGAAATCAAGAGCAGACTCATTTCAGCACCTGTTCTGACAATATCATCTGGCTCGGAGGGATTTGTCATCTACAGTGATGCTTCGGGCAAAGGGTTAGGATGTGTTCTCATGCAACATGGGAAAGTCATAGCCTATGCTTCTCGGCAACTCAAAGAATATGAGAGGAATTATCCTACTCATGATCTAGAGTTGGCAGCTGTTGTCTTCGTACTTAAAATTTGGAGGCATTACTTGTATGGGGAGAAAGTGGAGATCTTTACGGATCATAAAAGCCTCAAATATTTCTTCACTCAAAAGGAACTCAATATGCGACAACGACGTTGGCTTGAACTATTGAAAGATTATGATCATACCATCCAATACCATCCTGAAAAAGTGAACGTGGTAGTTGACGCATTGAGTAGAAGATCGTATGCGGATACAAGTGCGATATTGGCAACGCAAAGGCCCATTTTATGTGACTTGTAAAGGATGGAGATAGAATTAAAGACTCCAGGGACCCATGTGATGATGGCGAATATACGAGTAGAACCGACTTTAATTGATAAAGTTAAAGCTGCTCAAGTTACAGATCTAGCTGATGCGTATGAGGAAGAAAGTGCAAGAAGGTGCTATGCCGGAAGCAAGAATCGATGAAGAAGGAATACTTCGAGTTAACTCCAGACTTTGTGTTCCTAACGACCCTGATTTAAAGTATAAAATCATGTTGGAGGCGCACAACACACCGTTTACAATCCATCATGGGAGTACCAAAAGGTATCGTGATCTTCATCATACATTTTGGTGGAACAATATGAAGAGAGAGATAGTGCTGTTTATCTCAAGGTATCTAACTTGTCAACCAGTCAAGGCAGAGCATCAAGTACCAAAAGGTCCATTGCAACCACTTGAAAATCTAGAATGGAAGTGGGAGCACATTACCATGGATTTCGTTACTGGTCTTCCCAAGGTTTCTCAAGGCATAGATGCAATTTGGGTCATTGTTGATAGATTGACCAAGTCTGCTCATTTCTTACCAATACGAGAAACTTCTACACTTGATCGTCTTGCTCGTATATACATAAACGAGATTGTAAGACTGTATGGTATGCCAGTATCCATAGTTTCTGATCGAGACCCAAGATTCACTTCACGATTTTGGGTTAGTTTGCAAAAAGCTATGGGCACGGACTTACAATTTAGTTCAGCATATCATCCTCAGACGGACGAACAATCAGAGAGGACTATTCAAACTCTTAAAGATTTATTAAGACTCTATGTCCTTCACTTCAAGGGAAGTTAGGACAAGTTCTTACCGTTGGTGGAGTTTTCATACAACAACAGTTATCAAGCAAGTATTGGCATGGCTCCATTCGAAGCGTTGTATGGAAGAAAGTGTGACGCCCCCAAAATAGGTTTACATCACCCATTTTGAGTTGTCAATACATGGTACAGAAACAACTACAACTTTATTATTACAACAGTAAAATTGTGAGTTTGAATACAAATATTATCTTCTAGACAATATCTATACTCAAATAAATCCTCATCACATTTATTGATACATTATTTTACAAAAATGGTGAGGACTACTAAACAACTCTCTCTAGAACCTTCATTCCATACCCGACTGCATCGCTTATATTCTCGACTCACGAGAAGAAAAATGGAACAAAAAGGAAAAGGGTGAGCTCAACTAGCCCAAAGAAGAATATTATGACTAAGATAATATACAAAAATTATCATTAGTCTTCAACAGGAAAAAAATCTAATAAAATACAATAGACAACAAGTTTTAAATCAATATTATAGCAGTGAAATAATAATTCATTAGAAGAGTTAAGTAGAGAATGCAACTACTATCTTCTATGTATGAATTTTAAAGTTCATCATCTATCTTTTATCCTCGTAACATCAATCAATATATATCGGAATCAAATATTCATCTTTGCACTACAGCCAAAGATATTCATCATTGGTCATGTTCATCTAAACATTCTATTCATCTTTGCACTACTAGCAAAGATATTCATCGAAATCATTCATCTTTGCACTACAAAAGCCAAAGATATTCCATAATATCATCATTTAAGATCGAGGATGATGAAAAATATTTTTAAAGAAATGAATCCCGTGAAACAAAATGACAAGGATTAAGGATTAAGGATTCGTACTTTGTTTTATCCACGTCCAAAAATACCTCAAAAATAATCATAGTGGTGTAAAATTCAAGAATGATCAAAACATGGATACAATCAAAGCTAGTATCCGAATAGATATTTTGGACTTAAAAGGAAAATTTTCATTTTTTCGATGAATAGGTCGTATACGTGAATAGAATCTCAGACACCAAAAGTTCCAAATTTGATAAAACTTCAGATCAATATTTCAAAGATAATGATATTGAAGAAATAATATCATTACGAAAAAAATAATATCCCTTACCTCACAAAAGCAAGATTTTAGTTGAAACAGGATATCGACTATAACTTGAACTTCAGAATCAGATAGCAATACTCAAGTATACTCAAAATACTCACAAGAATACGCTCAATAATATAGAGAGAAAACTTTAATTTTGGTGTGACTTTCAATTCTAACCCAAGACCCTATTTATAGGAAAATGCTAGAACACCAAAGCAAAAGTAAAATATAATATAATATTATTATTTATAATAAAATTTCCTACGCCTCTTAGAATTCAGCTCCTAGCATTTCCCACATGCTCACCTTCTAGAAAAATTAATAAAAACGTTTTTCCAATTTAAAATATTTTAAACTTCCAAAAATCAATTATTTCGGAGCTTCGGAACTTCAATAATTCATAATAAATAGCCCTTCTATCAGAAAATTCGAATCTCACGAGTTTGTATAGGAAATTCAATTCTCTACAACTTTGCAGAAGAAAGTTTTTCCAAATTCCAAACAGAAATTGACCGAAATCCACAAACGGGAGATTTTACAGGCTATAATCAAATTTCAGTCAATAAATGGGGTCCACCGACATGTTTAACATGTTTTAAACATTTATTGCAACAAAAATACTCTTCCTCCTCTATACTCATATATCCCACATTCGTTGTAAAAAAATATCACCATTATTATATTATTAAAATATAATAATATATTTAAATGAATTATTTTATCAGAAAAAGATAAAATTTCAATTTTCAACAATTGTCACATTAAAAATTTTCTCCATCTATATCCACATAAAATCAATATTTTCCTCATCATATGAATCAATAATTATTTATTCACAAATAATATTCTTCACAATCCTGATATTAATGACTTGATAGCGGTTCAGGAAAGAGGGGCTTTTCAATAAGAATTTCTCTCTTCTTGGTAGCAATTTTAGGTGACCAAACCTCTCCTTATGTAACTTTCTAGACATTGCCAATAATGTTATCTAATAATATTATTCAGATATTATGAATTATTGCTCGATAATAAAAAATAATCGTGTGTAATGACAATTATTCAAACAACAAAGAATATAAAATATCAACGCAGCAATTTTTAAATCAATAAAATATCGAGCGAAAGAATTATCGTAACCATTATTGAGTAGTGCCTTCTTCACGTAAGAATCAATAATGGTGCAATACATCGTGTACTTCTTGTGTTTTAACCAACCGAGTATTTTAACAATATTAACGTTAACAACTACGCCAGTTATTTTTAAACAACTTATATTTGCTGTTTTCTTCATCCAATCGCTTTCACATTATGGGCCCACACATGGGTCGCTACCGTCGCATACGAATATTCCAAGCGATGCATTTAATATTCCACGACCAAACGAATATTCCCCGACAACAATGAATATTTTATAACCACTTGCTTATTTTGAAATATTTGCGTATTTTACCCATAACTATCCACATTAATCAAATCAACCCTTACTATTTCAAAATAATAAATAGAGAAAATTAAATTTCATTAATAATAAGTTGGGGTCTTACAGAAAGTGTCGTTCTCCAGTATGCTGGGATGAGGTGGGTGAAGCAACGTTGTTGGGACTAGAGTTGGTACGTATGACTACGGAAAAGATTCAAACAATCCGACAACGTATAAAAACCTCACAAGATCGACAAAAGAGTTATGCTGATCTTCATCGAAAGGACGTGGAATTCGATATTGGAGATCATGTGTTATTACATGTTACTCCATGGAAAGGAGTTACGAGATTTGGAAAGAGAGGAAAGCTCAATCCTCAATTCATTGGCCCATTTTTAATCCTCGATCGAGTAGGAACTGTGGTGTATAGACTCACTTTATCACCAAGTATGTCTCGTGTTCCTAATATTTTTCACATATCCATGTTACGTAAATATGTGGAAGACTCGAACCACATTATTGAGTTAGAACGGACAAAATAGTGGAAGATTTGACGTATGAAGAGGTTCCTGTTCAAATCTTGGATAAAAAGGAACATATTATACGCTCCAAGGTTATACCTCAAGTCAAAGTTTTGTGGAGAAACCACGATATTGAGGAAATGACCTGGGAGTTAGAATCTGAAATGAAATCAAGATATCCTTACCTTTTCAACATATCAGGTACGTACCCTAATTTTGAGGGAGAAATTTCATAAGAAGGGGAGGTTGTAAGACCCCAAATTTTTAATAAAGATGATTTTTCTATAAATATCATTTTTAAATATTATGGAATGAATTTGATATAATGTTATAGTTGTGGGTAATATTTATAAATTTTGCAAAGTACGTAAGTTGTTATATAATATTCGATTGCCTGGGAATATTCGTTTTAACAGGAATATTAAATGACGGCAAGACAATCATCGTGGACCCCACAACGGAATTATTGTCGGATTGAGAAAATAAAAAAAATATTTTTATGAAAATAACGGCGGAAGTTTTACCGTTAACTGTTGAACAACTCGGTAGTAAAAGTACAGTAATACGTGTGGTTGCATAGTAGCACACGGTATTGATTATTGATGCTTACGTGAGAAGTCACTCAATTTTGTTCAATTATTGCTACAGTAATTGATGCATAGTTTCTCACGTTATTTGATTCAATTATTGTCGATATTATATATATTATTAAATCAATAATTGAGACGACGTAGTTATTAATATTATTATTTGCAATATTAACGATGTCTAGAAGTTCTGCCAAGGAGAGGTTTGGTAACCTAATTGCGCGTCAATAGGGAGAAATCCTTATTAGAAAGCCCCTTCTTTCCTGGGAACGACCTGGTCGATTAATATTGTGAATTATAATAATGATGATAAATTTTATTAAAAATATTGAAGGAATTTTATAATGTTTTTGTTATAAATTGGCTTATTATATTGACCCCCATTTACCCATTTTTCAAAATAATCGGTAGAAAGTTATTTAGTATAAATATTATGGGACCCACCTGTGATTATGAGATGTTGGTGGGAGGGGAACACGTGGGGCCCACGCGTGGAAGAAAAAATGAAAGGGGTTTGATTTTGGAATTCACGGGTGGGTGGATGTTTTCAAATAAACATGTGTTTATGTATATATATATGTATTATATTATTATTTTGGTTGATATCAAGCATCCATGAATGAATTAATGCATCAGTCATTGAAATAAGCATCCGTGAATCATTTCTGTAGCGTCTGTGATTTAATTATTTTAAATAGTATCCCTTCCATTCTCCTATAAATAGAAGCTCATTCCTTCATTATTTCTTACGAATTCACTAAAACTCTAGAGAGAGAAACTATAGAGAGAAAGAAGAAAAGTATTCTGCTACTTCACTACTCCTATATCCAGTTTGTTCTAAGGTAAGGGATATTATTTGTTGTACTCGTAAGGAGTATTATTTCTTTCTTTCGTCTTCATGAAGAGAACTCCTGTTATTCCATTATTTATTATTATGTTGGAATAACCTGTCTACTTTGAAGTACCGCATACATGGTGAAATTCTTATGTTATTCCATTCTTTATTATTCTGTTGGAACATCTTGTCTGTGCGTTACGCATGACCTGGTTCCGTTGTTTATTATTCTGTTGGAATATCCTATCTGCGCGTTTACGCATGACCTGGTTCCATTATTTATTATTCTGTTGGAATATCCCGTCTCAGACGCTTACGTATTTAATGACTGGTTCCGTTATTTATTATTCGGTTGGAATAACTTTATCATGCGATTCTATCGCATGCCCGGTGATTTCTTTTGTTATTCCATTCTTTATTATACTCAGTTGGTTAAAGTTTTTTGACTTCTATGCTCCATGAAATTAGTGGAATATCCTTGATATTTGTGTTTCATCCAGTATCTTTTCATGGAAATATTCTTCTGAGCATTCTTGAATTTTACTCTACAAAGAAGTATCATGTCGACAATTTGGACGTTATTAGTTCTCGGATAAATTAATTCTTGAACTTGTTTTATTGAATTCTTATATCATTGTCATCATCCTCATGTTTATATTATGTTGAAAGTCATACGTGGCTCAGTAGTGCATAGATGAACTTGGTATGATTATGACTGTGGATTAATCCAGATAATCACTTAATCGTAATGTTACAAATGATGTGGTAAAAGTCCTCATTGGCCCGTAGTACACATGATGGACGGTTGTTGGCATGATCATGACCATTGATGAATACACGAATATCCTTGGCCCGTAGTGCATGGATAATTTGTGGTTGTGATACTAATGAATATCCTTGGGCGTAGTGCAGGGATGATGTGGATTATTTATTGTCGAGTCCCATGATAAAAGTGATGAAAAACCTTTTAAATCATAAAAGATAGTAGATTTTATTCTCTACTTGACTTTTTTAATGGATTGCTTGTTCACCGCAGCTTAAACTTGATGTACGTTATATTGTATCGGTTTAACACTTTGTTGAAGGCTAACGATAATTTATTCTGTATTATCTTAGTCATAATATTTCTTACTGGGCTAGTTGAGCTCACCCTTTTAATTTCATTGTTCTCTTCAGGAAATGAGAACGTAGCATGGACTAGTCGGGGAACTGAGTGACGGTCCGGATAATAGCATTAGTAGTCCTCACTATTCTGTTAAATAGTGTGACAATAAATGTAATGAGGACTCAATTGAGTGTGGATATTATCTAGATGATAATATTTGTATTAAAACTCACAGCATATGTTTTGTCGTATTTTACACGACCGTTGTATAATTAAGTTATATTTGAATTTTGTACCATGTATTTGGCGACTCAAGATGGGTGATGTATACTTATTTTGGGGGCGTCACAGTTTCAGTGAATTCGTAAGAAATAATGAAGGAATGAGCTTCTATTTATAGGAGAATGGACTGAATAGTAACTAATTCATGAACGGTCCAGATTGATTTACTTTTAAACAGACGGTCCATATTAAATTACTATGCAAAGATTAATAAAATATTCTAATAAAACAAAATCTTTAAAAAAAATATAATATATTCTATTTATAATCTAATAAAACGAATAACTTTATAAAAGTATTATGTTTTATATAAAAAGATTTTACTATGCAAACACTATGCAGTGCACTATGAAAAAACACTATGCATAATAGAATTTAAAAATTTATTTATAGTCTAATAAAATGAATAACTTTATAAAATTATTCTATTTTATATAAAAAGATTTTACTATGCAAATACTATGCAGCATGCAAAATACTATGCATAATAGAATATTATATATTCTATTTATAGTCTAATAAAACGTAATAACTTTATAAAAGTATTACATTTTTATATAAAAAGATTTTACTATGTAAACACTATGCGAACCTTTATCAAGTTTATTACGCACAATAGAATATTATATATTCTATTTATAGTCTAATAAAACGAATAACTTTATAAAAGTATTCATTTTTTATATAAAAGTTTTCTATTTTATTACATTTATAATAATAATAAAATAAAACTTATCACCTTTATTATAATTCACAATATTAATCGACTGTGTCGCTCCCAAGAAAAGAGGGCTTTCCAATAAGGATTTCTCCCTATCGACGCTATAATTAGGTGACCAAACCTTTCCTCGCGTAACTTCTAGACATCGTTAATATTGCAAATAATAATATTAATAACTTTGTTATCTCAATTATTGATTTAATAATATATAAAATATCGACAATAATTTAATCAAATAACGTGAGATACTATGCAACAATTACTGTAGCAATAATTGAACAAAACTGAGTGACTTCTCACGTAAGCATCAATAATCAAAACCGTGTGCTACTATGCAACCACATGTAATACTGTACTTTTAACACCGGGTGTTTCAACAGTTAACGGTAAAACTTCCGCCGTTATTTTCATAAAATATTTTTGTCGTTTTCTCAATCCAACAATAATTCAATTCACGGGTCCACTAATGCTTGTTAAATTGCAACGGATATTCCCCGACAAAAAGAATATTTCTCGACCATTCGAATATTATACAACAACTTGCATACTTTGCAAAATTTATAAATATTACCCACAACTATAACATTATATCAAATTCATTCCATAATATTCAAAAAAATATTTTAATAAATTTAAATCTTTATTCATAAAATTTGGGGTCTCACAAATATCATGTTGACAATTTAGACATTATTAAACTCTGAATAAATTTAAAGTCTTTAATAATTATCCTTGATTTTGTTTGATTAATGCTTATATCATTGTCATCATCCTCATGCTTATATTGTGATGAAAGTCATCTTCGGCCAAGGGTGCAAAGATGAACTGTTGCTTGGTATGATTAAGACCAGGGATCATTCGGTATAATCATGACCCATAATGTTACAAATGATGTGGTAAAAGTCCTCATTGGCCCGTAGTGCATTGATGGACAGTTGTTGGTATGATTATGACCAGGGATTATTCGGTATAATCATGACCATTGGTGAAAACACGAATATCCTTGGCACGTAGTTCATGGACAATTCGTGGTCGTGATACTAATGAATATCCTTAGCCTTAGTGCTAGGATGATTCGATTATGTGGATTATTTATTAAGCTGAGTCTTAGTGATAAAATATTGATAATAACCTTTTAATTCGTAGAAGATAGTAGATATCATGCTCTACTTGACTCTTCTAAAAATATAGTTGCATGTCTTTGGCCTGTAGTGCAAAGATGACTTGTTAATGAATATCTTTGGCCCGTAGTGCAAAGATGAATTTATTAGTATGATTATGAACAAGAACTGTGATTTGGTATAACCATGATCTTTGATGTTTCAGGTAAAGACAGGTGATGAAAATTATCTTCGTCCTGGATTCGAAGAGAAATTTAGAATCATAATTTTGACTATTAGTTATTCACATAATTGTGGACACGAACTGTTGATTGATGTTACAGGGATAAAACATAGTTGGTGGACTTTTAGCATGAAGAAGATAATAGACTTTATGGTCTATTTGACTCTTCTAATGGATTGCTCCTTCCGCTGTCACTATAGTTGAAAAGTTTTATCATCTACCATATGTTTCTAAATCTCTGATTTATTATTGACGAAGGCTATTGATAATTTAATTATCTTTAGTCATGATATTCTTTACTGGACTAGTTGTGCTCACCCTTTTCCTTCACAATTCCTTTCAGGTAATAAGAGTGTAGCTGGGTCGAGCGGGAGTAATAGGGAAATAGAACGATGGTCTATAGCTGTTGAGGTTTCCCCTAAAACAGTATGGAAAAATAATTTTATTGAGAATTATAGATAAATGTGTCGTATTTTATACGTCATTTTAACTGTTAATTTTGGTGAACCAAATAGGGTGAAGTGAACCCAACTTTGGAAAGACATTTTGCCACTATCATACAAGATATCTAATGACAGACGACCTCGTGTTATCATAAGTCAGGGATGTGCACATGTACTTGCTGATTATATCTATGAGCACTACCTATATAATCTTGGTGTTTGGTTGAAATATAATTCTCACTTGGAGACAATGGAGATAATTATATGTCAAGAGAAGACTCACCATTGGAAAGAACTTGATAGTAATCTTCTCATTTTTCTTTGGGGTCTATTGGGTCAACCAAGGATAATTCTCGAGTCATATGATATCTATCATAACTTAGATGCATGGCCTCCCATGTACGAAGGTTTCCTTGAGCATTTTCCAAAGATTTTAATTTTAAAAGCAGCTTATCGATTTGTACTTTTATGTAAAGTACCATTGTAAGGTATTGTGGTTCGAGGCACCGTAGAGAGTTACATATATTTGTATTAAAACTCACGACTTATGTGTTGTCGTGCACTGCTGCATTTACGCTCAACAACATATAAATGAAGTTTGTATTTGATTTCTGTAATGTGATATCTGGCGACTCAGAATGGGTCGTGTGGACCTATTTTGGGAGCGTCACAACAAGTCAAAGTTTGGTGGAGGAACTATGCTATTAAGAAAATGAACTAGGAGTTGGAATCGGAAATGAAAACGAGGTACCCTCATCTTTTCGAAACACCAGCTACGCACGTCAATTTCGAGGACAAAATTTCATAAGGAGGGGAGGTTATAAGACCCCGAAATTTTTAAATAAAATGGAATTTCCTCTAATTATTATTTTGGAATATTATGGTGTGGATTTGATATAATGTTATAGTTGTGGGTAATGTTTACAAATTTTGCAAAGTAAGCAAGTTGATATAAAATATTCGTTGTGTCGGGGAATATTCGTTTGGTCGGGGAATATTCTTTTTATCGGGGAATATCCGTACGACGGCACAATCATTGATGGACCCCACAACGGAAGTATTGTCATAGTTAGAAAATGACAGAAATAATATTGGTCTAAACTTTCTTATGAAATTTTTACCTTTTCATATCGGGGTTACTATTCACGGGTTACTATTTACGAGTTACTATTCACGATAAAAATGGTTTCTATTTTTTGACCAAATTTTTACCGTTAAACTGTTAAAATACCCGTTGGTAAAAGAACAGTAATACGCGTGGTTGCATAGTAGCACACGGTATTGATTATTGATGCTTACGTGAGAAGTCACTTAGTTATACTCAATTATTGCTACAGTAATTGTTGCATAGTATCTCATGTTATTTGATTCAATTATTGTCACAGTATCATCTGCATAATATTTTATATTATTAAATCAATAATTGAGACGACAATGTTATTCATATTATTATTTGCATTATTGACGATGTCTAGAAATTTCTATCGAGGAAAGGGGTTTGGTCACCTAATTGCGCGCCAATAGGGAGAAATCTTTAAC
The DNA here is from genome assembly GCA_020205615.1 of Panax quinquefolius. Lineage (NCBI taxonomy): Eukaryota > Viridiplantae > Streptophyta > Magnoliopsida > Apiales > Araliaceae > Panax > Panax quinquefolius. Next base: position 127,798,006 of record CM035153.1, on the reverse strand, counting down.
GGAAAGCCACCTCTTTCTTGAAAATGATCTGGTTTTTTAATTTTGTGAGTTATAATATTAATAATGAATAATTGTTGAAAGATTAAAAATGTGTTGATTAAAGATAAGTGATTTGTGGTAAATATTTATTCAATTTTTGATATAAATAGAGGGGTTTGTTATAAGGTATTTGTTTTAAGTTTGGCTTATTATTCCATGAGGAGATGTACTAATTTTTCAGACTGTTGGTTGAAGATATAATAGTAAATCAATATGGACCGCTGATGAAAAGTTATAATAGTAAATCAATATGGATCGCTGGTTTAAAGTAAATCAGTATGGACCGTTGCTTTAAGTTTAAATAGTAAATAAATACGGACCGTCCGTTTGAAAGTAAATTAATCTGGGCCGTTCATGAATTAGTTACTATTCAATCCTTTTTCCTATAAATAGAAGCTCATTTCTTCATTATTTCTTACGAATTCACTAAAATTCTAGAGAGAGAAACTATAGAGAGAAAGAAGAGGAGTATTCTGCTATTACCCTACTTCAATATTCAATCTTCTACTAAGGTAAGGGGTATTATTTATTTCATATTCGCTTACGATATTATTTTTCATATTCGTAAGGAATATTATCTTCGTTTAATATTCGTAAGGGATATTATTTGTTGTATTCATAAGGGGTATTATTTATTTCATATTCGTTTACGATATTATTTTTCGTATTCGTAAGGAATATTATCTTCGTTCAATATTCGTAAGGGATATTATTTGTTGTATTCGTAAGGGGTATTATTTCTTTCGTATTCATGAAGAGAGTTATTTTCTTTCAATACTCGTTTATTCCATTTTTTATCATTCTGTTAGAATAACCTGTCTACGCGGACTACTGCATGCATGGTGAAATCTTTTTATTATTCCATTCTTTATTATTCTGTTGGAATAACCTGTCTAGGCGGACTACCACATGAATGGTGAAATCCTTTTGTTATTCCATTCTTTATTATTCTATGGTAATAACCTGTCTACCACTACAAGAAAAAGGTCTATCAGCGGTCGCAGATATTTTTCAGCGACCGACTGCAGTCGCTGATAGACGTCGCATAAAATCTGGTCGCTGGGATGCACATCAGTGACCACTATTAGACCATCACAGATCATGACATGCCATGTTGAAAGTTAGCATGGTCCAGGGCTAAAGGCTAACATGGTCCACGCGATGGCAATGATCGCGATCGCGATAATAGGTATATCAATGATCGCACGCGTCATTTGATTTTAAAAAACTGAAAACTAGATTTTTGCTGTTTTGCAGAATTCACAAAAAACTGTACCTGTTTTATACCTGTTTTATCCCAACACACATACACAAAAATATAAACATCCATCGTCGTCCACCGACACATACACCAAACTAGTATATAAACTATATAAACCTTTAAAAACCAATATGAATTGAATAATTTAAACCACAAATCTAATGTTTAAGTAACAAACAGACATTCAAAGAATGAATATACAAGTACAAGCTTATCAAATAACTACAAAACAACATTAAAGCAGGTACGTCAAACATCATCGCCTCCTTGATCACCCTGTAATTAACAAAATAATAAAACAAGTTACAAATATAGTAACTATGTTTATACTGGTATATATTACGACAATATATACAACAAATTGATTACCTCATCACCATCCCCATGTTGAGATGCTGCTGCTGCCGCTACTGCTTTAGCTAACTCCTCAGGACTCAGAGCACCCAGATGTCCGCCCAGTATCTTTAGAAGATCTCGATCTCGACATATAGCTCTCACACAGTCAGCTGGAGTATGAATAGCTGGATGAGTTGATGACTGTGAAGTCTAGGTAGAAGAGCAGACTGAGCCACTGAAGGATGGGCGTTGTCGTTGTCCTTGACCTTTAATGTAGTTCTTCTTCACAACAGAGGCCCTCTCCCACAACTCTTGATCAATTGGCGGACGTGGAGTTCCTTCAGGATAGCACTCATTCAATAAACGCTTATAAGTATCCTGTTATCATGTTAACAATTAAATAGTTAAAAATAAATTCTGTAAGCATTGATAAACAAGATCAAGTTGTTAAAACTTATTACCGCTATCTAGATAGCATCAGGCAGACCATCACGGGTGGCCACATACACATCCAACCAATGGATAGGCTGACCTTGAGACTGAAACTCCTATACAAAAAATAGGCCAATATTACTAAGTAAAAATGTGATATATTTTCTATAATTCATGATTGTAAACATATTAAAACTTGTAAATACGTACCCTGGCAGTGATATGCTGCAACTGTGAAATACTGTCGCCCTTGTATGTTTCTTTAGCCTTTTCGCCATCGGGTACACTCGAGGATCTGTTGGTGGCGGCAGTCTTTCGTCTTATCACCCAGCTCTTAGCTCTCCATTGGGCATATATCTTAGCCCATATGAATTGGGTGCACCACCAGGGACTATGCTCGTGCATGTAATCCTCTCCCTGGCCTGGATGGTCGATCGATGCATTGTGAAGGGCTTTTTGTCGTTCTTTATTCAAATTATCTTTAGTGCGGACCGTGCACTTCTGCCAGAATAATGTTTGTATCACTGAAGCCTGCGCGTCCTCCCATATATACCGTTTTTGCAAATAAAACAACAATAATAACATTACTAAACAATTATCCTTTGAATATTATATTATCTGTCATAATTAAAAAAAATATACCTGAAATTCATCCCAAACAACATCCTTGTGGGCAATAGGTGTGCTCGCCCACGTAATCAAAGGTGTAGGCCAATTCTGTAAACACAACTGTGATATGCACTTGACGATCTTATTATCTAAAAAATTACTATAATATGCAACAATTTACATCAACGATAAGTAGATATATTAAAGTAATTTATATCTAAGTTTTATATATCTTGTATAAATGGAATCTAAAATGCTTATATATAAATGATGTGGGACGTACGGGCTATTCGGAGGAGGGCGAATCTGAATAAGAATCCGATCATCCGGATTAGTAGGGGCCTTGGGCACATGATTAGGCCCCCTACCCAAGCCGCGCTTTTTCTGCGCTGCTTCAGAAGCCATCTGTATATATTACAAATTTCAAGATGTTATTATGAGTTATATTCGATTACATGTATATATGAATATATAAAATGACAATAAACATGACAGTGATATAAACATGTATATATATGAATATAAAATGACAATAAACAAAAATTACATTTAAATAGTTAAATACATAAACATGACAATGATATAAAAAACATGTAATGTTAAACATACATTTCATTTTTTCAAGTGTCAATGTCTGATTCGGAATCATCTTGTATACGTGCTGCAGATTCATAACCATCATCTGCTTCAGATTTAGTGTCAGATTCAGTCAATAACTCTTCCTCCTCAGTATCAATGTCATCTGACACAAGTATTGACTCAGGATCTAATTCATGTGGTTCATCTCCACCATCTAACTGGATTACTTCATTGTCGTCCTCTACATTTATTATAATTTGACTATGAAGCATCTACTCTTGGTAAATCTCCCCATCAACTACTTCTACACAACTACGCGTGGGAGTATGAATTACAACTTGCAAATCTGTAGGCAGTCTATCCCTTTTCTTAACAGGACTGGGAGTGTAGTATACTTGTACTGTTTGAGTTGGTAAAACAAATGGTTCATTGGAGTACGCAGACCTATGGAGGTCAATATCAACAATTCCATATCTTTCAACACGATCCCTTTTTCCGAATCAAACCAGTGCAGACTTGAACAAGTGAATATATGATTTCAGACGTGCCCATGTATACGATAACTCTACGATTTCCTCCAACTCCCCATAAAAGGCACACGACCAAGCTCATTGTAACAATCTCCTGGACACACACTCTCCGAGTTCGTTGTTCTTTTACCGCGCCCTATATGCCTTTGTATGAAATTCACAACCATTTATTTTGTAACCATCATACCGACTTGGTCCCTGTCTGGTCCCATAGCTAGGACTTGTACATTAGCCGGAATCATTGATCCCTCAGTCAAAACCTACAAAAACTCTATCTTATTAAATGAAGTCATAGTTAATATGGAGTGTATATATATATATGTCGTGCTTAAGAAATTGAACTTACTTTGTCCTTTAGCCAAATTGCAAAATTTTTTATCACGATTGATTTGAATATCTTTATCAGTTATGTCGGGATGCTTCACTTTTAACTCGTCATCGTACAATCTATACAATGTTATAAACATTAACATATTGGAATAAATTTTCAACTTAAAAGATAAATTATAAAATTTACATGTGTACCTCACAAATTCGTCAATCTCCTCGTAATTGAGAAGAATGTAAGTATGTGTAGTATGTAATTCTTGCTCAGAGAAGAATATGCGCTTCCCTTTTCCATAAGCGCAGCCCGATAGACCAAATATAGAGAGCAGACCATTTAGTTCAACATTTCCCCCATCATCATGTCTCGATACTCGATTGGCCTTTGTCAAGACTTCGTCCGGAAAATAGTCTGAGACAAACGTAGATATCTCATCAAAACTGTATGCCTCATATATCGACCCCTCGACATAAGCTCTATCCTTCACCTTCCTCTTAAGGTTTCCCATCACCCTCTCGAAATGGTACGTCCATCTATATTGAATTGGACCCCCAACACGAGCTTCATAGGGAAGATGGATTTGCAAATGCTCCATGGAGTCAAAAAAACCAGGTGGGAATATTTTTTCCAGTTTACACGTGATCTCTATGATGTTCTTCTCAAGTACAGACATGTACTTCTCATTTAATGATTTTGAACATAAGTCTTTCAAGAAACGACTAAGATCCGTCAAAGCATCCCAGATTGGTTTATCAAGCAGATCCCGAAATGCTATAGGCATGAGTCTCTCCATGAACACATGACAGTCATGACTCTTCATCCCTTGCAATTTCCCACCCATAATACACCTTGCAATGTTTGACGCATATCCATCTGGTAGTTTCAAAGACCCTATGTGCACATATCTTCAACTTGCTTTTTGGACAATGTGTACCTTGCATGCGGTTTGACAATCTTACCATTAGGAGATTCATAAAGTTCTAATCCAGACGCTTACAAATATCTTTCATGTTCAAACGTGCCTTATCATTATCTTTTGTCTTCCCCGTAACATTCATCACGGTGTTAAACACATTCTTCTCAATATGCATCACATCTAGATTATGACGAATCAAATTTGTAGACCAATAAGGCATTTCCCAAAAGATGCTTCTCCGAACCCAGTTATGAGATTCTCTAAAGCCATTGATTATGTTTGTGGCATCAATCTTACCAAATGGGATAACCGGTAATCTCATTACACGATCTCGCATCTCCGTTCCTGACAATCGCGGTGCAGGCATATCATTGTCTACTTTCCCTTTCCTGAAGTGTTCTTTATTTCTTCGAAACGGGTGATCTACCTAAGAAGAATCGATGATGATGACAAATCAAACCAAAGAAGGCTTTCGACCTTTTGATAGATTGAAAGACTTTGTATGCTCCATACAATACGGACAAGCCAACTTCCCGTGTGTACTCCATCCAACTAACATACCATAAGCAGGGAAGTCACTTATAGTCCACATAACCGATGCCCTAAGGTTGAAATTTGTTTTTGTTGCAGCATCCCAAGTCTGTACTCCATCCTCCCACAATACCTTCAACTCGTCTATAAGAGGTCTCAAATAAACATGTAAGTTCTTTCCAAGACTCTTAGGACCAGGAACCACGAGTGAAACAAACAAGTATGGCTGTTTTATACACATCCAAGGAGGCAAGTTGTACGGAGTAACAATCACAGGCCAACATGAGTACGGAACAGCTGAGTGGTCAAACGGATTGAAACCATCGGTGGACAATCCAAGCCTCACATTTCTAGATTCCAATGCAAACCCAAGTTGTGCTAAGTTGAAATCTTTCCAAGCCTGCCCATCTGTGGGATGATTTAGTTCTCCATCCTTAGCTGGAGATTTTACATGCCAACTCATATGTTCAGCTGTTCTTGAAGATATGTACAATCTTTTTAGCCGATGTGTTATTGGAAAATACCTTAGAATCTTAAACGGTATACTTGATTTTTTTGTAGTCACACCCTCTTTATTAGGCCTAAACCGATCATGACTGCAAAACGTGCACCTTGTCTTCTGTTCATTTTCCTTATAAAATAACATGCAATCGTTGGGACATGCATCGATCTTTTGGTATCCAAGACCTAACTTCTTCACCATTTTCTTATAATAGTAGTAGTTACCCGGTAATTTCTCACCGTCAGCCAACATACTCTTAATGACCTTCAAGAGCGACTCAAAACACTCATGGCTCATGTTGTGATCAGCCTTGATGTTAAGTAATGTCGCCACTGCAGACAATGTAGTGTGTTTGGTGCAACCATGCCACAATGGCTCGCTACCCTCGTCTAACAACTTAAAGAAGTCTTTGGCATCAGAATTCATAGGTTGCTCTCTGCCTTGTTCCCAATCAAAATCTGGCCTTGCAAAATCATGAACCATTTCATTCATACGATGAGTAATACTGCCCGAATTGTGTACTTTTGTGATGCCACCATATCTTCTCTGCCCATGTGCCTACCAGCATTCTTGGTAATTTTTTATGAACCCAGAAATAAGTAAATGATAGTTTACCACATCTTTGTCCATATAATTTACATTCTTACACTTCAAACATGGACATTGTATCTGCGACTGACCATTCATACATTCTGGGTGACTATACGATACTCCAAAAACACTTGGCAACCAAATTTCTAAATTCAAACCAGAAGATTTATCTGGGCACTTGACTTTCGTCGTGCCATCCAACTACGGTCTGAATAGAGGATCATGATTCCACGGTACCTACTACAAACAACATTATAAATGTTAACATATGACTTGAGCATACTTGTAACCATATGACTTGAGCATACTTGTAAGTATATGATTAACATTTAAGCATACTTGTAAGAATACTCCTTGAGCATACTTGTAAGCATATGACTTGTAAGCATATGATTAGCTCATTAATATTATAAATGTTCGCAACTACCCGACCAACAAATTTTTTTTGCCAGAGTCTCCCCTATAATATGGACTAGCCACATGCACGACGGCATGTATATATGGTCATTTCTAGGCACCCAAGACACAAACAAAGAGAAATATACAAATTGCCTATATAATAAGACCAAAACAATAACAAATGAATGCAAATTAAAGCAGTATGAGAAACTTTAAATGTTATTAAATTTTGTTTTGTTATTGATGCTTTACTTGGATCTTAATTTTAACTCTTTTTTTGTCTTTCTCTGATTGACTACGTACTCTTATAAACTGCATATTTGGTTGTTACATATACAACTGTTTTTGGGAGATTAGTGTTGCTTAGTTTTATTGGTTCTATTCTACTCATACAGAGGTATTCAGATGCATTGAAATGTTTCTTTTTAAGAAAACTACTACCATCTAAGGCTTCACGCCAAGAGTTGAAGAGTCCACAAAAGTGGTGACATGATACAATACGTAAGGTATTTCATGTATTAAGTATGATTGTTTATCATGAATTACAACTTTAGTTTCCAATTTTCTTGGTAAAACTTTATCATAAGAGTTGAAGTAGTCCTCTTGTAATATTAGTAACTGTTTAAGGTACTAACAACTTAAATACTAATGTACTAGAGAAATTACTAGTGTCTTTCGGGTTTCGGGGTAATCACAACTTGCTTGGAAAACTTATAGTTCTCATAATACTTTGTAGTTTTATTTTTGTATACTAAAGTATTAAATATTCTTGTTTTTCTTTCATAATGCCAAAACAGTCCCTTTGTCGTCTATTTACGCCGGTAGTTAAGCTTGGCTTGGCCCCATGAGGCTTGGCTAAGCTTGGCGTGTCCACAATTGGCCTCGCGGCCCCAAACCTAGCCTAACAACCCTTATCCTTTCCACATTTTAGTTTGATAGCTTAATTTTATATTCAGTGATGACATTAATAATTACTACAAATTTCCAGTACTCATCAAAAAATGAAATAGTTACAACTTTCCAATATAAGAAAAATGTATAGAGAGAATCTAATGTTAAAGATGAATTAAGAACATAATTGTCTCGTGTCTCTCAAACTTTCAGGTATAACTAAATGAAGTGCAATTACTTCATATAGATCCAAAAATCCCAAAACCCCAAATCAAAAGAAACAGCAACGGCAACAAAAACAAATACAAGAAATCATAATCAAAAGAACAGAACATAAAGAATAAACAATAAATTATTACCCATTTCTTTGATCAACACCATGTACAAAATATTGAATAAATAAATACATGACAGATTAATTAATCAGCAAAAAATATCAATCAATTACCAATGAAGAAGAAAATGCCCAAGGATAAAGGGACCGACTTAGAAGAGAGAGAGAAATACCAAAACCAGAAAAATGCCGAAAGTTATGTACTATTGCTCTATATGGGTATCTGTAAATTTAGATTTAGATTATGTATTACTGCTCTACTGCCAAGAATTTTACAGCAATTAACCTAATAAAAAAGGGAGAGGAGTACCTCCGATAGCGAGGCGGTGGGTGAGGCGGTGGTGGAGTTGGCGAGGCAGTGGTGGGCGGTGGCGGCTGGTGGCTGCTTGTGGCGTCCGGTGGTGTTAGCCTCCTTCTTCTCTCTCCCCCTTTCTCCCTCTTCTCTCTATTCTGTTCCCTCTTTTTTTTCCTTTGCGTCTGTGTAAAGCGAAGGAGTGAAACTGGTAACATAAAGTTTGATCAGCGACCGGTATCTGCGACTGCATGCGGTTGCTGATGTTAAGTGGTCGCACAAAGCCTTCGCGCCAACATTTCCTGCCAAATTTTGGGAGGCAAATTTAAGTTAGTGACCGCTCAGCGACCGGATGCGGTCGCGATCGCTGATATTAAATAGCGGCTGGATTAAATCACGGTCGTAGATGTCGGTCGCTATTACTAATATCAGCTGATAGTATTGGTCGCTGTTAGGCCTTTTTCTTGTAGTGTACGCGAACTACCGCATGCCTGGTGAATAACCCTTCGTATTCAATGGTTATTAAAATTATGGAAATAATCTGTCTACGCGGACTACCGCATGTAAGTTAACAATCCATTTGCAGTTTCGTATATTGTTCATTTCAGATTCGTAACTCTAAACTTACTACAATAAGTATTGCTTCTATACTTCCTGAAATGATCAGAAATTTATGGAGTTTTCTTTTCTGTATCTAAGTTGTCTGTTATGGTTCCTATCTTTGATTGGATCTATGTTTTGAACTTTATTCTTGAATTTTGCTCCACAATTGATTATTATGGAGTATTCTTGAACTTGGATAAACTAAATTATGAATCCCTAATCGTGTCCTTTATCTCACTGGATTCGTTCTTTAAAATATTTTTCATCATCCTCAGTTTTAAACGGTGATACTTGACGAATATCTTTGGCCTTTAGTGCAAAGATGAATGATTACTTGATGAATATCTTTGGCCCGTAGTGCAAAGATGGACAGGTGTTGAGATGAACATGACCAATTGGTGATACAAATGAATATCTTTGGCCCGTAGTGCAAAGATGAATATTTGATTCATGATGTATATTGATTGATGTTACAGGGATAAAATATTGATGATGGACTTTTAAATCATAGAAGATAGTAGACTACATTCTCTACTTAACTCTTCTAATGAATTGTTGTTTCCGCTGTAGTTGTTGATCTCAAACTTGTTGTCTATTGTATTCTATCAGATTTTTCACTGTTGAGGACTAAGGATAATTTTTTCTACATTATCTTAGTCATAATATTATTTACTTGGCTAGTTGAGCTCACCCTTTTCCTTTTTGTTCCATTTTTCTTCTCAGGAGGCGAGAATATAGCGGGAACTAGTCGGGGTGTGGAGTGATGTTTAAAGGCAGTTGTTTTAGTAGTCCTCACTATTCTGTAAAATAGTGTATCAATAATTATAAAAAGGACTTATTTGAGTGTGGATATTGTCTAGAAGACAATATTTATATTTAAACTCGCAGCATATGTGTTGTCGTATTATGCACGATAATTGTAATAATGAAGTTGTAGTTATTTTCTATAACATGTATTTGGCGACTTAGAATGGGTTGTGTGGACCTATTTTGGGGGCGTCACATCAATAATTGGCACAACGTCTCATATTATTAAACCAATAATTGTAATCGTAGTAAGGGTAGTAATAGAAATTTGCATAAATGGTAGTCACGGGTCTTAAGTAGTTAGAAAGGCTCATTATTTAAAGAAAAATAATACTCGTGATATTAATACATTAAGTAAATAATGTAGAAGACGAATAATATAATAATAATTGATGAATGGTATAGATTAAAAATAATCTTAAAAATATTGAAAATGATTAATAAATTATGAATAATTATAATGGATGAATATGTGTAAATTATTATGATTAATAAATTAAAGATAATGATAATGGATTAATATGTACAAATAATTATGAATAAATAATGATAATGGATGAATATGTGTAAATTATTATGAATAAATAATAATAATGGATAAATATGTGTAAATCATTATGATTAATAAATTAAAGATAATGATAATGGATTAATATATGCATTATGAATAAATAAATTAAAGATAATGATAATTGATAAATAAAATATTTGTGAGACCCCAAATTTTATGAATAAAGATTTAAATTTCTCGAAATATTTTTTTCAAAATTATGGTGTGGATTTGAGATAATATTATAGTTGTGGGTAATATTTATAAATTTTGAAAAGTATGCAAGTTGTTATATAATATTCGATTGGTCGGGGAATATTCGTTTTAACAGGGAATATTCGTACGATGGCACAATCTTTGGTGGACCCCACAACTGAATTATTGACGGATTGAGAAAACGACAAAAATATTTTTATGAAAATAAGGGCGGTAGTTTTTTATCGTTAAAAGCATTGAACTACTCGGTAGTAAAAGTACGCTTATACTCGTGGTCGCATGTAGCACACAAGATTGATTATTGATGCTTACGTGAGAAGTCACTCGCTTTTGTTCAATTATTGCTACAAAGAATTGTCGCATAGTATCTCACGTTATTTGATTCAATTATTGTCAATATTTTATATATTATTAAATCAATAATTGAGACGACAAAGTTATTAATATTATTATTTGCAATATTAACGATATCTAGAAGTTCTGTCAAGGAGAGGTTTGGTCACCTAATTGCGCGCCAATAGAGAGAAATCCTTATTGGAAAGCCCCCTCTTTCCTGGGAACGACCTGGTCGATTAATAGTGTGAATTATAATAATGATGATGAAGTTTGTTTTATTATTATTATTATAAATGTAATAAAACAGAAAACTTTTTATATAAAACAGAATACTTTTATAAAGTTATTTGTTTTATTAGACTATAAATAGAATATATTATATTCTATTATGCATAGTGTTTGCATAGTAAAATCTTTTTATATAAAACAAAATATTTTTATAAAGTTATTTGTTTTATTAAATTATAAATAGAATATATTATATTCTATTATGCATAGTGTTTGCATAGTATTTGCATAGTAAAATCTTTTTATATAAAAGAGAATACTTTGTATTCTATTACCACATGCATGGAGAATGATCCTTTGTATTCATTTTTATTAAATTATGGAAATGATCCTGCTACGTGGATTACCGTATGGTAATGCGAAAATCCATTCATAGCTTCATATATTCTATTATACACAATTGGTTAAAGCTTTGGCTTCTATATTCTTTGAAATTAGTGGAATATCCTAGATATTTTGCGCTTCATCCAAAGATCTTTTCGTGGAAATATTCTTACGAGCAGCATTTGAATTTTTCTCCATAAAGCAGTATCATGTTAACAATTTGGACATTATTGAGTTCAGGATAAATTAACTTATAAATCTTTAAAATTTATTCTTGAACTTGTTTTATTGAATTATTATATCATTGTCATATGAGTTATGTTGGTTATTATGTGAAAACATGAAAGTTTCTTAGAAATCACAAAGGGTTGAAAATCAGATTTTGGTGAAAATGGAATATGAAATTCAATTGACCATATCTCCTATTATATTTTGAATTTTTGAGTGTGGTCGAGTTCTAGAGTTAGATCTATGAGTTTTCTAACTTATCCAAGTGGAATCACTGGAAAAGGTGTTGTAGATTTTTGTGTGGATTGATTTTAGCAAAGGAGTCAAAAACTGCAAAGTACCAAAAAGGCTACTGTCCAAAAATTTAAAAGGGCATTTTCGGCCACATAGTTTGTGAGAAAAATTCCGGCCTTTTGGGACATGAAAATATATGGTATAAAGTACCTCCTGTCCAAAAATGAGCTCATTCTGACTTAAAATGAGCAAGTTATAACTATTTCAATATTTAGGTTTTTCCGACGAAAAATGCTATAACCAGAGTTCTATAACTCTGATAACCATGAAATTTAAACTGGAAGCTCAAGTTAACATGTGTAAGATCTTTCCAAGATTTGGGAATTTCTAGAGTTAAACTTGAGGTAACTAATTTCTTAAGGAATTAATTAGAAATTAATTTTTGAAAAATACTTAAGGGAGTTAAAAAATTATAAAAAAAATACTTGTTGTGTATGAAATATATGTATATATATTTGGAAAAAGGATAGAAAAATAACAAGTTGATTTGATAATTTTGCATGAAAATAGTTTAGTTACGAACATATGAGTTAAATATGTTATGTGAAGTTGAAAAATTAGTAAATAGGATTTTATGGCTTGGGAATCCTATATAGAGTATATGCAAATTTTTGATAAGGGATTTGATCATTGGTGATGAAATCTTATGAGTATGGCATTTTAAATGATCAAATGCATTATTTGGTAAAGTATAAACAATTGAAATAAATTATTTATAAGTTTAAGAAGTGATTAAAATATTGTTATAATATTAATAATATTAGATTATGAGTTTATTAAGTGATTGATAATATTTGGATAAATTTAAAGTCTTTAATATTTATCCTTGTTTTCGTTTGATTAATGCTTATATCATTGTCATCATTATCATGTTTATATTGTGATAAAAGTCATCTTTAGCTTACGTGCATAGATGGACTTGGTGTGATTATGACTGAGGGATTATTCTAAGATATAGTCATGGACCGTAATGTGACGAATGATGTGGTAAAATCCTCAATGGCACCGTAGTGCATTGATGGACGCTTTTTGGTATGATTATGACTAGGATTATTCTAGGTATAGTCATGACCATTGATAATTTAATGAATATCCTTGGTCTGCAAAGCGGGGATGACTCGATGATGTGGTTTATTTATTGTCGAGTCTCAAATGATAAAATTGATGAAAATATTTTAAATCATAAAAGATAGTAGATATCACGCTCTACTTGACTCTTCTAATGGATTGCTTATTCCACCGCAGCTTAAACTTGATGTCTATTGTATTTTATTAGTTTAACATTGTTGAAGACTAATGATAATTTATTACGCATTATCTTTAGTCATAATATTTCTTCTTTGGGCTAGTTGAGCTCACCCTTTCTTTCACCTGTTCATTCAAGAAATGAGAACGAAAGGGACTAGTCGGGGAACGGAGTGATGGTCCAGATGATAGTATTAGTAGTCTTCACTATTCTGTTAAATAGTGTGACAATAAATGTATTGAGGACTCCTTTGAGTGTGGATATTGTCTAGATGACAATATTCTTATTAAAACTCTAAATTTATAAGTTGTATTTGTATTTTTGTACCATGTATTTGGGACTCAAGATGGGTGATGTATACTTATTTTGGGAGCGTCACAATATTAATAAATGTTGGTTATGTTTTGACTATAAATAGGAGTGCTACATTCGTATTCCAAGTCATTCAAGTTATGAAGTCTTTTAATGCATTTTTGTTTGAATTTCCGAGTGGAGTTTTCTTATGTACTGCAACACCTTAGAAAAATTATAGTTAATTCATCATTTGTCGAAATTGAGTGAATTCAAAGCCTATTTCTTAAACAATTTTGAAGAAGGAAGAAAAGTTATGTGATATCATCGTTATGTACTGCAACATGTCTTGATTTTTATCAGTAGTTTCTGTCCTAATTTTGAAAATTTCGTAACTTAGTCATATTAACTCCAAATGGAGTGATTTTGAGTCTATTTCGTGTATCTTTTCGAGAGTTACAATTTTCGTGAAAATATAGAGAGATTTTGAAAACTCTAGACGACCCAAAAGTTAGATTCTTTACTGCTGCAAAGACGAACAAGGAAGGATATGTCCGACTATTAATTTTATGTTTCACAATATCAAGGTAAATGGATATCATTTTCTTTCATACTCATAAAGGGATATAATTTTCTTTCATACTTGTAAAAGGATATCATTTTCTTTCTCATACTCGTAAAAGAATATCATTTACTTTCATTCTAGTAAAAGGGATATAATTTTTTTTCATACTCGTAAAGGGATATCATCTTCTTTTATACTCGTAAAGGAATATCATCTTCTTTCATACTCGTAAAGGGATATCATTTTATTTCATGCTCGTAAGAAATGCCATTTTCTTTCATACTCTTAAATTTATAGAAAGAAATTATTATTCGTTTCTAAAGCTTTACCATTAAATGGTGAAAATTCTTGAAATGATTAAAATTTCTTTAATAATTGGTACTTCATCTAATATCATTTCACATGAATCTTCCTATCAAATCCTAAACCGTTATATTTTAACGGTGAAACTTATATATTGTTCTTGAATTCTAATCGATTTTCTGGATATCGTGTTGACAATTTGGAGATTATTGAACTCTAGACAAATTAAATTATAAATCTCTAATATCTATTCTTCATCTTATTATTCTGATTATTTCTGTCCATTCATTATATCATTGATTTGTACTAATCATCAAGAATAAGTTTTTGTGAATGTCTTTAGCTTGAGTGAAAAAACAATATAATTGTTTAATGTCTTTAGCCTTTGTGGCAAGGACGCGGTGAAAGTTTTCTTTGGCTTGGGTGCAAAGAGAAACTTTTAATTAGTATGATTATGACCATTGCAATTACATTTAAATATCTTTGGCCTGGGTGCAAAGATGAATTGATTGGTATTATCATGATCATTGGTGTTACATTTGAATATCTTTAGCTTGGGTGCAAAGATAAATTGATTGGTATGATCATGACCATTGGTGTTACAATTGAATATCTTTGTTCTGTGTGTAAAGATGAATTGATCGTCATGGTTATTATCAGAAACTGTTGATTGTCATAATTATGAACATGAACTATGAATTAATATAATAATGATATTTGGTATTACATGCAAAGTCAGGTGGTAAAATTTGTCTTTGTCCTGGGTGAAAAAAGAACTGTTGATTTGTGTTATAGTGATAAAATACTGATGTTGAATTTTTCAATTGGAGAAGATAGTAAACATTAAAATATATTTGACTCTTTTACTATATTGTTCATTTTGCTGTAGTTATTTGTTGAAAACTTATATCATCTATCATATGTTCTAAATATTTGATTTATTACTTTTGAAAACTATTGATAATTTATTTATCTTAGTCATTATATTCTTTACTAGGTTATTTGTGTTCACCCTTTTGTTTAATATTTCTTTCAGGAAATAAGAGTGTAGCTAGGGTTAGCAGGGAGAACAGGGGTATGGAGTGAAGTTTTGAGTTAGTTGTTGTCCTCATCAAGTTATAAAATAGTATGACAATAATTGTATTGATGACTTAATTTGAGTGTGAATGTTGTTGTACTATTTATGACACAATAGTTGTACTGAGAAATTAAAATACGCGTATTGTCGTATTTTCACGGTGTTGTAATAATTGATTTTGGTGAACCAAATAGGGTGGTGTAGACCCGAATTTAGAGCGTGACATTTTGTGTGTTATGGTATTTTGCACGACATTATATTAGTTGTAAATAAAAAAAATTCGTGTTTGTAGTATGTATTTTGACGACTCAAATTGGGTGGTATAGACCCGAATTTGGGAGTGTCACAGATTCAACACATAAAACTTAATCACAGTCCTTTGTTATTATTGTTGAGAACTTTTGATTTTCTGAGACAGAGTTTTATAGATCGATTGACAATTGGCAATTGCTTGCATAGATTTGTCTGATGAGATTAGATTTATTTTGTTTTAATGGAGAATAAAACTGATTTGTCTAATTTACCCTTGCCCAAATAATTTAAATTAATAAATAATTGAAATATTATTATTTAAATCCACATCAGCTTTCTATGGCCCCACTCAGGATGACACATCGTTAATTTCTGATGTGTCAAGTGAATTTGGACAAAAGTAAAAAATTTAATACTTTATTCATCTAATTGATAAAACTGAAAGGTGAATCATCAAAATTAAAAAAAAATAGTAATAGTTTAGAATAGTAAAATATATTTAAGCCTAATTAGAAATATATTAGTTGTGTTATGTAACTGATAAATATATATATATATATATATATATATATATATCGGAAAGTATATAGAATTGCATGCTGTAATTATGTGTATTACATAACCATTATAAGGAAAACTAATGTAGTGTATAAGATTTTCTTTTTTGTGGACAAGAAAATAAGTTGAAAAAACAAGAGATTTAAATATATAAGCTTTCTCCTGATTATATAATACAGCCAATGCGTAATTAGGCACGTGGACGGACAAGACATCAAACTCAAGTAAATGATATACTCCCTCTATACATTTTTTATGCATTAAGAAAAAAATAGAGCAAAAGAAATTTAGTAAAAAAAGGATAAATTTATGATTAGAAGCCCTTTTTTTTTATATTAATGAACCTCACTATATTATATTTTTACTTTTCAATTTGAAAGTTCAATAATAATCTAGAAAGGAGGTTGAATAGATTATTACCGCTTAAAAATTTATCTTAGACCTTTTTCAATTTTTAGTAAATTAATTTGCAGTGTTATAATCTAATAAGCAAGAAAATAAAGATTCAATAACACAATGCACAGAAATTTACTTGATTCACAACCCGGGTAGGTTGCTACGTCTATTTTTAAGCTCTTCACTAGGAATTGAGATCATATTACTTCTACTAATAAATACTCATTCAATAGGTGGAGAAGTCTGTAAAATTTTTTAAAGATAAACTTACAACTATCTACAACTAATTATCTAAGAAAACAAGCTGCCAGCTCCTTCCTCAAGCTTAATTGTACATTTCCTTTTAGTTTAGTACTACTTTATGATTTGGTCTTGAAACGACAATCTCTTCCTCACCTCACAAGTACACTAGAAACTCAACTCTAAGCTTACCTCTTTAAGACTCTGGTCTTGGTCAAAAAATTACTCGTCTTTCTCACAGGTACATAAAATAAACTAACTATATCATTTTTTCTTTTTACAAAAGTTTAATTTGAATATGCTTCTAAATTAAGCAGATAAAGTTCAAAACAGTTATATAAAAGTTTAAATAGCTTTTATATTAGTGTTTTCTCAAATAAGCATATAACAATTATGTTAGGTTTGTAATATCCATGATTAACATACAATCAGATTGCATATAAACAACGGAAGCATGGTAAATCAGAGCTTAAAATTTTACAAATCATAACTAGGATCATTATTTATAAGCAATTATCAATTAAACGAAAAAGATGGAGAATCAGAATCATACCCTCGTAGAACCGTGCATCCTAAGGTACGAGTTCAACTCCAAGTCCTTCAGGTTCTCCTTGAATTCATTGGGTTAGATTCCTTCTTTTGATCAACGTTAACCACCCAAGTATTTGACCTCTAGAGGTGATTCACCAAGGAAGTTGTATTCAAGCATATGGGTGTTGGCAAAACCCTAGTTTCTATCTTTATAGAATATGTAAGTACTCTCTCAACTCTTCGAAGTGTGTGTTCCCCTAACCCATAATAAGACTCATCCTCTTATTTATAGATGTAGACAACCCTCCTAAACTATTTAGCATTAGAGTTTTTATTTAATTAATTAAACTCTTTTAATTAATTAGATTTTTAATCCAATTAGGAACTTATGAGAGTACTTTTATCAATTAATTCTCAAACCATTTTAGGAATTAAATTGTAATAATAATAATAATAATAATAATAAGACTCTGGCCTCTTATTAATTTATATTTAATATTTTCAAAATATTAAATAATAAATATTAAGCTATTTAATTTATTCTATCACCATGATTAAATTAAATATGCTCAAATCATTATTACGATTATGTCGTTTACTTCAATTCTTAAATAAATATTTTCTTTTATGGTGTGACCCTTTAGGTTTTCCATATTAAATGGGTTGTGAATAAATTAATTAGAACAATTTTAATATTATTTAAATAAATAAATTAAACTATTTAATTTATTTAAATAAATAATATTTATTCTACAATAAGGGTAAGTTCCCTTAGCGATCAACGACTTTCCAAATAATATAGATTTCAATATTAATCACAAAAGAACCTTTCAGTGAATAATTATCGTACAATTCAATCCTTTTACCATATAATGTCCCAATTAAATATAAGACATGAAATTAATAGCAATTTTTATTTTATTTAATTATATGTATTTTGATTCTCAAATGCACAACTTTAAATAATGCAAGAAATTACTTTCTAATTTCATTCTGCCTTGGCCAAGGACTATTGAGTTGTCATTTATCGAATCACATAGGATATTCTCTTCTTTTACTAGAAGCGGTAGATTCTTTGTTGATAATTCATTATCTCTATTTACAACTTATTATACCCAAGCATACCCTTTGATATACACTAAGGGTCTTAATTAATATGTCAATGCATAACTCATCATACATAAGATACTATGATGATCTCAAGTTTAAGGATCACTTGTACTACTATATATCACTTAAGGAATTTCTATTGACAGACAAGTAAAACTCCATTAGATATTCCTTTAACGAGCCACGTTTAGTAAACTTATTCTCCAATAAGCACTTACATACTTGCTTTAGTGTCTCCACACAAATGATTATGAGATCAATCATCCTCTTCCTAATAGCAAGTAAAGTATTTATCAATCTATCCTGATTCACTAATTTCCTTTTTAGTAATACATGCAACGATTGAGAACAATTTTAGTTTTAAGCTATCTAAGAATTTAGATCTCATTAGCATTGTGACGCCCCCAAAACAGGTATACATCACCCATCTTGAGTCGCCAAATACATGGTACAGAATACAAATACAAACTTAATTATACAAATGTCGTGTAATATACGACAAAACATATGCTATGAGTTTTAATACAAATATTATCATCTAAACAATATCCACACTCAATGGAGTCCTCATTACATTTATTATCACACTATTTAATAGAATAGTGAGGACTACTAATGCTATCATCTGGACCGTCACTCCGTTTCTCGACTCGTCCCAGCTATATTCTCATTTCCTGAAGAGAACAGTGAAAGAAAGGGTGAGCTCAACTAGCCCAGTAAGATGCTTTGGACTGCATCACGCAATTTGGACTGATATGTCTCTCCCCTCCGCATTTAAAACATACGACCGACGGTCGTTCTCCTTCCTTTGAAATGGGTGCTGGTGTTGTTGTCTTTCCATCATTATTGAACCTTCTCTTCTTGAAATTTCCACTTCTATTATCTTGGCCATGATTACTACCAAAGTGGTTACCATTCTTGACATGATAATTTCCCCCACGATAGTTATCATTGTTCCGATGGCCGTTGTCATCGGTACGATTATTATCGTGTTGTTGCTCGTTATCTTTTGGTTGAGCTGGCTTATTATCGCGCTCCAATAACTAAACCCTATTCACTACATCTGAATATAAACAAAGTTTGTGAGAAATGAGGTATTGACATATATCAGGTTTTAAACCTCTTAGAAACATTCACGTCATTCGCTCCTCATTATCGACCAAATGGGATGCAAACCGGGATAACTCCATAAATTTAGCCTCGTATTGCGACACGGTCATATTGTTTTGCTCCAACTTGATGAACTCCACCTCCTTTATGTGATGAATACTTTCGAAAAAGTACTTGTCGTTGAAAAATTCTTGGAACTTCTCCCAAGACATCTTGAGTGCGTCAGGCTGGGTACGCTTTACAGATTTCCACCAATAATCTGCCTCTTCACGCAACATAAAGGTGGAGAAGGGAACCTTTTGCTCCTCTGAGCATTCCAAGACATCAAATATCTTGGTGATTTGTTTTATCTATGTCTCCGCCTTAAGTGGTTCAGGCTTTCCTAAGAATTCCGGCGGCCCCAGCTCCTTGAACTACTTAGCAGTGACCATCTGAGAGTTGCCAATGTTTCCACCTGAATTTTGAACAGGTGTCTCTCTCGCCTGATGTTGTATGAATTGCATAAAGCCTCTGAACATCCTATCGTTCATCATCTGATCGGTGTTGTTATTTACCTGAGGATTATTGTCTTCCTGTTGCACATTATCCTGGGTATTGACCGTTGGTGACTCAACGGTCTCATGTGCTTTATTACTGATTTCAACATTTTCAGATGCCATTTTCAAACACTGTCATAAAATAAGGGTTAATTGATATATCACATATTATCACTATACTCTGACCGACCAATTAAATACCAAATAAACTTAGGTAGGTCATACTAGCGAAGGAATTCCCCGTCTCTCCCCTCCTAGTTCTTGTCTCACATCTCAACCAGGGATCATATCCATAAGCTTTGATACCAACTGTGACGCCCCCAAAACAGGTATACATCACCCATCTTAAGTCGTCAAATACATGGTACAGAATATAAATACAAACTTAATTATACAAACGTTGTGTAATATACGACAAAACATATTCTATGAGTTTTAATACAAATATTGTCATCTAAACAATATCCACACTCAATGGAGTCCTCATTACATTTATTATCACACTATTTAACAGAATAGTGAGGACTACTAAGGCTATCATCTGGACCGTCACTCCGTTCCCCGACTCGTCCCAGCTATATTCTCATTTTCTAAAGAGAACAGTGAAAGAAAAGGTGAGCTCAACTAGCCCAGTAAGAAATATTATAACTAAGATAATGCAGAATAAAATTATCATTAGTCTTCAACAATGTTAAACTGATAAAAAACAATAGATATCAAGTTTAACTGCAGCGGAATAAGTAATCCATTAGAAGAGTCAAGTAGAGCATGATATCTACTATCTTCTATGATTTAAAATGTTTTCATCAATTTTTATCGCTGAGACTCAACTTAATAAATAAACCACATCATCGAATCTTCCCTGCACTACGGGCTAAGGATATTCATTAAATCATCAATGGTGATGACTATACCGAATAATCCATAGTCATAATCATACCAAAAACTGTCCATCAATGCACTTCAGGCCACTGAGGACTTTCACCACATCATTCGTCACATTACGGTCATGATTATACCGAATAATCCCTTGTCATAATCATACCAAGTCCATCTATGCACGTAAGCCAAAGATGACTTTCATAACAATATAAGCATGAGGATGATGACAATGATATAAGCATTAATCAAACGAAAACAAGGATAAATATTAAAGACTTTAAATTTATCTAAATATTATTAGTCACTTAATAAACTCATCATCTAATATTATTAATATTATAACAATATTTTAATCACTTCTTAAACTTATAAACAATTTATTTTAATTGTTTACACTTTACCAAATAATGAATTTAATCATTTAAAATGCCATACTCATAAGATTTCATCACCAATGATCAAATCCCTCATAAAAATCTGCAGATATACCTATATAGGATTCCCAAGCCATAAAATCCTATTTTCTAATTTTGTTACTTCACATAACATATTTAATTTATTTACTCATAACTAGTTCATTTTCATGAAAAATACCAAATCAGTCCCAAAACTATTTCTTTTCTGGGATTTAGCAGAATATAGTCCCATATTGAACATATATTTTTCTCAGAATTTTTAAAATTCATTTACTATTTTTCATATAGCCAAAACTGCCGAATATTTAAACATTTATCATAAATTGTACTTTTGTCCAAAAATTCCGAAATTTACAGGGTATACTCCTGTTATATACATGTAATCCCAATAAAAATTTCACCAATTTTGGAGTTAACCACAAGGAGTTATAAGGGTTTACTTTTAAAATAGTCTTTTCCCATAAAATCCATAACTCTTAATCTATACATCCAAAAATCACCATTTTTGGACACAATCTAGAAAACTCATCAAATTATCATTTTAAAGTTTTCCAGATTTTTTGAGGGTCGAAAAAAAATTACAACCGCCCTGGCGAAACCCTTCCGAATGAAAATACTATTCATATGGATACAAAGGATCATTCACCATGCATGCGGTAATCCACATAGACAGGTTATTCCAACAGAATAATAAAGAGTGGAATAATAGAAGAATTCACCATGAATGCGATAGACCGCACAGACAGGTTATTCTCAACAGAATAATAAAGCATGGAACTGTGTCATGCGTAAACCGCATGCAACGAGGATATTCAATGCGAATAATAAAGAATGGAACTAGGTAAATGCGTAAACCGCCTTACAGCATGAGGATATTCCAGCGAATAATAAAGAATGAAATAACAAAGAATTCACCATGCATGCGATAGACGCGCATATACATGTTATTCCAATGTAATAATAAAGAATGGAACCGTGTCTAGCGTAATCCGCATGCATGAGGATATTCAATGTAATAATAAAGAATGGAATAATGAGAAGAATTTCACCATGTATGCGGTACTTGACAGACAAAGTTATTCAACATAATAATAAAAATGGAATAATGTAAACTCTCTTCATGAATATGAAAGAAATAATACCCTTACCTTAGAAAGAAAGCTGGATCTTTGGAGTAGAGAGTAATGAGACTTTCTTCTTCTTTTCTCTATAAATTCTCTCTATAATAATTGCTCTAAAGCTTTAGTGAATTGGTGAGAAATGAAGGAAGAATGAGCTTCTATTTATAGGAAAATATAGTTTTGATAATTGCACGTTTTGGGATCAAAATATTATAGTACAATACCTCCAACTTTTCTTTCATTTTTAATTTAGTCCTGCAAGTATTATCAAACTTGCACCACCTCCCCTAATAGTAAATAATGTGAATCAATAGTTCAATCATGTGATTCAATAGTTATAATCATATGAAAATACGAATAACAGTATAGTACCTCCATCTTTAACTTAGTCATGCAAGTACTATCAATCTTGCACCAACTCCCCTAATAGTACAAGAATGTGATTCAATAGTACACACATGTGAATAAATAGTTATAATCATATGAATTAATATCAATTAATTGCTCATTTATTCGATTAATTACCCGATTTATCAATATAACCCCCAGCCATCAATTATCATCGGAATAGATGTCGATTTCCACTAACACTAATAATCCCAACACAATGGAACTATCAAATTCATCTTTAATCAACACGAACTTATTCATTATTAATATTATAATTCACAATATTTAACAATCAGGTCGTTCCGTGAAAGGGGCTTTAGATAAGGATTTCTCTTTATTGGCGCACAATTAGGTGACCAAACCTCTCCTTGACAGAACTTCTAGACATTGTCAATATTGCAAATAATAATATGAATAACTTTGTCATCTCAATTATTGATTTAATAATATAATATATTATGCGGATGATATCTTGTGACAATAATTGAATCGATAATATGAGAGATATGATGCAAAGAATTATTGTAGCAATAATTGAGTATAAGCGAGTGACTTTTCACGTAAGCATCAATAATCAATAAGGTGTGTGTGCTACTATGCAATCACGCCGACATCTTGTATTTTTTACTATCGGGTAGTTCAACGGTTTTAACGGTAACACTTTCGTAGTTATTTTTGTAAAAGATAATTCGCATCGTTTTTAACTACGACAATACTTTCATTGTGGGGTCCACCAATGATTGTCTTAGTCGCATGCGGATATTCCCGACAAAAAGAATATTCCTTGACCAATCGAATATTATATAACAACTTGCATACTTTGCAAAATTTATAAATATTACACACAACTATAACATTATATCAAATCCACACCATAATATTCAAAAAAAATATTTCAAAAAATTTAAATCTTTATTCATAAAATTTGGGGTCTCACAAGCATGATCATCACCATCATGATTCTAAAAGAATTACTCAAAATTATGGGTTTATCACATTTAATATAACAACACCATGTAGATAAAGTAATAGTCTTTGATAAATTAGCTTTTATTATTAATAAATGAAAAAGATTACAATGTACATGCTACATCATATCAAATATGATTGGCTTGTCTACAGACTACTTTCAAGTTAAAGGTCATATATAAAAGCTCAAGACTTTTATATTTGTGTGAAAATCTTTTGTGTAAGTGAGATATATACAATTTTATAAAGATTTTCTTTTTCTTTATATAAGTAAAGAATGCATTTATATGTTAAGCAGATTAGAAAAAAAAATTCTTTATATAAATAAAGAATGTGTTTCTATATTGAACAAATATAAATTTGAGTTTTGATATAAAATTTTAAATAACTTCTATATAATGCAACAAGTATTTTATGAATAAATGAGTTTGTGTTGTGATGACAATTATCACGTATAATAGTTTAATCAATTAAATAATACTTGATATATCAAATAAATTTGTTTCACTCAAAGATATATATTTTAATATATTTGATCTACGTTGTGAAAATTTGATCACTTAGAATTTCAAAGACCAAATCCGGATAATATTTTTGTTTAAGAAATATCTCCGACTATCCAGATCTAAGTACTAACAAAATTTTGGTTTCACAATATGATATTTATATAAATATTTACAATATTTATATAAATTATCCATATCAATATTTATATAAATTATCTATATCAATAAAAGGTCACATAGGATTTTAAAGACTATTTGAAAGATTTTAGAGAAAGATTTCGAATTGTTTTGGTATCTAATTAACTACTAAATTTGTATATGATATTGATAGATGATAATATATATATATATATATATATATATATATATAGATGCGCATAAAATTTATATTTGAATATCTATATATATAAACAAGTATGACTGTATGAGATAATGTAGCGAAAACAATTCAATAATTTATCTTAAATACGTTGACAATTTTTCTATTCTTCAGAAAATTAGAACTTTATTAGAAGAGAGAGTGAAAACTTTTTTAGAGAGAATGTAGGTAAGAAGAGTAAGTTTTTCTTTGATTAGGAAGTGATAATGAAAAATGAAAGAAAACTCTCATATATATAAAATTTTGAAGTTAAGAGTAAAAAAGTAATTTAAAAATTCATTTTGAATTTAATAGCCTGAATTGTTTTGATAAAAAATTGAAAGGCTCGGATCAAACATGAAACACACGGATTGCCAAGGATTTTGCCTTCTGACTAGTTAGAAAATTTCGAAAACTACTAGCCATGCAAATAAAAAGGTTTTTAACAAAAACTTTGAAAAAGATTTTGTTAAACCTTTTTTCATTACTCAAACATATGGGCACGAATACATAGTCAGCATACTCGGCACAAGCACACAAATATGTCACATTTGCACGACACACAGATGCACATGTAATGGGTTTTGGCTGAGATTTGTTTTGCAGTGTTATAACTGAATACGTTGTTCCAAGTGTTGTACTGATAGCATGATAACCATCCACTAGTATAACTAGCGGATAGCATAGTAATAGCTGTACAATATTTGGCACATGGGCTAAAAATTACATTAACTACGTCCGCTAGTCATACTAACGGACAGCGATTTCCTAAATAATCAAATCTCAGTCATTCATTTAATAAACAGATGGTTAAGATTCTATATGTTACTTTTTGATTCATAAAGAATAGATCTTTATATGTATCATTCCATATATATATATATATATATATATATATATATATATATTAGTTGGAATTTTTCTTTTTTCTCAAAAATAATTTTTGAAAGTTTTTGTTTAAAGTTATTTTTGAAAATGAATAGGAGTTTTATTGTCTTAGAAAATTTTACTTTTGAATTAATTTCTTTCACACTAGATATTAGATTATCAAAGTTAAAAATAAATTCAATAAGGATATAGAAAAATATTTTGGTCAAGGTAAATGAGATAAATTAAATTATTTTTAATATTTTAATCTTATAGAGAGGATTCTATCCATTTTGACCTATTCTTTTAATTTGTTATCATCAAAATAAACTAAACGATTTGGAGACCTATCATACTTTATGTATCTTAACTCATTCTTTTGTGGATTTTTTTTTTGTATATTTAATTATTATTTTAATGACGAATGGAGTATATAATATAGGAGGTGTGAAACAAAATTTATTCGAAATTAAAAAGGATTCGGTTCTCCTTTATTATATATATGGGAAAAGATAGCGTATTTTAAACATACATAAGCTTATGTGTGTTCTATTAAAAGATTTTAATAATTGTGTTTTTGACATTTCATCCTTTTCATTAATGGTTGTTTTGATATTTCACCAATTTGTTATTCAAAAATACGTTGTATTAGGTGCATGTGTGACGTCCCCAAAATAGGTCTATACAACTCAATTTGAGTCGTCAATTACATGGTACAAATCATCCAAATACAAACTTCCTATATACAACTATTAATTGTCGTGTAAAATACGACAAAACATAAGCTGTGAGTTTCAATACAAATATTGTCTCGTAGACAATATCTAAACTCAAATAAAATCCTCATTATAATTATTGTAACATTATTTTATAGAGTAGTGAAGACTTCTATAGTAACCATCTTGGACCATCACTCCATTCCCCGACTAATCCCAACTATATTCTCATTTCCTAAAGAGAACAATAAAAAAAAGGGTAAGCTCAACTAGCCCAATAAAGAATATTATGACTAAGATAATGTAGAACAAATTATCATTAGCCCTCAACAGGGAAAAATCTGATAGAATACAATAGACAACAAGTTTTAGATCAACAACTGCAGTGGAAATAACAATCCATTAGAAGAGTCAAGTAGAGCATGATGTCTACTATCTTCTATGATTAAAAATCCATCATTAATATTTTATCCTTATAACATCAATCAATAATTATTTCCAATCAACGAATTATCAATGCACTACGGGTCAAAGATAATCGTTTGTATCTCCAATGGCCATGATCATGCCAAACACCTGTTCATCTATACACTACGAGTCAAAGAAAACTTTCACCACAAACCTTTATCTGTAACATTAAAGGTCATGATTATACCAATACACAATTCTTGGTCATAAGTATACAAATCAACAGTCCATCTTTGCACTACAGGTCAAAGATGACTTTCAGCACAATATAAGCATGAGGATGATGACAATGATATAAAGAATGAATCAAGTGAGATCAATGATAAATATTAGAGATTTATAATTTAATTTATCCAGAGTTTAAGAATGTCCAAATTGTCAACATGATCACCAATTGTGGAGTAAAATTCAAGAATGATATTTAAGATTCATATTTCAAAGATAATTTGGACAAAGAAAATAAACTAAATTACGTCGTGAATAATACTCTGGCATGAATAGTAACTCGGATGAATAGTACTCCAGCATGAATAATACCCCGGATGAATAGTATTCTGACATGAATAGTACCCCAGATGACGGCATGAATAGTATCCCAGATGAATAATACTCCGAAATAAAAAGATTAAAATTTATTAACAAAGTTCATACCAATATTACAGTGAAATGATATTAGATGAAGTGCAAGTCATTAAGGATATTCTACTAATTTCAAGGATTATAGAAGCAATACTTATCAAAGTAAGTATAGATTTAGGAATATGAAACGAAATAATATCACTTACATACTATAGAGTATGGAAGAAAATAATATTCCTTACGAATATTGAACGAAAATAATATCCCTTATGTAAGACCCCAAATTTTATGAATAAAAATTAATTTTCTCGAAATATTTTTTTTGAGTATTAAGGTGTGAATTTGTTATAATGTTATAGTTGTGGGTAATATTTATACATTTTGTAAAGTAAGCAAGTTGTTATAAAATATTCAATTGGTCGGGGAATATTCGTTTTAACAGGGAATATTCGTACGACGACACAATCATTGGTGGACCCCATAACGAAATTATTGTCGGAGTTAGAAAACAACAAAAATAACTTTTTATAAAAATAACAGTGGAAGTTTTACCGTTAACTGTTAAAATACTCGGTGGTAAAAGTACAGTAATACGCGTGGTTGCATAGTAGCACACGGCATTGATTATTGATACTTACGTGAGAAGTCACTTAGTTATACTCAATTATTCCTACAGTAATTACTGCATAGTATCTCATGTTATTTGATTCAATTATTATTACAATATGTTATATTAATTCAATAATTAAGATGACAAGTTATTCATATTATTATTTGCATAATTAATAATATCTAGAAAGTTCTGTCGAGGAAAGGGGTTTGTTCACCTAATTGTGCGCCAATAGGGAGAAATCCTTATCGGAAAGCCCCCTCTTTCCTGGGAACGATCTGGTTGTTAATATTGCGGGTTATAATAATGATGAATAAATATTATTAAAAATATTGATGGGATTTTTATGAAGTATTCGTGGTAAATTTTGATTATTATATGAACCCCCATCTACTCATTTTTTAAAATAATCGGTAGAAAGTTATTCAGTATATATATTATATGGTGGGATCCACCTGTGATGGTGATATGTTGGTGGAGGGGAACACGTGGGGCCTATGTTGGAAGAAAAAAATGGGGGGGGGGAATCCTAAAAATTTATCACGGGGGGAGTTTGTTTTTCAATAAAACATGTGTTATATATATATATATTTATATTATATAATAAGTTTTATTTTTTTATAAAAAATAGAATATATTATATTTTATTGAATATTATATTAATAAGTTAAAAAAAATGAGCGTCTGAAAATTTTTCTTTTCGCCCGTGAATTTTCATCTAATATCCCACTATGTGTCCGTGATATTTTTTTTTCTAAATAGTATAATTTCCATTCTCCTATAAATAGGATGCTCAGTTAGAATTTAAAATCACACCAGAATCAGAGAATTCTTCTTCTATAATATTGAGTGTATTTTTTTAGAGTTTTAAGAAGCTTTGAGCGTAGAAAATAGTAAAAGTTTTCTTCAAGAATATCCCCGTTATACCAGTCAGAATACTCTCCTTTTTAAGGTAAGGGATATTATTTATTTCATATTCGCTTACAGCATTATTTTTCGTATTCGTAAGAAATTTTATTTCGTTCAATATTCGCAAGAAATATTATATTCGTTTAATATTCGTAAGGAATATTATTTTCGTTCAACAGTTGTAAGGGATATTATTTTTGTTCAATACTCGTAAGAAATAATATTTTCTTTCATACTCTGTAGTATGTAAGTAATATTATTTCGTTTTAGATTCAAAATTCTACACTCATTTTGTTAAGTTTTGGCTTCTATACTCCATGAAATTAGTGAAATATCCTTGATATTTGCGCTTCATCCAGTATCTTTTCATGAAAATATTATTCTGAGCATTCTTGATAAGTTTTTAACCTTTTCATGTTGGAGTACTATTTACGGGGTACTATTCCTGAAGTACTATTTATGGGGTACTATTCACTCGGGTATTATTCATCCGGGGTACTATTCATGACAAAAATTAATTTCTTTTCGGTCCAAATCATTTTTGATACAATATTATTCTTGAATTTTACTCCACAAAGCAGTATAATGTTGACAATTTGGACATTATTAAATTCTGGATAAATTAAATTGTTAAAGTCTTTAATATTTATCCTTGATCTCGTTTGATTGAATTTTTATATCGTTGTCATCATCCTCGTGCTTATATTATGATGAAAGTCATACGTGGTAAGTAGTGCGTAGTTGGACTTGGTTTGATTATGACGAGGATTATTAGGGTATAATCGTGGTAGTAATATTACAAATGATGTGGTAAAAGTCCTCATTGGCTGTAGTGCATTGATGGACAATTTTGGTATGATCATGACCATGGGTTCTCTTGACCAAGGTGTAAAGATGAATTATTTTATGGCGTGATCATGACCGTTGATAAAAACACGAATATCCTTGGTCCGTAGTGCATGGATAATTCGTGGTCGTGATACTAATGAATAACCTTGGCCCGTAGTGCATGGATAATTCAGTGATGTGGATTATTTATTAAGCTGAGTCTCAACGATAAAATTGATGATAAACTTTTTAAATCATAAAAGATAGTAAATATCATGCTCTACTTGACTCTTCTAATGGATTGCTTATTCCGCTGCAGTTGTTGATCTAAAACTTGTTGTCTATTATATTTTATTAGTTGTTATACTGTTGAAGGCTAAGGATAATTTATTCTGCATTATCTTAGTCACAATATTTCTTACTAGGCTAGTTGAGCTCACCCTTTTCTTTCATTGTTCTCTTCAGGAAATGAGAATATAGCTGGGACTAGTCGGGGAATGGATTGACGGTCCAGATGGTTATTTTAGTAGTCATCACTATTTTGTAAAATAGTGTGATAATAATTGTAATGAGATTGAATTTGAGTGTAGATATTGTCTAGAAGACAATATCCGTGTTAAAAGTCTCAGCTATGTTTTGTCGTATTTTACACGACAGTTGTATAATTAAGTTGTAGTTGTATTCGGTACCACGTATCTGGCGACTCAGAATGGGTGATGTATACCTATTTTGGGGGCGTCACACCTTACCTTAGTAGGAGACTAAATCTGACTAGTATATCGGAGATTATCTTGAGAAAGTCTTGCACTATTAGCTACACTCAAAGTATTCTTATACTAGAAAGAAATACGCACAATATTATAGAAGAAGAATTCTCTGATTCTGGTGTGATTTTCATTTCTTAACTAAGTAACCTATTTATAGGAGAATGGCAGGACACTATTTAAGGAAATCACGGACCAACAGTAAGAAAATCACAGAAGAATTCACGGATTAAAATTTAATTTTACTATACAGCACTATGCAATAAAATATTCTAATAAAACAAAAAATATATATATAATATAATATATTTTATTTATATTCTAATAAAACAAATAACTTTATATATATTATAAAAATTATTATGTTTTATATAAAAAAATTCTGTTTTATTACTATTATAATAATAATTAAAAAAATTGAGATAAGTTTCTACCGACGGTTTGACAAATTGGTACATGGGGGTTCATGGAATAATAAGCCAATGTTAAAACAAACGCTTTATGACAAACCCATCTATTTATATCAAAAATCAAATAAATATATCCCACAAATCACTTATCTTCAATCAACCCATTTTTAATCTTTTAACAATTATTTATCATTAAGATTATAACTCACAATATTGACAACCAAATCATTCTCAGGAAAGAGGGGACTTTCCGATAAGGATTTCTCCTTATTGGCGCGCAATTAAATAACCTAACCCCGTTTCTCGACAGAACTTTCTATACATTGTCAATAATGCAAATAAAAATATGAATAATTGTGTCGTCTTAATTATTGATTTAATAATATAAATATTGTGCAGATGATACTGTGAAAATAATTGAATCAATAATATGAGATATTATGCAGCAACTATTGTGGCAATTATTGAATGAAACTGAGTGACTTCTTACGTAAGCATCAATAATCAGAGATACTGTGCAATACCGCGTGCTACTGTGCAATATCGCGTACCATTGTAAAACAACGTGTTACTGTACTTTTATAACCGGGTATTTCAACAGTTTAACGGTAAAAGTCTTGCTGTTATTTTATGAAAATGTTATTTTTGTCGCTTTATATATCCGACAGTTATTCTGTTGTGCGATCCACCTATGATTGCGCCGTCGTACGAATATTACCCGAGAAAAAGAATATTTCCCGACCAAACGAATATTTTATGACAACTTGTTTACTTTATAAAATTTGCACACATCACCCATAACTATAAGATTATATCAAATAAACACCTTACTATTCAAAAAAAATTAAATTTTTATTCATAAAAAATTGGGGTATTACAGCATGTTACACACAAGTCTGTGTGTTTAATTAAGACATATACTCTTTTTTTTTTCTCTTTCTCTACATATATATATAGAGAGAGAGTGTGACGCCCCCAAAATAGGTCAACATGACCCATTCTGAGTCGCCAAATATCACTCCATAAAAATTAAATACAAACTTCATTTATATAATGTTGAATCGTAAATGCAGAGTACTGATTAACAGATAAGCTGTGAGTTTCAATACAAAATCTATGAAACTCTCACTTGCCTTGACCACAATACCTTACAAAGGTAGATTTTTACATAAAAAAATACAAAAACTATTTTAGAAATTAAAATATTTGGGAAGTCTTTCAAAAAACCTTCAGACATCGGAGGCCCGTGAATCTAAGTTATGATAGATATCATATGTCAGGAGAATTATCTTGGTTGACCCATTTAGACCCCAAAGAAAAATGAGAAGATTCTATCATGTTCCTTCCCGATGGTGAGTCTTCTTCTTCGACATATAACTATCTCCACCGTCTGTGAATTGAACATTATGTTTCAACCAAACTCTAAGATCATATAGGTAGTCTTGTAGATATATTCATGAAGTGGATGTGCACAACTGTCTTATGATAACACGAGGTTGTATGTCATTAGACATTTTTTGTGATGATAGTGGAAACACCTTTCGAGTTGGGTTCACCTCACCCTATTCGGTTCATTAAAATTAAATATCAAATAGCGTATATAATAATGACACACTTATCTAAAGTTCTCAATAAAATTATTTCTATACTATTTAGGGAGAACCTCAATAGCTATGTAGACCACCATTCTATTCTCCTATTACTGCATTTCAATAAAATTTACACTCTTATTACACGAAAGATTGTGAAGAAAAAAGGGTGACAACAACTAAAGAAATAAAGAATATCGTGACTAAAGATAATTTACATCATCAATAATAGCCTTCATCAAGAATAAATCGTAGATTTAGACATATGGTAGATGATAAAACTTTTCAACCATAAATAGTTCTTAACGAGAAATCCATTCTAAGAGTCAAATAGACCATCGTGTCTATTATCTCCTCCATGTTAAAAGTCCACCAATAATATTTTATCCCTATAACATCAATCAACAATTCCTATCCATAATCATATGAATAACTCATAGTCATAATTATGATTCTAAATTCCTCTTCGCACTCAAGACGAAGATAATTTTCATCACATATCTTCACCGAAACATCAAAAGTCATGGTTATCACAACTCTTGTTCATAATCATACTTAATAAATTTATCTTTCATATTCTGGTACCAAAAGATATTCATTAACAATTCATCTTTCTTTACTGGCGCCAAAGACATACAATCAGATTATAAAAGAGTCAAGTAGAATACATGATATCTACTATCTTCTACGAATTAAAAGTGTATGATCGATATTTTATCGCCGAGATCTAATTTTAATAAATAATCCACATCATCGAATCATCCTCCAGATTACTACGGTAGGATATTCATGTAATCATCGATAGTAATGATTATACTTAGAATAATCCCTAATTATAATTATACCAATAATAAATGTCCATCAACGCATTAACACCAATGGGACGTTTACCACATCATCTATAACATTACGAATTACATGATTATACCGAAGATGATCGCAATCATAATCATACCAATAAGCGGTTTATCTACGCATATGCGTCCAAAAGATCTTTCATCAATCGATAGTTCATCTTCTTGACGCAGTTCAAAGAGATATACAATCAGAAAGCCCAATAATCAACAAAATTCATCTACGCACGTAAAGCCAAAAGATAACTTTCATCACAATATAAGCGTAGGGATGATTATGATGATATAAGTATTAATCAAAGCGAAAAAAGGATAAATATTAAAGACTTTAAATTTATCCAAATATTAACAATCACTTAATAAACTCATAATCTTATATTGTTAATATTATAAAAATATTTTAATCACTTCTTAAACTTATAAATAATTTAATTTAATTATTTACACTTTACCAAATAATGCATTTAACCATTCAAAATGCCAGACTCATAAGATTTCATCACCAATGATCAAATCCTTCATCAAAAATCAGATATACCTTTTATATAGGATTTTTAAGTTCTAAAATCCTATTTACCAATTCTTCAACTTCACATAACATATTTAACGGGTTAAATACACTTTTTAAACTTTACTTTAATTCTGTTTCTAAACGCATCATTTGACTAAATTTTTTACTATCAACTCATTGAATTATAACTTTTAACAAAAATTAAAATTTCGCCTACAAAAATGTTAAAAGTTAACGGAAAAGTTTATATGTCACCACATAAGCAACGCTTTATTTACGTGTAATATAAGTGCCAATGATGGATTTTTTTAATAATAATAACAAAATAACTTTAGTTTAATTTTTTGGTTTTCAATCTTGAATTAATGAATTTATATTATCTTTTTAATTTTTAAATATTTTAAATTAACTTTAAAAAAAAACAAAATTATCTAATATAATTCATTATCTTTTTCACCACAAATCCAAATTTAAATTCATCATCTTCTTCACCACAAATCTAAATCTAAGTCATCATCTTCTTCACCACAAATCCAAATCTAATTCATCATCTTCTTCACTTTCATCATCTTCCTTGTCACAGATTTGTAGTCGAAAAACAAACAGAGATTTGTTTGTTTGTTTGATAGCTAAGAGATTTGTTTGTTTGTTTGATAATAATTCATCATCTTCTTCACTTTCACTTTAACTTTCATCATCTTCTTCGTCACAGATCTATAATTCATCATCTTTTTCACCACAAAGTTCTAAAACTTTAACAACCCAAATTCGTCACAGAAGTTCACAAAAGAAACCTTAGTTCAGATAAAGAATTCGTTCAGATATGAAAAAAAATAGTTCAGATCCAGAAGTTCAGATCTGTAATTCGTCAGATCTGTAATTCGTCACAGAAGTTCTAATTTATCATCTTCTTCACCACAAATCCAACTCCAACAACCCAGATCTAAAAAAACCTTAGTTCAGATAAGAAAAAAAATAAAAAACAGAGCACTATATCACCAAAGTTTGAAGACCAGCTGTCCTCGTCAAAACTTCCGATCTGAACTTAGTTCACGAAATGTCACTGCTATTTTTCCGATCTGAACATCTGATTTCGTTTACAAAACAGAGCACTATATCACCAATGTCGTTCTGCTTTTTTCTAGTTATAATTACAATAATAATAATAATAATAATAATAATAATAATAATAATAATAATCCATCCATTTCAAAATACATTAATATGAAATTAAAAAAAATACATTTGTAAAAATTATACATTAATTTTATATAAATACATTTGTAAAAATATTTAAAAAATTTAAAATTAAAAAATATAAATTCATTAATTTTATATAAATACATTTGTAAAATTATATATTAATATATTTTATTATTAATTAGTATATAACCTAATTTAATTAATATGTTTTATTATAAATTTGTTTAATTTATTTAATTATTTCTTATATCTATTAATTTGATTTATATTTGGATTAACTATTTATTATAAAATTCAATATAATTTAATTTAATTTTACCTTTTAATTTTTTTAATTAACGAAAATTGTGATTTTAAGGAAAATTAATGTATACAAATTATTAATTAATAATAAAATATATTAATGTATAATGTTTACAAATGTATTTATATAAAATTAATGAATTCATATTTTTTATAAGTTTTAAACATTTTAGGTTCACTTTAAAATATAAAATTATTTAATATTTTGAAATGGAGGATTATTATTATTATTATTATTATTATATTAACTTTTAAATTTAATTTTTTTAGCAATATATATATATATATATATCACATTTAAGTTATTAATTTTTGTATTTTATAATTGTGAAGTTAAAGATTTAATTTGGTTATTTTTTTTCTTATTGTTTTATTTGGTTAACTTGTCTTAATTGTTGGCTTTTGAGTATTTTATTTATTTTTTTCACCACGACATGCCACGTGGACATATATATATATGACATATACAAAGTCTATCTCGCCATGTGTCTTTCGATTAATTTAAAAGTCGAAACAAGTTAATGTAATTTGAAGCGGTTTTTGTAAACAAATTGTAGTTCAGTGAGTCGAATGAAAAAAATTTCAGTCTAATGATGTATTTGTAAACCGAGATCGAGTAGAGTGGGTAAAAGTGTATTTAACCCCATATTTAACTCATATGTTTGTAACTAAATAATTTTCATGAAAAATTACCAAATCAACTTATTATTTTTCTATCATTTGTCCAAACATATAAACATATATTTCATACACCACAAGTATTTTTTTTATAATTTTTCAACTCCCTTAAGTATTTTTCAAAAATCAATTTCTAATTTATTTCTTAAGAAATTAGCTACCTCAAGTTTAAATCCAGAAATTTCCAAATTTTGGCAAGATCTTACACATGTTAACGTGAGCTTCCAGTTTAAATTTCATGGTCATCGGAGTTATAGAACTCCGGTTATAGCATTTTTCGTCAGAAAAACCTAAATATTGAAATAGTCATAACTTGCTCATTTTAAATTGGAATGAGCTCATTTTTGGACAGTAGGTACTTTATACCATATATTTTCATGTCCCAAAAGGCCGAAATTTATTTCACAAACTAAGTAGTCGAAAATGCCCTTTTAAATTTTTGGGCAGTAGCTTTTTGGTACTTTACAATTTTTGACTCCCTTGCTAAAATCAGTCCACACAAAAATTTACAATACCTTTTCCAGTGATTCCACTTGGATAAGTTAGAAAACTCATAGATCTAACTCTAGAACTTGACCACACTCAAAAATTTGAAATATAATAGGAGATATGGTCAATTGAATTTCATGTTCTATTTTCACCAAAATCTGATTTTCAACTCTTTGTGATTTCTAATAACTTTCATGTTTTCACATAATAACCAACATAACTCATCATAACACTTACAAATACTATATATACCCATGATTTTCATCAGTCCAATGCTTTTATTATGACTTTCCAAAATTTTTGAGGGTCAGAAAAATTATTTAAAGCTATAAATGGATTTTCACACTTCGTGCAGTAATCCACGTCAAACGAGATCATTTCTATAATTTAATAAGGAATGAATATAAAGGATCATTCACCATGCATGTGGTAATCCACATAGACATGTTATTCCAACAGAATATGTGACACCCCCAAAATTAGGTATACGTCACCCATCTTTGGTCGCCACTTACATGGTACATAAATTCAAATACAAACTTAATTATACATCTGTCGTGTAACATACGACAATACATAAACTGAGAGTTCTAATAGGAATATTGTCATTTAGACAATATCCATACTCAAGGAGTCCTCATTACAATTATTATCACACTATTTCACAGAATAGTGAGGACTACTAATGCTATCTTCAGGACCATCACTCGTTTCCCCAACTCGTCCCGGACTATATTCTCATTTCCTGAAGAGAACAGTGAAAGAAAGGGTGAGCTCAACTAGCCCAAGAAGAAATATTATGACTAAGATAATGCGAGAATAAATTATCAATAGTCTTCAACAATGTTAAACCGATAAAATACAATAAACAACCGGCTTTAGCTGCAATGAATATCTGATCCATTAAAAGAGTCAAGTAGAAAATAAAGTCTACTATCTTTTAGGTTTTAAAGGTTTTCATCAATTTTTATCACTAAGACTCAGTTTAATGAATAAACCACAATATCTAATCATCCTCGCACCACGGTCAAGGATTTTCATCAAATTATCAATGGTCATGACTATACCGAATCATCCCCTAGTCATAATCATACCAAAAACTATCCATCATTTGCATTACTGAGCCATCGAGGACTTTTGTCACATCATTTATATCAAGCCATGATTATACCGAATGATCCTCGGTCATAATCATACTAAGTTCATCTATGCACGTAAGCCAAAGATAACATAATATAACATGAGGATGATGACAATGACATAATAATTCAATAAAACAAGTTCAAGAATTATTTAATCCGGGGAATTATTAACGTCTAAATTGTCAACATGATCATTGTTTTGTAGAGTAAAATTCAAGAATAATCGGAAGAATATTTCCATGAAAGATATTTGGATGAAACGCATGAAATATCAAAGATATTCTACTAATTTCATGGAGTATAGAAGTCAAAGTTTTAACCAACTGGGTATAATAAAGAATGGAATAACAAAAGAAATCACCACGCATGCGGTGCAGCATATGTATAAAGTTATTCCAATAGAATAATAATAACGGAACCAGTCGTGTGAAATTCACAAAGCAGGATGATCCAACCAGAATAATAAATTTGAATAATAAACAATGGAACCAGTCGGTGTAAAACACATGCATGGATATTCCAATGAGAATAATAAATGCGAAATAATAAATAATGGAACCTGTGTTAGGTGTAAAACACAGACGAGGATATTCAAATGAGAATAATAAAGAATGGAATAATGAAGAAGATCACCAAGTATAGGGGATTAAGCGATACAAAGTTATTCCAATGAATAAATAAGAATGGAATAATATAAGGATTTCACCAAGTATAGGGTGTCTGGCATATACAAAGTTATGTATAGGGTATGCCACTTTTACGAGTTATTCCAACAGTAATAATAATGAATGGAATAATGAAGTTCTCTTCATGAATAAGAAAGAATAACACCCTTACGGGTACAACAAATAATATCCCTTACCTTAGAAGAACCTGAATATTGGAAAAGTGAAGTAGCGAGAATACTTTTCTTCTTCTCTCTATAGTTTCTCTCTGTAGTTTCAATGAATTCGTAAGAAAATAATGAAGGAATGAGCTTCTATTTATAGGAAAATAGAATGCATAGTAATTAATCCATGAAGCGGTCCAGATTGATTTACTTTAATCTAACGGTCCATATTTAAAGCAAAATCTTTTAAATAAAATATCATATATTCTATTTATATAAAAATATTTTACTATGCAAACACTATGCAACACTATATGCAAAACACTATGCAACACTATGCATAATAAAATATAATATATTCTATTTATAGAATAACTTTAATAAAGTATTCTATTTTATATAAAAGATGTTTCGCTTTTATTACGT
This sequence comes from Panax quinquefolius, assembly GCA_020205615.1. NCBI lineage: Eukaryota > Viridiplantae > Streptophyta > Magnoliopsida > Apiales > Araliaceae > Panax > Panax quinquefolius. The sequence continues at coordinate 127,758,760 of CM035153.1, read as the reverse complement.
TAATAATCTGAATAAAACAAAACATCATTATCGCTATAATAATTCATATTATTAATCGACAATAATGGAATCAAACCGAGTGACTTCCCATAAGCATCGATAATCCATACCGTGCAGCTACTATGCAACCACACGTATTCTTGTTCTTTTTACTACTGAAAGTAGTTCAACAAAGATATCCACGGTAAAACTTTCGCCGTTATTTCAATAAAATATTTTTGTCGTTTTCTCAATCCGACAATAATTACGCAAGGGGTCCACTAATGATTGAGCCGTTATGCGAATATTCCCTGCTAAACCGAATATTCCCCAACCAATCGAATATAATATAACCACTTGCATACTTTGCAAAATTTATAAATACTACCCACAACTATAATATTTATCTCAAATTCACACCATAATATTAAAAATTATTTCGACAAAATTTAAATCTTTATTGATAAAATCTGGGGTCTCACGAATAATAAAAATGGAATAACGGAAGAATTCACCATGCATGCGATGAATCGCATTGCATAAAAGTTATTCCCAGCGAGAATAATAAAGAATGGAACAGTCAAATGCGTAAGCGCTTACGCATGTGATATTCCGACATAATAATAAAGAACTAAAACGGTGAGGTGAAATTACATGCAAACAGGATATTCCAAATGTAATAATAAAGAATGGAATAACAATAGAAATCACCATGCATGCGATAGATTAATACATAAAGTTATTCCAGCGAGTAATAATAATTAATGGAACCAGTCGGATATAATTACATGCAAGCGGGATATTCTAACAGAATGATAAAGAATGGAATAACAACAAAAATCACCGTGCATGCGATAAACCGCACAGATAGGTTATTCTAACAGAATAATAATTAATGGAATCAGGTTAGGCGTAATACGCACCGACAGGATATTCCAAAATGAATGATAAATAATAGAATAATGGAAGAATTTCACCGTGTATGCGGTATTGCATGTAAAGTTATTCCAACATAATAATAAAGAATGGAATAATAGAAGAATTTCACCAAGTATAGGGGAGTCCGCGTATATAGGTTATTCCAACAGAATAATAAAGAATGGAATAACAGAAGTTCTCTTCATAAATACGAAAGAAATAATATCCCTTACGAGTACAACAAATAATATCCCTTACCTTAGAAGAACTGGATATTGGAAAAGTGAGGTAGCAGACTTCTCTTCTTCTTTCTCTCTCTAGAGTTTTAGTGAATTCGTAAGAAATAATGAAGGAATGAGCTTCTATTTATAGGAGAATGGACTGAATAGTAACTAATTCATGAACAGTCCAGATTGATTTACTTTTAAACGGACGGTCCATATTGATTTACTATTAAAACTTAAAGCAACGGTCCATACTGATTCACTATTAAAACTTTAAACCAGGGATCCATATTGATTTACTATTAAAACTTTTAAACTAGCGATCCATATTGATTTACTATTATAGTTTCAATCAACGGTCTGAATTGCACATCTCCTCATGAAATAATATTGTACCCAAAAATGATTTGGACCGAAAAGAAATATATTTTTTGGGTGAATAGTATCCCGTGAATAGTACTTCAGGAATAGTACCCCGTGAATAGTACCCCGACACGAAAAGTGTCCCAAATACCCGAGTGAATAATGCTAGAGTGAATAGTAATTGGGTGAATAGTAATCCGTGAATAGTATTCTGACACGAAAAGTGTCCCAAATACCTGAGTGAATAATGCTAGTGAATAGTAATCGGGTGAACAGTAACCCGTGAATAGTAACCCGTAAATAGTATTTCGACACGAAAAGTGCCCCGAATACCCGATTGAACAATATAACCTCCAAACATCAATTATTATCGAAATAAATATTGATTTCTACTAACACTAATAATTCCCACATAATGGAACTATCAATTTCATCTTTAATCAACACGAACTTATTCATCATTAATATTATAATTCACAATATTTAACAACCAAGTTGTTCCCAGGAAAGAGGGGACTTTCCGATAAGGATTTCTCCTTATTGGCGCGCAATTAGGTGACCAAACCTCTCCTTGAAAGAACTTCTAGACATTGTAAATATTTCAATTTAATAATATGAATAACTTTGTCGTCTCAATTATTGATTTAATAATATATCATATTATGCAGATGATACTGTGACAATAATCGAATTAATATTATGAGATATGATGCAAAGAATTATGTAGTAATAATTGAGTATAAGCTGGTGACTTCTCACATAAGCATCAATAATCAATCTGAGTGTGCTCTTATGCAACCACGTGTATTTTACCACCGATTATTTTATAGCAACTTGCTTACTTTGCAAAATTTTCACATATCCCTTAACTTTAACCTTTTATCAATTTAACCATTTACTAAATAGAATAATTATAAGAAAATTGAATACTTTCATTTCATAAAATTCGGGGTCTCACGGAGAGACCTCTTCGGATAAGTACCACCCGCATGCGAGTGGTAACAAAATTCCTATGTATTAATTGTTCAACATCTTACTTACCCATTGAATGAATGAGTTATTTAATATATATATATATATATATATATATATATATATAGAAAATTAATGCATGAATCATGAGAGAGAGAAACATACATGTGAATTTTGTTACTACTACTGCACGCTGGTGGTGGTACTACCGAAGGGGCCTATATATATATATATATATATATATATATATATATATATATATATATATCGGTCCGGATCTTGAAGTTTCACCCTATATCAACTCATTTGAGCTCACCCCCTTTTTAATGACGGACGGTGACGGTTCGATCATACAATCATCAATATCATCTATACTTTTAGCGACTTTTGACATATAACATCGCTAAAAAAAGTATGAGCGATTTATTGTATTTAATCAAACCGTCGTCAGTCCGTCCGCTAAAGGGGGTGAGCTTTGGGAGATGGATAAGGGTGAATTTAAGATCCGGACTATATATATATATATATATATATATATATATATATATATATATTAAATCTAATACATTTTTATCTTAATATTTATTATTAATGATCCAACTACACTAATAGATACTTTAAGATAATGAGATCAATTTTACAAAAAAAATTAAAATTATTAAATGTATTTTAGATTGTAAAATTTAATAAGAATTTTTATCATCAAAACTATTACAAAAATTGCTTATAATTATCAAATAGTGAAAAAATATTACTCCTCCGTCCTATAGTAAATGTTTTAATTTCTTTTTTAGGATGTTCTTAAATAAATGTCATATTTCTATATTAATAACTATTTTTATCTTATTTTCACTTATACCCTCATAATCTTTTTTAGTCAATTTTTGTTGGAAACTTAAGAAATGATAAGAAGTTTACATTGGAAAATGATGTATTGTTATACCACATTATCTCTCATATGCATGTTTTTAGTGGATGGATTTGGAGAAAGAAATATATTTGTTGGAATGTGAGAATAACAATAAAAATATTTTGGAGAATTCATGTGGGAATTTAACTAGTAAGAAATAATTAATGTTGGGGTCATAGAAAAGTGGATAGATACTATAATTAATAAGTAATTTAGAAGGAGAAATTTAAGTAAAAAACATATTATTAATTAGTGTGTCGAAATTAATTAAGACATTTAATCAGAAACGGAGGGAGAAGATTAATTTAAAATTTTAGAGTAGTTAATATAATAAATATTATAAATTAAATGATAGGTGTTGATCTTAAACATACTTATGAAATGTATAAAATTTTGATGTATTAAATGAAAATAGTATAAAAAGGAGTGAGGGTGAGGGTGAGGGTGAGGCGGGAGGAGGAGGAGGAGGAGGAGGAGGAGAGAATTTAATTGAAGCGGATGCATGCAAGAGAGTGGGGCCTGTGGGGACAACCCCACGAGGGTATGTTGTAACTATATCTAGTAGGTAGGCGCAGCTAGGGCTAGCTAAAGAAAGGTCTTACTTAAAATAGATGTAAAGCCCTCCAAATCTTTCCTATTCAAGTATCCAACAAAATACTCCCTCCGTCCCAAATTATTTGTTATTTTAGAGTTCTACACACATACTAATATATGTGATAAAAATACTAAAATATCCTTATGTGCTAATTTTTTATTTTCTGCAATTAAGGCTTTAGTAAAAGGAGATTGTCCATGGAAGAGTGTGCCAAGGTCTTTTAAGAAGCATAACTTTGGCAATCACATTCTTATTGGTGGGAATATGAAAAGGATGCTTAAAAAAGAGGAGAGACTTAAATGAGTAATGACTATCAACAATTAAGGTAAAGGGGCAAACTTGAAAAATAAAGAAAAAAATACATTGAAATCTTGAAAAAATAGATATTGTGGGACAAACATTTTCTGCAAAAACAGCAGATAATTTGAGACGGAGGAAATATAAACATGATTGCCACTTTTTATGGGCCCCGCCCTTGGCTCTTAAATTTTCACTTATTTTGTTGTATCAACAACTTTAAGGACACCCCCTTGTGATAAGCAAGTGTTTATGTTTCCAAGAAATAGATATATATGATCATGAAAGGCCTCATATATTCAACTTAAAATTTGACTCATTAATTTACTACAACACCATGATTGATGAGGGTAATAAATGAGAATAGTTAACACCAAATTAATTTTGATTAATTGATTAATAGAGTATCGATATACAAATTAAAAAATAATATCTTTTTATATATTAATATTATATTAATTAATTGATAAATTTACTATAAACTTAATTTTATGATAACTAGATCCGTAATAAATAGACCAATGGTGGTGGTGAATGGGTCAGGGGGAACAAATTAAAAAAAAATACTCATTTCATTTTTAAATAAGTGATGTTTTAGAGAGTTTCACACTTATTAAAGAAGTCATTTATTACTTTAATTCTGTCATTAAGATTGATATGTATTATCACAATTATCCTTACATTAATTATGGAAATATATATAAAGTTGTCTAGATAAATGAGATAGAAAGGTACTTGAAGGCAATAGAAAAAAAATTATAATTAATGCTTCCTAAATATTTGTTAACGTTAAATATATTGAAAAATTTTAACTACCTAAAATGTCACTTATTTAGGAATGGAGGGAGTAACTTATATTTTCACATAAAAAATTAATATTTCTACGTGATTCTTTTCATATGAATGGCGAGTGGGACACACCTCTATATGAGAGCATCTCTAACAAACTCTTCAACCACTTTGAAATACTCAAATAGGTGAGTGACATCATATAAATTATCTCCAACAGCATCTTCAACCTTAATCATCAAATCTACACTTCATTCTCTCTTTTCAAATATGGAACCTCATTCTCTCTCTTCAAAATATTTATAAAAGACTAAAAATATTTATTTTGCTTGATGTGTTTGATATACAACTCATTGAATTAAAGAGACTCATAAGGCATAAAATATGAAAGTAGCAAATAATGCTCTTCAAATTGCCACGTAGGTCAATAAACTTCAATTTGAAGAGTTTTTTTTTTTGCTATTACTGTTGGAGATGCTCTGAGAGACTCGTGTGGAAATATTATTTTAACATATAAAAATATCAGTTTCCTTAAAAAATACTCTCTTTGTCTTTTAATATATATCGTTTTAGAGTTGTGTACAAAAATTAAAAAAATAATTTTATAACTTTAAATATAATATCAATTGTCTATAATACCCTTAAACTCTCATAATTATTATACTTATCTCATACTCTTTTATATATAACATTTTTTTTATGAGGGGTAATTTAGAAAAGATTGTAATTAATTCTCCTAAATTATATAAAACGATAAATAATTAGAGAAAATAAAATTATCTAAAATGACATATATTTAAAGGTGAGTAATAATTTATATATTGATAGATTTTATAATGAATTTAAATTTTGACTGACATGAAGCTCTAAATAAAATTATAAAATAAATTTGTATAGGACCTTTTTTTAAGTGAGTCATTGATATTTTGGAGCAGTTAAAAACAATGTTCCAGAATTCCATCCAAAACTAATGGGACAAATTCTCTACGAATTTGACGCACTTATTTTATAAAAAGGGTGAAGAAAGAATCAATTTATGTGCAGGAGACATCCTATATTATACAAGAAGTAGGTGAAAATGAATTAATTTATCTATTCCTTTATTTCATAATATATGACGTTTTAGATAATTTTATTTTTTAAAATTATTTAATATTTTATATAATTTAAGATAAATTAATCACAATCTTTCTAAAATTATTTTCATGGAAAAATATTACAAATAAGTGAAAAAGAGTACGAGATAAATATATGTTAAAATTATTATAGACAATTAATATTATATTTAATGTTATACAATTATTTTTTAATTTTCAGCACATAACGTAAGCTAAAACGCGATATACATCATGAGACTAAGGAGTATATAAATTAGTCGTCATATGTAATAATATTAAATAAAAAATTTGTGAGTTAATTTCTATTCTTTGAACTATCAAAATGTGATTAAAGGATAATCATTTGCTCGCAAAAACAGGAGAAGCATTTTTATATAGTTAGAAAGAAATTTGTCATTTTAGCTATAAATAGAATTCAAGAAGCAAACACCAAATCAAACTTATGAAATTTAAGCAGCACGTAGCACATAGTTTTAGGACTAAAATACACTTTGTATCCTAAATTTTATAGGCATGTTGAGATTTGCACCTGAAGTTCTAAACGTGCCCACTTACATCCTAAATTTTAATTTGCATAACATAAAACACTCTCCATAATTTCAACCGGTTAAAAATGACTTAAAGTTTAGGTTAATCATACTTTAAAAATAATATATTAAAATTAAAAGTAAAAAAAAAAAAATATAGAAAATAATTAAATTAACACCACTCATTCTCTCTTCACTCATGTTCATCCTTTTCATTTTAACCCCAAATTCACAACAAACATTTACTCTTCATCAACCTTAATTTCTAAAATTAACACCCAAATGTTAACCACTTCACTTTCTCTCTGTTGTTTTTCTTCATTTTCATCACCATTGGTACATCTCCTTTTTATTTCATCACTATTACATCTTCTTCACCCTTTCATTCAATAAAAGTAGAGTAGAGAGATGTGCATGATTAGAGATAGAAAAGAAAAATTCATCTCCTCCTATCTTTCATCCCACAATATAGAGAAAATCAAAGAGAAAATGAATCTTGATGTTTTTTACAGATTGAAATTTTCACAAATACCTTAAACCTTCATTTAATTTTGATCTCTAACTATAACTCCAATTTCTAATCTCATACCCAATAACATTCCATCAAATTGCTCCTTTTCTTCATCATCTTCTTCACAACAATAATCTTAAACCTAGCTAAAATCTAACCCCAAATTAAATTTTATTGATGTTTTTAGTTAATTGGGTGATAAATTTTTAGATTAATTTGGGGTTGGGGTTGGGGTTGGTGTGGGTTAGGGTTTTACTCATTGATGATTAAAATCGACTTAGATGAATTTTTTGTATAAGGGGATGAAACAATGAATTGAAGTCACAATCAATTGATTATGTCGCTGCTCTGTAAACATCATGTTGCTAACCAGGGCTGATGAAGATGAACCGATCGAGTGAAGAGAAAGAGAGAGAGAGAGAGAGAGAGAGAGAGAGAGAAAGGTGGTGGTGGTGGATTTAATTAATTTTTATTTTCATTTATTAATTTTAATATTATTATATTATTTTTGTTAATAGTTTACTTATTTTATCCTTAAAAAAATAGAGCAACCTGAACTCCAAATCATTTTTGACCGGTTGAGAGTTTGGAGGGTGCTTTTTGTTACGCAAATTAAACATTAGAATATAAATAGACGCATTTAGAAATTGAGGATGCAAATTTCATTAATTTTATAAAATTTAGGGTACAAAGTGTATTTTAGTCTAGTTTTAACGAGCTAGTGTGTGTTGTCAATACATGTATATATACCAAGCGTGGCATGCACTATAAAGTATAGACTTGACTCATGTACTTGGCCTATATATGTGTCACCTTCCTCAAGTACATAATTTCCCCCATGCCCGTCAATTACAAAAATTGCAAGAGTATCATCATTCAAAGTGCCCTAGGTTAATTCATGATTGCTTTTTTCAGCTATTATTTAACTTTTTGATGTACTACAATCAGTTATTTTGTACTGCTTGTCGATAACCAATAATATATATATATATATATATATATATATATATATATATCAGTACTCAGTAGTACACGCGTTGTTTGTATAATTAGTATTAAAATAAAATAAAATTTATAAAATTTAATATATTAAATAAAAACAAAAAATTTAAATTAAGGAAGAAAGATAACAATATAATTAAATTTGCAGAGACAAAAAAAAAAAAAAAAGTTGTAATAGAAAGATATGTACTAGTTATTACCTTCGTACTTGTATGCTCAATCACACTGACAGCTTCCGCTGACTATAGTGACAACGTCAAAAGCTTATATATATATATATATATATATATATATGTGTGTGTGTGTTTGTGTGTGTGTGATGTGTCACAGTCAAATTTGACTGGTCTAAAATGACAAAACATAAGGTGACATGTATTTTGTTCTCTAACAAAAAAAAATCCTAACCTTTTACAATGTTTTTTTCTTCTAGATACGAGGAGGGTTCCTTTTTAATTTGGATATACCATTTTAGGGGACATTTGTTATGGCTCATCTTATATATTCAGTAATGTAAATTGATCATTTTTATAGATGGTGTTTGTTTATTGGTAATTTATATTTTTGGTAATCAGATATTATGTAAAGTGTCAAGATTTTCAATAAATAAATAATCAAAAATAGGTGATAATCTCATATTACCGTACATAGATGTGTATCTGAACAGAATACGAATAATATCTAATTTTTTCGAATACGAATAATATTCATTTTTTTTTAATAGGAATATGGGCCTAATACAAATTTTTAAGTTACTATTTACAACCCTAACTATAACTTAAATAAAAAAATAATGAGTTTTAAAATATAGTTTATTAATAAATGAATGTTAATTTATTTATTTATAATAATTATTTAAATATAATAATCAATGTTCTAAATTACAATTCAAATAAGTTTTCATCAATTTTGAAATCCTAAATTTCAAAATGAATGTTTTACTTATTAATGTTTAGATATCTATTTTATGCGTGTGGAGTAATAATATAGTGTATGAATATTTATAATTTATAATTAGATTCAAAAGTTTACATTGAATAATTAATTATTTTTTCTCAAATACTTGATTAAAACTTTAATAATATGTTTATGAGAACTTTTATTTATAATTTATCCTCAATACATAGATTACAATTTACATAGTTATAAAATTTTTATTTTATTTTATTATATTTATGGAGAGTGGAAGTTATAATGTATATGTGACAACTGACAACTAGTTAATCTAACTTGATCCAAAATTTATTCTTGACTTATTTTAAATATTTGGACTTCTATTTTTAAATAATTGGGCAAATAAAAGTGATAAATACTCCCTCCACCCGAAAATTCATAAACATTAATTAATTATTCAACCGTTCTAGATTAATTCTAAATTAATTCAGACTTAGGTGCTGTTTGTTTATATCTGATTCCCTCTTAATGAACTGCCACTTATTCGCTAAGAGGCATAATGCTGTTTATTTGTTTTTTTATTACCCCTGAATGCCTCTTAATTAGTAAGATGAAAATAAAATCTTAATAATTAAGAGGTACCTCCTAATAAAAAAAATTTGATATTTTTTTATATAAATATATTCAACAATATTATGCACTCATTTTTATTAAATTGAATATTTAAAATTATTAAATAAAATTTTACCCTTTAAAATGGTAAAATAGTGTTATTAAGAGACAACTTACTTTTTAGTTATCAAATAATTTTTTAAATTCAGACCTCATAACCATTCAGATTATCTAATTTATTAAGACATCATAATCATTCAGATCTTAATTCTCAGATTTATCAAACACAACCTTACTCATTTTAACAATAAAATTATATTGTTCATTGTTCTCGCCTTCCAACATTGCAAGTAAGTTTTAAAAGTAAAAAACTTATAACAAGCTAATAACTATAGTTTTGTTCTTCTAGTATATAATTTTTTTGGTAAATGATATATTTTAGATATTTTAACTATAATAGTAAAAATCTATTAACTATACTTAAATTAATTTATTTCAGTTTATTAATATTAGAATAAAAGTGTTATTTCCTATTTTTTAGAAGTGAAATGATATATTTTTAAAATAATTTTCGTATGATAGTGAAAACTAATTATTATATAAAGAATGCCACTTTAAAAAAATTATTTTGCTTATTATATAATAATTAATATTTATATATAAGCTATTTGAATACGAATTCTGGATATGGATCCGAATTCGGATACGAATTCGAATCCGGATATCCGTTATCTTTCAGATATATTTACAGTCGGATGTTAAATGAATACGAATACGCCTATATCCATATTCGTATCCGTTTATTTGCGGATACCTTTAAATCGAATATGGATATATTTATTTTTTTTAATACGAATAATATCCATTTTTTTTTGAATACGGATGAAGCCGAATACGAATTTTTTGATTACCAATTATATCCCTAACCATACAATGGTTATCTTGAAGTTTTTATTTAGATAAAAATATCATTTATATTTAATAATTAGGACATAAATATCCTTATTAGTTGTAACGCCCTCAAAATAGGTATACATCACCCATCTTGGGTCGCCAAATACATGATACTGAATACAAATACAAACTTAATTATACAACACGAGCTAAGAGTTTTTACACGAATATTGTCTTCTAGATAATATCCAAACTCAAATAGATTCTTCATTACATTTATTATCACACTATTTTATAGAATAGTGAGGACTATTATAACACCATCTCAGACCATCACTCCATTCCCCGACTAGTCCCAGCTACGTTCTCACTTCCTGAAAAGAACAATAAAAGAAAAGGGTGAGCTCAACTAGCTCAGTAAGAAATATTATGACTAAGATAATGCAGAATAAATTATTCTTAACCTTCAACAGTATAACAACTGATAGAATACAATAGACAACAAGTTTTAGATCAACAACTGTAGCGGAATAAGCAATTCATTAAAAGAGTCAAGTAGAGCATGATATATACTATCTTCTATGATTTAAAAGTTTATAATCAATTTTATCACTGTAATACCAATTAACAGTTCTTTGTTATAACCAAGACAAAGGGAACTTTCATCACCTGTCTTCACGTGAACCACCAAAGATTATAGTTAAATTCATAATTCATGTTTATAATCATGTAAATCAACAGTTTCTCCTTGCCACAAAAGCTTAATAGAACGTTTACTCAATATCCTTACCCCAAAGGCTAAAGACATTCAAGTGTAATAACAATGATCATACCAATCAGTTGTCTACCTTTGCACTACGGGCCAAAGATATTCAACTATAAAACCAATGGTCATGATCATACCAATTAATCATTCGTCGACAAAGACTCTACCAAAGACATTCAATTGTTAACTAATGGTCATGATCTTGCTAATCACATCATCGAATTATCCATGCACTCACCTGGCCAAGGATATTCATTATTATCACCGATTGGTCATGATCATGTCATACACCTCGCACATCTTTGCACTACGGGCCAAAGCTTTCAATCAACAGTTTGTCTTTTGCACGTAAGCCAAAGATATACAACTGTAAAACCAATAATCAACAGTCCATCTTTGCACGTAAGTCAAAGATATACAACTGTAAAACCAATAATTAATAGTTCATCTTTGCACGTAAGCCAAAGATGACTTTCATCACAGTATAAGCATGAGAATGATGACAATGATATAAGCATTAATCAAACGAAATAAAGGATAAATATTAAAGACTTTAAATTTATTCAGAGTTTAAAAATATCCAAATTGTCAACATGATACTGCTTTATGGAGTAAAATTCAAGAATAATATTCATGTATCAAAAATAATTTGGACGAAAAAGAAATAAATTTTTCGGGTGAATAGTACCCCGTGAATATTACTTCGAGAATAGTACCTCTGAATAGTACCCCGACATGAAAAGTGTCCCAAATACCCGAGTGAATATTATTTGAGTTAATAGTAACCGGGTGAATAGTAACTCGTGAATAGTAACTCATGAATAGTATTCCAGCATGAAAAGATCAATAATTATCAAGAATGCTCAGAATAATATTTTCATGAAAAAATACTAGATGAAGCGTAAATATCAATGATATTTTACTAATTTCATGAAATATAGAAGCAATACTTCAACAAAATGAGTGTAGAACTAGGGATACGAAATGAAATAATATTACTTACATACTACAGAGTATGGAAGAAAATATTATTTCATACGAATATTGAACAAAAATAATATCCCTTAAGAATACGAAAGAAATAATACACCTTACGATTGTTGAATGAAAATAATATTCCTACGAATATTGAACGAAGATAATATTCATACGAATACGAAAAATAATATCTCTTTAGAATATGAAATAATAATACCCCTTATGACTTTTGAACGAAAATAATATTCCTACGAATATTGAACGAAGATGATATTCATTACGAATATTGAACGAAAATAATATCCATACGAATACGAAAAATAATATCTCTTCAGAATATGAAATAAATAATACCCCTTACCTCAGAAGAAGATTGGATACTGGAATAGTGAAGTAGCAGACTTCTCTTCTTCTTTTTCTCTATAGCTTCTCTCTCTATAATTGCTCTTGTGAGTCTTAGTGAATTGGTGAGAATGAATGAAGAATGAGATTCTATTTATAGGAAAATATAGTTTCGATAATTGCACATTTTGGGGCTCAAAATATTACAGTATAATTTAGTCTTGCAAGTATATATTAACAAACTTGCACCACCTCCCCTAATAGTACATCATGTGAATCAATAGTACAATCATGTGACTCAATAGTTCTATACATGTGAAAAAAATAATTACAGTATAGTACCTTCATCTATACCTCTATTTTTAATTTAGTCATGCAAATATTATCAATCTTGCACCACCTCCCCTAATAGTGCTTGCATGTTAATTAATAGTACACACATGTGAACAAATAGTTATAAGCATGTGAATTAATAGCAATTAATTGCTCATTTATCCGATTAATTACTCGATTGGTCAATATAACCTCCAGACATTAATTATTATCAGAATAGATGACGATTTCCACCAACACTAATAATCTCAACACAATAAAAATATCAAATTTATCTTTAATCAACACGAACTTATTCATCATTAATATTATAACTCATAATATTTAACAACCAGATCATTCCCAGGAACGATGGGGCTTTCCGATAGGGGTTTCTCCCTATTGGCGCACAATTAGGTGACCAAACCTCTCATCGACAGAACTTTTTAGACATCGTCAACATTGCAAATAATAATATGAATAACTTTGTCGTCTCAATTATTCATTTAATAATAATAAATATTATGCAGATGAAACTATGACAATAATTGAATCAATAATATGAGAGATATTATGCAGCAATTACTGTAGCAATAATTGAGTATAACTGAGTGACTTCTCACGTAAGCATCAATAATCAATACCGGTAGTTGCTACTTATACAATCACGCCAGATAATCAGTACTTTTACTACCGGGTAGTTCAACAGTTTAACGATAAAACTTTCGCCGTTATTTTTATAACAAGATATTTCTGTCATTTTCTAACTACGACAATACTTCCGTTGTGGGGTCCACCAATGACTGTGCCGTCGTACGAATATTTCCTATTACAACGAATATTTTCCGACACAACGAATATTTTATATCAACTTACTTACTTGGAAAAATTTTCACACATCACCCTTAACTTTAACCCTTTCTCAATTTAACCATTACTAAATAAAATAATAATTATAAAAAAATTGAGTACTTTCATTTCATAAAATTCGGAATCTCACATTAGTCATATAATTTAAATTTATTTTTAAAATTTTAAATTTTTGTTGACATTTTTAGTTTAACTAGAATAACTCATTGTCCATAAAAATATGTTTTGTTGTTTGTTATTATAAGTTAAATATATTATTAATGATATAGTTTAATTTTTTTTGCTTAATAATTGAATAAATCATGAATTTTTATTTTCTTAACATATTAAAATTTTTAATACGATTTACTAAGTAATGTATAATTAAATAATTAATTAAATAGTACTTTGATGATTGTTGATTGCATTCGACAATAATCATATGTGTGAATCATTCAACTAAAATTAGTACAAATATATTTTAGTAAAAATTATTTAATAGTAGAAAAAATATGCACAGTAATTTTGAATTCATACTGATGTGATAGAATTTAGTAACCGAAAGTGCACAATGCCTATTGTAGATTTGGCAAGTGGAGGTCGAATCACATAGACTAGATCAATTTTTTAATGTATTCTTAATTAATATTTTAGGCAAATTAGAAATAAATATATTGGAGATGATTAATTAACATATAATGCAAATTAAAAATTAATAATGAAAAATAGTAATGAGAAAAACTACCTAGGAATCCGAATCCGCTAATTATTGACATAATAAACAATTTCTTATTTTTCCGAATTAATTTTCAAATTATTTCTCATTCCCTTTAAAATAATGATTCATATAATTAATATGAGCAAACATAAATTATGAAAAATTTCTGATTAATTATAACTTATCAAAACCTCGCAATTAATTTAAGAATTATATGCAATTTATGCGAAGAAAAATATAAAGCGAAAATAATTAGGTACTAATTTTAAAACGGAAAGAAATTAATTATTATAAAATATCTAGTTTTATTATCATCTTGGATATTAAAAATTTAGCTAGTTATATAATTTAAAATAAGAATAAATAAAATTATTATGACTACTAATGGCAGGAAATAAGATAAAACTAAAAGAAAAGAATTTACTAAGCGAGAACTAAACTAACTTATATTGTTAAGGAAAAACGGGTGCATATTATAGAAGGGAAAAACAAATACCTATACAAGTGATGCAAAGAATAAAACAAACTAAGGCTACGAAAATTAAAGACACAACAATACTTTAATGGAAAAATTGAATGGAAAGCATGGAAAACACAAATGGAAAGCAAAAACATTTTACTGATACTTCATTATTGACTTCCGTCCAAAACTAAGAGAATCTCTCGGCCCCAACGGAAATTAAAGGAAAAAAAATAAGCGCCTTCCCTTTACAATAAAAGTATCTATTTATAAGCGGGTTAAATATTTTTTAAGTTACTGTACTTTACGTCAACTTATAAATGAGTTACTAAACTTTTTTTTTCTTACAGTCAACTCATTGAACTACATTTTACTAACAAAACGTTTGTAATTCTGTTAACAATTTGGACTTTAGATAGGATTGGACAAACAAGCTGCAGACGTGTAAAATAATTATGATGTGGCACTAATCAGTCCATGTGGCCAACATTACGTGGATATGGAGGGAAATTCTCCCACCAGATTACCGGTGGATGGACCCACATGTGTATTAGGAGCAATTGAATCGTCATTTGTCCTAAATTTGTTCCAGATTGTTCAACCAAGTCCTAACCTAACCTAACCCAACCCAACCCAACCCAACCCAACCCTTCGAAAATGATCGATAAATTGAAAAACTCAGCAAAAAACGAGTAGTTGTTCGATCGATCAATTTGAAAAGCTAACAAAATCGATTATTTGGTGAATCTTGGTGTGATTCACGTTGGTTAGAAGTCGTTTGAAGTTCGACATCAAGTAACGGTCGACAGGTATGTCCCATATTATGGTCCCCTCTTGTCCCCTTTTCTGATTTTGATGATTTCTTTTTTGGGTTTGTTGCTGTATTGTACTTTTACTTCTAAACCCTAAGTTCAAATGTATTATTCAATGTTCAGCTTTGTCTTTTTCTTTACTGATTCTTGTTTTAAGATTTACAAAATCATTATTTACTAAATTTTGGTCCTCTTTTGTCCCCACATGTATGCTTTGTAATTTAGAACATTCCTTTAAAAGTTTATTGCTTATGCTCTGTTTTGCATATGGTTTCATTTGTTACAAATGAATACTGTTGTTCAATTTAATGTACACCATGGTGGGAAGTTCATCTATGCTCCTTTATGTGACTATGTGGGAGGTACAATTTATCATATGCCACTTATGGACGCTGATTATATTTGTATAGGTGCTATTAATGAGCTAGCTACTGAACTTAGTTATCATCCTCAATCAACTATTTATTTTAAAACTGATGGAGTAGATATAAATAATGGTGTTAGACTTATTTATGTTGATGCTAGTATAAGAGATATGGTTAATATTTGTTTGCCACATGGTGTAATTGATGTCTATGTAGACCATGTATTACCATATAATCTTGATCAAACCTCTATATTGGATGAGCATAATAGTAAAACCATGTGACTGATAATGTATGTGATAATGTGGTTTCCATTGTTGATGAAATTGTGGCTGGTGGTGAGGCTGAGGCTGAGGGTCAAGGTGAAGGTGAGGGTCAGGGTGAGGCTGAGGTTGAGGGTGACGGGGATGCTTTATTGGATAATGTTGGTGATAATGAAGACAATGTGATAGTTGACAATGTTAGAGATCAAAAAATATCTAAACAAAATGAGAGTGTGAAAAGGAGGGGTAAGACGAGGTCCAAAAAGGTAGTTGGGGATGATAGTTCTGAAGAACAGAATAGTACTGATGATGACATCAATCATGAAAAGTGTAGTGATGATGAATTGGTAGAGGCTAGGAGGAAAGCTAGCGAATTTAAGATGGATATGAGAAAGAATGTAGATAAGGAAGGTGGAACTGAAGGAGAGGAAGGAAGAAATGATATAGAGCAAGGAGGAAATCAAGGAGACAATGTGGAAGATAAAACTGTAAATACAGATGATGTGGGAATAGATACTGCTAGGGGCAATGAAAGGCAGGTGCAGGATGAGGGTGATGGCAACCAACCTGCTAGTGAAAGAACTAATTCAGACAGTGAAGAAGATGAGAAAGAATGGCATAGTGACTATGACAATATTGATGTCCTCAAGTCACTTTCTGAGAGAAGTGAAGAAGAAGAAGATGTGTGCTATGTAGGGCCTCTTCGTAGTAAAAAAAGAGAGAAAATAGTTGAGCCTCACAACCCTAAGATAAAAAAGAAGTTGATTAAGTTCAAGTAGTACATGACATTTTGTAGCATTAGGGAGTTTAAATATGCCATAAGTGACTACTTTATTGCTAATGGGAGGAAGTTGTGGTATCAAGTTAATGACTCCATAAGATGTCAAGTGAGGTGTGAGAAAGGATGTCCTTGGAGGCTGTGGGCTAGTTACATGTAAGGGACTGATACATGGCAAGTGAAGTCTATTTTGGACACTCACAATTACTGCAGGAACTTAAAAAATAAGCTGGCTATAGTTAAGTACTTGGTAGAGTACTATGACAGTAGGATTAGGAGGAATCCCAACTAGAAACTAAGGGAAATACAAGAAGAAATAAAACTTAAACTAAAGTTGGATGTAACAGAGGTTAAATGTATGAGGGTTAGACAGTTGGCATTGCAAGGGGTTCAACAGGTGATGAAGGACCATTATGCAATGGTGTGGGACTTTGGTGGTGAGATAATAAAGAGTAACAAAAATAATACAGTTGATACCAAGACAACTCGATTGAATCCAGAAGATGTGCCTAAATTTAAAAGGTTTTATATGTGTTATGATGCATTGAAAAAGGCTTGAAAAGAAGGATGTAGACATGTTATTGGATTGGATGGTTGCTTTCTGAAAATAGTTTGTGGTGGTCACCTTTTGTTTGCAGTTGGTAGGGATGAAAACAATCAAATGTTTCCTATAGCTATGGGGGTGGTGGAAAGTGAAAATTTGGATAGCTAGAAATGGTTCCTCCAATTGTTGGTGACTGACTTGGATTTGGGGGATGGGTATGGGATCACTCTCATATCTGATCAACAAAAGGTGACTGTTATCAAATTTTTAATTGCATTCATTTTTTATTTTAACAAGTTAGCATTTTTTAACAATCTCATATGATGACTATTGCAGGGACTGAAAGCAGTTATTCAAGACCTTCTTCCTCATGCAGAGCATAGAAACTGTGCAAGGCATATCTATGCAAATTGGAGAAAAAAATCCCTCACAAGCATTTAAACAAGCATCCTGGGAGGCATCCATGGCTACACACCCTGTGGCTTTTAAAACGGAAATGAAAGAGATAAAAAGGTTGTTTACTCCTGCACATGACAAGCTACCCGAGCAAGATCCAAAGGTATGGTCCAAAAGCAATTTTGAGACTCATTCAAAAACTGACAGTGTAGAGAACAACATGAATGAGTGCTTTAATGCATGGATAATTAAGGCAAGATATATGCTAGTTCTTCAAATGATAGCAAAAATTCATGACCAACTTATGGTGAGGTTGCACCAAAAGAGAGATGCAATGCTAAAGACTGAGGAGTTATGCCAAAGGATTAAAAAGAAACTAGATGCTAACATTTTAGAATCTGCACACTGTGATGCTCTATGGGATGGACAATCCAAGTTCCAAGTGAAGGAGAGAGGAAAAGGAGGGTACATTGTCAACCTAGAGCAGAGAAGTTGTGCAAGGGTGTGGGATTTAACAGGAATCCCTTGTGCTCATGCAGTTAGAGCAATTCATTATGGAAACCCTATAGAATATGTTGCTAAGTGGTACACTAGGAATACATATATTAAGACTTATTCTCACACTCTAGAAGTTCTAAATGGGGAAGACTTTTGGGAATTTACTGAGTGTGATATAATGCCCATAACTAATGAAGAAAAAGTTGAAGGGAAGGCCACAAAGATTGAGAAGGAAGGAACACTGGGAAGATGGGACTACTAGCAATAATGTGGCTAGGGTGTCAAGGAAAGGGAGGAAGATGCATTGTAGCTTGTGCAAGGAAGAGGGTCACAATTGAGTTAAATGTCCAAAGCACCCAACTCTGCATGGACATAGAAAGGAGAATGAGGTAATTCACACTATATACCTATTATATGTTTCTATGTTTCTAAATATATGTTTGTCATAATCAAATTTGATATACCTATTATATGTTGTTTTATAGGCTACTTCCATTGGAAAGGGAAAAAGAGCTAATGGTCCAAAGAACTGCTCAGGGCAGGGAGGAAGATGCAAGTGGCAATGTAAGTTTTTACAAATGTATGCATTAATGTTAGAATTTGATATATCTATTAACATTATTTTTGACATGTTGCTTTATATAGGATACTAATATTGAAAAGGGAAAAGAGATAGTGGTTGAAACTACTAAGGGAAAGGAAAAGGTGGTTGACACAAGAAAAGAAAAGGAAAAATTTATATTTGTAAATAACATTTCATTCATTCAAAAAGCAATGTAAGTTTCTAAAAATGGGTCCATCAATGTCAGAATTTGATATAGCTATTAACTCTATTTTTGAGATGTTGCTTTATACAGACTACTGACATTGAAAAAGGAAAAGAGATGGTGGTTGGCATTGCTAAGGGAAAGGAGAAGGTGGTTGACTTAGGAAAAGAAAAGGAAAATTTTATATTTGTAAATACAATTTTATTCATTCAAAAAGTTGTATTAATTTCACTTAGGGTAACTAATAATGAGTTGTATTGTAGATGCAACCTCCTAGACTTGTAAGGAAGAAGTAGTCTTCACAAACAACCGTCCAAGGATCCACTCCATCTGATTCTACACCACCAACCCAGATAAATATAAGGAAAAGGAAAGCAAGTCAACAAACTTTACAAAATTCAACTAGTAGGGCATTCAAGGCACCAAGGAAGAAGGGTGGAACCCCTACTAAATAGTTGCATTTAAGTTATTTTATATCCCACTAGTAGTTCATGACATTGTAGTTTAGTAAGTATTTGGTATAGCTCTGTTTTGGTGTAGGTATCTTAACTTTTGTAATTTTTTGGTATAATTTCTGATTTGGTGTACCTTGACTGCTGCAATATGGGGAATACTTTTGGG
This sequence comes from Panax quinquefolius, assembly GCA_020205615.1. Taxonomy (NCBI): domain Eukaryota; kingdom Viridiplantae; phylum Streptophyta; class Magnoliopsida; order Apiales; family Araliaceae; genus Panax; species Panax quinquefolius. Next base: position 127,738,689 of record CM035153.1, on the reverse strand, counting down.
GGATAAGGTTGTATACTTTTGATATAATTATGGGCTACTTAATGTGGCAAGAAATACAGGGAGTTTGTAAAAAGCGCTTGATACTGATTGAAGTTATGTTATAACAAGAATGATTTGCTTTTTGGGTAAAATAGTTCTGCTTTAACATTTTGTTGTTGGTTGCCTTTTATTGTTGTATGATTATGGTTTCAAAAACACTTGATATTGTTTTTTGTCATTCTCTTTTCACTGGTTAAATTTAAACTGGTACATGCTTTGATTTGGGTTTGTGAATACATTGATGCATGGTAAATGGTACCTGCTCTATTTTGGGTTTGTGAATATCAAGAGTTCTCTGCTGCTTCATTTAGTTCCATACATGAGTCTTGTTTCTAACAAAAAAATAGAGTTAAAAATGTTCTCATGTTTCATTTCCTTCAACACATGACTACACAAGAATCATTAGTCAATTAACAACAAATTGAGATGCTTCCACCATTAAGTCAAAAATAACAACAATAACACAAAAGAGATAAATGCTCTGCTTCTTCATTTCCTTTAATCCATAAACATAACCATAAATGATTTACAATCATCCACTCTTAGACATCTCTGAATACACAACACAAATAACAAAATAAAAAGTGTTTCCCCAATGTTGTTATACATTACTATTACTAAAACATACAGAAAAATGAACCAATCAAATTAAAATGATCCACATTTTCTTGAGTTTTCCAGCTGACTGAACATTTTCCATAATCAAAATTTTTACCACTTTTAAATCACTTCCATCTTCAATCAAGATACGCCTTTGTACTTCTTCATTAGAAGTTATAAGCTTATCCCTTAATTTTTTGATAACTTCCCTTGATCTTTCGGTGAATGGAGGATCACACCACTTGAAAAATCCACAATACCTATTTTTATCCTTGACAAAAAAAAAAATAATAATTTTTGTGAGGGAAAATTAGCTAAAACAAATGAATTTGGTGAGGGAAAATTAGCTACAACCAAGAGGGAAAATATCTTGCTCATTGACTTACCTTGTATGTACTACAACCAAGTAATCTTCTACATGGATCTAGGGTTCCTTCTTTCCAAGCTTCCCACATGGGTGTAAAGATTCCACAACGACAAATTATTAAAGAAGAAAACGTGGACTCGCGTTTAGAATCTGAAGATTTACTCACCGATTTCCTTTTACAAGAAGTGTCTACTCCACTTGAGGTAGTCATCTAAAGAAACGCAACAACGGATTGTTAGTAGCAATTGATTTTTTTTCGACTGAATGCAACGACCACCATGAACCCTTAATTTTGCCCCCTTCTGAATTTTATTCGTTATTTATCAGAAATCATTTGTTGGGGTGGATCGGATCTTTGTTGGGTGGGTTAGTTTTCCATGCATGGGTGGGCTAGCTTAGGTGTTAAAATCAGTTACAGGTAGGCACCAGCTAGGATTAAGTGGGACCCTTCATTTTACACGTCACTTTCCTGTTCAATTAATTAACGTTTGTTACAAAAAATTAAATTTTTGATAGTAAAATATAGTTCAGTGAGTTGATTGTAAGAAAAAAGTTCAGTGACCCATTTGTAAGTTAACATAAAGTACAGTGACTTAGAAAGCATTTAACCCATTTATAAGCAAAATAAGGTACACTGAACTTGGTATTCTTTTTTGTCTTTATATCTTTATCTTTAAATTGACTTCAACTTCTTCATGATAATTCTTCAAGAATCTCATGTTATCTTTAAAACTGAATAGTAATTCTTTATTTACTTCCTAAGATAAACAAGATAAATTCTATAAAATCAAATTAAATGTATTAGTTAAATAAAATAAACAGATAAAATAATAAATATGAAAATATTAAAATGTATAAACAATGTGTATATCAAATACCCCATACTTATCTTATGCTCGTTCTAGAGTAAAAAATAAATAAAAATAAAACAAAAACTATGCTACTCCATTTTCATAGAAAATACGATTACACTTAGCATGTGCAACAAGCTTTTGAACCCAAAGGTTATCACAAGTGGACGAGTTGTGTCTCATGACGGTTTGCAGCGAATATTTATACAGAGAGCTTCCTATGCTGGTGGTCCGCATGTGGACCACCTTTAGTGACAGAAAAAACCGTCGCCATAGGATCTAAATCGTCGTCATAGCTCAGAACCGTCGCAATAGCCCGGTTCGGACCTTATGGCGACAGGTTTAGCGACGGGTTTGTCCGTCGCTAAAGATGGTCCGCATGCGGACCACCCGCATAAGAATTGATATATATATATATATATATATATATATATATATATATATATATATATATATATATATATATATATATAGGGATCGATCCAGTTAACGTTGTCAACTTAAAGTTATTTTACAACACATTATGATCCTCCATCTCAAGATCGAAGCAGGTTAATAGGCATATCGCTCCCGGTTTAATTTTTAGTATTTCGCAGTTTAATACTGCGAATTACACTTATTTACAAATAGCGTCATTTTCTAGTTGGTCATACCTAGTATCCGCAATTTAATACTGCGGACCAGAGAATTGTAGAGGGGTATTTCTTATTATCTCGTCATGTCTCGTAGCTTTTAAACGTGGACAATCGTGAGACGGAGCTTATTAACTGCTTGGTCTACGGATGGATGGGTCATAATTTGTTATAAGTCTAACCTTAAATTGACAACGTTATCAATGAATCAGTCCCCATATATATATATATATATATATATTATGGTTTAACCAATTAATTATGAAATCGAAAAAAAACTTCTAAGTATCCATGGGCATTATACATAAGTAAGATTAAATTCAAATTCACACTTTCACCTTATTAAACATACTCTATCTTCGTTTTAGACACCATCTTTTACAAAATTAAATTCACGTGATGCATGCATCGTGCATGTGGTGTAACTCTTAGTAGGGATTTTTACCATGAATATAAAAAAAAACTTATTTTCATTTTTTTCTATTTTTTCCTTCTTCTTTTTTCCTTGACTTGTGCAATGTATCTTTTTATTAGGCTTTTCAGAGTTATCCATGTAGCAAGCGTTGGATCAATGACTCCCAAACCAGTTGACTTTAGGGCATTAGGTGTAAAAACACCTCTAAGAGCTTATTAACTCGAGTAACAAATGCCACGAAATTAGACTAGTCAAACTGTTTATATCCATCACACTTTTCAGTGTGAATATCTTCCTGAGGCTTTAATACCTATTATTTTGTTTAATGGATATTAAAGCAATTATTGATTTCTTTTTTTTTTCTCTTTTTCACCTTTTATTTAAATTTTTTTTTGAAATTGCTTAAATCATAATTTATACTCCACAATTAAGAATTAGTACAAAATTCATAAAATTATATTTTACTCAAGATGGTGTTTCAAACCGAGATTTAGTATCTTATCAAATGTTCAAGATTTCTAAATCTTTCAATCATACTTAAAGTTTTTGCTCCAAGGACACTTATTAGAATAAATCAATCCATAAAAAAAAAATTTAATTTTTTTATTTCTAACAAAATGAATTAATTTTCTAAAAGGAGAAAAATAAATACATAAAAAATATAATAATAAAATGAAAAATCAGAAAGTATTATGCATACAAGCCAATCGTATTTGATGATAAAGCATATATTCGTGTAATCAATCTTATTTATTTATTAATAAAAGAATTATTTATTAAAGGCATTTATTATCTACATGGTGTCGTTTTAATAATACGTGATAAACCCATAGTTTTAAGCAACACTTTTAGAATAATGATGATGATCATTCTAATGAGATCTAAATTTTTAGAAAGCTTAAAACTAAAATAGTTCCCAATCATTGGATTACTAAATTGGGGATTAGTGAATCCTGGATAGATTTGGTACATACGTTGCTTGCTTCATGGATGAGGATGATCGATCTCATAATCATTTGTGTGGAGACACTAAAACAAGTACGTAGGTGCTTATTAGAGAATAAGTTCAATCGAACGTGACTCGCTAAGGAATACCTAATGGAGTTTTACTTACTCGTCAATAGGAATTTGTAGATGATAGTAAAGACAAATGATCTCAGACTTGAGATCATCATAAGATCTTATATATAATGAATTACACTTTGACTTATTCCTTAAGACTCTTAGAGTATATCAAAGGGTATGCTTGGGTGTAATAAGTTATATATGAAGATAATGAATGATCGATAAAGAATCTACCACTTCTAGTAAAAAGGAGAGATGTCCCATGTGATTCGATAAACGACAACCCGTGAATCCTTGGTTACAGTGGAATGAAATTAGAAAGTAGTTTCTAATTTGCATTCATTAGAGTTGTTCATTTAGGAATCAAATACATATAATTAAATAAAATAAGACTTGATAGTAATTTCCATGCCTTATATTTAATTGGGACATCAGATGGTGGAAGGATTGAATCAGACGCAGAATTATTTACTCAAAGGTTCTTTTTATGATTAATGTTGAAATCTATATTATCCTGGAAAGTCGTTGATCGCTAGGAGAGCTTATCCCTATTGTAGAATAAATATTATTTATTTAAATAAATTATTTGTTTAATTTATTTATTTATTTAAATGAGATTAGAATTGTTCTAATTGATTTATTCACAACCGGTTTAATATGGAGAACCAAAAGGGTCACACCATAAAAGGAAGAATAATTATTTAAGAAGTTAATGGCATAATTGTAATAATATGTTAAGTATATTTAATTTAATCTATGGTGATAGAATAAATTAAATAGCTTAATATTTATTATTTAATATTTTAGAAATATTAAATATAAATTAATAAGAGGAGTCTTATTAATATTATTATAATTATTATTATTTTAATTTCTAAAAGGTTTAGGAATTAATTTAATATAAGTATTTCATTTATTCCTAATTGGATTAGGAAAGAAAATTAGTTAAAGGAGTTTAATTAATTACCCCTAATAGATTAGTGGAGCCCATTTAATTAAAAGAGTTTAATTAAATAGATAATACCTTATTTTAATTAAAATAGGTTACATGATATCTTTATATAAGAGAGTCTTATATTAGATATCTAATATAATGTAATTCCTAGATTTGAGAAAGACACCCCTTTTCTTATTCGGGATAGGAAAAACTAGGGTTTGAGCCAAATCCTTCTTCTTGAAAAAATTCCTCTTCCTTGGTGGATCACCTATAGAGGCCATACACTGGGTGGCTTACATTAATCAAAGGAAGGAATCTACCCGAGATTCAAGGAGATCATGAAGATGTAGAGGTGAACTGCACTGAGGAAGCTCAAGCTTTCACACCTGTATGATTTCATAATTTCTTATTCTTCGCTTAATTAATAATATACATAAAGGATGATCCTGCAATTGGTTTGTGAAAAATTTTAAAATCGATTTATTTCGCTCGCTTATATTTTTGCAATTTGATCACATTGATTTTCACAAAACCCAACAAAAATCCCCATACCTAAATCATGGATTGTCCTCAATTTATGCAAATGAACAAATAGAACAAAGAAATGAAAGAATGGTACCTTATATGGTGGGGCATCAAGTTGCAATAAAAAAAACAATAAACATATCTACAAATTTTATATAACTTGAAAAATATGCGACGATAAATGAAAGATGCAAATAAACAAGTAATTAGTGCGAATTTCTTAGAATTTTCAAGAGGTCTAAGTAATTGAAAATAGTCAGAATTTGTATTAAGCGAACAATTGTGAGCATACCCAACCGATCCTTTTAAAATTGGGTCAAAGAATGACAAAGGAAAATGATTTTTTTTTTTTTAAGAATTTCAACTTTAAAAAATCTATCTAAACTTGTCATCCATATTCGTCACTAAGGGACACTAAAACATTTTCATCATTTTGAATAACTGTTACACATACATTATCTTAAATACGAGATATGAACTCATTATCGAAATATAGATTCTCATTGTCCACAACCTTTGGTTCATTTGTTAAGTAACATTTAGTGATTCAAGGACAATGTGATTCTATTTAAAATGCTCAAAATGTGCCAAACTTGATTCAACTATAAGTTCCAATCTAGAATAAGACTTGGGCTGTGGAGTCCAACATCTCATTGACCTCATTAAAGTATTCGGCTTTCATCACAATTTTGACCAAAATTATTTAGACAAAAGTTAAGAATTTCATCTTCTCTCATAAGTTCATTTCCATACATTTCCTAAATCATATTTACTTTAACGGGTGGGTCAGAAAAATCAATAGGTTATTTTTCCACATTAAACACATTTAAGTCAATTGACATATTTCTAAATGTTAATTTCATTAGTCTATTTCTACTATTGATTAATGCATTTAGAGGATGTTAAAAATGGTATATCTAAAATGACACCCTTGGGATCAAGCAAAGAAGCAAGGTTTCAAGTACAACAAAGTCACGAGAGAACACAAAATCAACCTTAATGAGTACATCCTCAACTATTCTATTTGGCACTTTAACACGGTCAGCTAGTTGGAGTGTGACACTTGTCTTTTTCAACTCTAAGCCCAATGTTTAGTACACAAAAATTGGTAAAAGGTTAACGCTAGCTTTTAAATCAAGCAAAACTTTTTCAATTAAGACGTCACCTATGATGCATGAAGAATAGGATAGTCGGGGTCCTAGCTTCTAAATCAATCATAAACTTTTTCATTACATATCTATTTTTTTAATAAAAAACATAGTGAATAATCAGAGATATCAACACCATTTTATTAGATTTAGTTGTAAAGAAGTCAAGATTTTCGTAATGAAAAATAGGATTTTAATAAATTTACGGAAATCAGAAGTAAACAAATTTTTGCTTGATTTTTGTGGGCCCAAGTGCAAATTAGGGTTCAATTGACCTAATTGAATTAAATGCACAAATTAAGGTTCGTATTATGATTAAATGGAAAGACTCAAGAGCCGAAAATAAAGAAGCGAGGATCTCGAGAGAATCTTTCACGTGTCCCGAAGCGTAAGACGTGGAGGTGACTCATTTTGGGAATCGATTGAGGATTGGATGGGTGGCTGGAAGAAGGCGTGACGACGATGGGCATTACTTTGACGACTAAGGGTAAATTGAATTTCTCCGAGGACATGTGCCTATCACATGACCACTCTCCAAAAACCCTATAAATATCTCTTCCACTCCATGGGAAGGGACTTCTCCTGAGATCAAGACTTGGACTCTTGGAAGATCAAAGGACCTTTTGGTGACTTAAAGGCTTGGAGATTCCACCTAAAAGCACCAAAGGGTTTGGACATTCTCTCAACTTGAAGGACTCAAGAAGGCTCTTGGAATCCTCGTTATCCTAACACGGCTCCGGGATTCTAGGGTTCCGCCACGTCGTTGGAGTAATCGCCCAATTGCCGTTCTCCCCTCTTCAATCAATCAATTAATTCCAGACTTTTCGTGGATTTTCTCCTCCTCACCAACACGAAACCCTATACCTCCACGAGATATCTTGCAATATCCGCTTTTAGAGATCTCTCGTACTTATACGGGCCTTCCCATTTGGGGTAAAATTTGGTGGTCAGTCCCCTCATGACTTGAGTTGCGTTTTGAGTACCGTGTCCCCACCAAAATTCGCTGTGGTATTATCTGCAGATCAGATTGTCGTCGCAGATCTTTCATGGTATTGCTCAAGCTTTTCTTTAGCCTTATCTCGAAAGTCAACTAAGGCCTCCTGTGGTCATTGCCTCGCTTTTCTTCCTCGACTAAGCTTCAAGTCTCATTCGAGCCGAAGGTATTTCTATTTCATGGGCAAAACAAATTTCTTCTTCACCATAAACCAAAGCATATGGGGTCTCATCAGTAGGCTTTCTTTTGAAGTTCGATATGCCCATAACGCTTATTCGTAATTATTCGCCCATTTTTCTGGATGATCGCTCAGGGTTTTTGATAAATTTTTTATCAAGGTTTTGTTTGTAGCCTCTGCTTGTCCGTTGCCTTTCGGGTAATATGGTGATGACTTGTAATGTTTCACCCTGTATCTTTCCATCAGATTTTTGACATCCCTATTCATCATCATTGTTGTGGATTCAAGATATCTCGTGTGCAGATGCTGTGGAACGTTCACTGGAGTTGGCTTGCAACAAGAAAATATAACATGAGAATTCTAGAAACAAAGAAAGAAAGTGAATGAGCATTTGAAATTAAGTGTTTACCATAACAAGAGAGAGGGTATGAAACTTAAATAAGAAGATTGGATTTGGGAAAGGAAGATCACTGGACACCTTGGATTCTTGGAAAGGAAGATCTTGAACACCGAGAAAGAAGAAAAAGCACAAGCATTAGGAGCCATTCAAATAAAAAAGGTAAAAGAAGAAAGGGAAATGTGAAAAGGAGGCCATTAGGTCGGTTCCCTAAGGGTTGATTCGTAGGATTTAGCCACCCAAGGAGCTCCCATAGGTTACGCCTCTCCTATGATTTTCTATTTTCGTGACTGCAAGATCGAGCATTTTTCGAAAAATCAAAAGATTCACAGAGTTAAAGTATTTTGCACGATCGTCACTCCAAGGACGCGACTCGCATGTGGGGGCAAATGTGGGCCCAAGTGCAAATTAGGGTTCAATTGACCTAATCAATTAAATGCACAAATTAAGGTTCAGATTATGATTAAATGGAAAGACTAAGAGCCGAAAATAAAGAAGCGAGGATCTCGAGAGAATCTTTCACGTGTCCGAGGTGTAAGCACGCGGAGGTGACTCATTTTGGGAATTGATCGAGGATTGGATTGGTGGCTAGAAAGGCGGTGACGATCTGGGCATTATTTTGATGACTAAGGGTAAATTTGGAATTTCTTCGAGGACATGTGCTTATCACATGACCACTCTCCAAAAACCCTATAAATATCTCTTCCACCCATTGGGAAGGGACTTCTCCAGAGATCAAGACTTGGACTCTTGAAGATCAAATTGGACCCTTTTGGTGACTTAAAGGCTTGGAGATTCCACCTAAAAGCACCAAAGGGTTTGGACATTCTCTCAACTCAAGGACTCAAGAAGGCTCTTGAATCCTCATACCTTAACACGGTTCCGGATTCTAGGGGTTCTCGCGCAGCGCCGTTGGAGTAATCGCCAATTGTCGTTCTCCCTCTTCTTCAATCAATCAATCAATTCCAGATTTTTTGTGATTTTTCTCCTCCTCACCAACACGAAACCCTAAACCTAAAGAAGCGACGATTTCCTTGCCCACAATTTTAAACAAAATAAATCGGTAGAAATGGACTTTGAAGGATGAGAATATATTTGATCGGAGCGATTTTACAAAAAAACTTTATGATTTGATCTGAAAAGATTCTAGGGTTTTGAAAGTCAGAGAGTTATCTGGCAAGAGAAAATGAAGGAGGAATAAGATAAGAGAGAGAAAAGAAAGAAGAAAATGAAATAAAAAATAAAAATTTCTATTTAAAGTTAATCTAACCCAATTGATCTAACGGTGAATGTTCAATCGTCAACGTGATGAACAGCTGAGATGATTTTGACATTTAAAAAATTCGATTGACAACTTGATTTTTGATCAAATGATTGGAAATTGCCTTCAAATTTTAATAAGGCGATAGCAAAAGTTGATCCATGTGTTTTCTTCTGTTGATGGTGATTGATACACCATTGGATTTGTGCGAAAATAGATGGTGTTGATCAAACCTTTCATATATAAAAATAATGATAAAACAAAATGTAAATAAATAAACATTTAGAATATATTTATAAGATATATATTTAGAAACTAGCAAAAACTAATTAATTATTGATGTATTTAGTTATACTAACCTATATTACTAAACTTAACTAAAAATTCAGTAATAAAATATTAGCATATATTAATAAGATTTTTGAATATAATTAATTATAAAAACTAAACGTTATAAAATATCTATACTAACTTTTAAACAGAATTTATAAGTTAATATTATGGTTACATTAAAATATAACAAATAAATATTTATACTAATATTTTTGTTAAAAATATTTATAAAAAAATAGAAATTAAACAACAAAAAATAAAAGAAAATTAAGAGAGAATATCTAGTTTGCCTAATTCAATTCGTAATTTGCAAAATCTATATGAACTTAATGTTTTAGTGAATATATCAACAATATTTAATTCAATATCAATGTTTTCTAATTTAATAATTTTATTATTTACATGATCACGTAAGAAATGATGTCTAACATATATATGTTTTGACTTAGCATGTAATACAATATTGTTACTTAATTTAATAATGCTTCAGATTATCACATAAAATTGACACACAATCAAATTTTAAATTATTGTCTACAAGAGTCTATTTCATCCACAGTATTTGTGCACAACAACGTTCAACAACAATATATTCAGCTTCAGTGGTTTAAATAGATACGGGGTAGTTTTTTAGAAAACCAAGAAACTAAACATCCTCCCAAAAACTAACAAGTACCGCTAGTACTTTTTCGATCAACATGATGACCTGCATAGTCAGAATCTGAAAAACACACAAGACTTGATGGTTGACCTTTAGGATACTAAAAGCCTAAGTCCATGGTTCCTTTAATGTGACGCCCCCAAAATAGGTATACATCACCCATCTTGAGTTGCCAGATACATGGTACTGAATACAAATACAAACAAATAATACAGCTGTCGTGTAAAATATGACAAAACATAAATTGAGAGTTTTAAAAAGAATATTTTCATCTAGATAATATCCACACTCAAAGGAATTCTCATTACATTTATTGTCACACTATTTAACAGAATAATGAGGACTACTAATACTATCATCTGGACCGTCACTGCATTCCCCGACTAGTCCCGGCTACGTTCTCATTTCCTGAAGAGAACAGTGAAAGAAAGGGTGAGCTCAACTAGCCCAGTAAGAAATATTATGACTAAGATAATGCAGAATAAATTATCGTTAGCCTTTAACAGTGTTAAACTTATACAATATAACAAACATCAAGTTTAACTACAGCGGAACAAGAAATCCATTAAAAGAGTCAAGTAGAGAATAAAATCTACTATCTTTTATGATTTAAAAGGTTTTCATCACTTTTATCGCTGGGACTCAGCTTAATAAATAATCTACATCATCCCTACACTACGACCAAGGATATTCGTGTATTCATCAATGGTCATGATCATGCCAACAACTGTCCATCAATGCACTACGGGCCAATGAGGACTTTTACCACATCATTTATAACATTACTACCATGATTATACCGAATAATCCTCGGTCATAATCATACCAAGTCCATCCATGCACAACAGGCCACAGATGATTTCAACATAATATAAACATGAGGATGATGACAATGATATAAGAATCCAATAAAACAAGTTCAAGAATTAATTTATCCATAATTCAATAACGCCCAAATTGTCAACATGACATCGCTTTGAGAGTAAAATTCAAGAATGCTCGTAAGAATATTTCCATGAAAAGATATTGGATGAAGCGCAAATATCAAGGATATTCCACTAATTTCATGGAGTATAGAAGTCAAAGCTTTAACCAACTGAGTATAACAGAATATATGAAACTGCAAATAGATTTTCGCCAACCATGAGGTAATCCACGTAGACAGATCATTTCCACAATTTAATAAGAAATGAATACGAAGGGTCATTCACCATGCATGTGGTAATCCACATGTACAAAGTTATTCCAATGTAATAATAAAGAATGGAATAACAAAAGAATTCACCATGCATCGCGATAAATCAAGACAAACAAAAGTTATTCCAATGTAATAATAAATAATGGAACCAGTCATGCGTAGAAACGCATGTAGCATGTGATATTCCAATAGAATAATAAAGAATAAAATAATGTAAGAATTTCACCATTTATGCGGTATATTTCGCATATACAAAAGTTATTCCAACATAATAATAAAGAATGGAATAATGAAGAATTTCACCATGTATGCGCATTTCAGATAGACAAAGTTATTCCAACATAAGGATAAAGAATGGAATAATGTAAGAATTTCACCAAGTATAGGGTAGATCACAGATACAAAAGTTATTCCAACATAATAAAAAATGGAATAAATGAAGTTCTCTTCACTTAATACGAAAGAAATAATACCCCTTACCTTAGAACAACTAGATATAGGAGTAGTGAAGAAAGCGAATACTTTTCTTCTTCTCTCTATAGTTTTCTCTCTAGAGTTTCAAGTGAATTAAGAAGAAATAATGAAGTAATTAGCTTCTATTTATAGAAGAATAGATCGAATAAGTAACTCAATTTTTGAACGGTCCAGATTGATTTACTTTTAAAAGCAGACTATCAGATTGTTTTACTATAAAATATTCTAATAAAACAAAATATTTTAAATAAAATATAATATATTCTATTTATAATCTAATAAAACTAATAACTTTATAAAAGTATTCATTTTTATATAAAAAGATTTTTACTACGCAAAAAACACTACGCAGTAACTATGTAAATACTATGATAATAAAATATAATATATTCTATATATAGTTTAATAAAATGAATAACTTTATAAAAGTATTCTATTTTATATAAAAAGATTTTACTATGCAAAAATACTATGCATAATAGAATATAATATATTCTATTTATAGTCTAATAAAACTAATAACTTTATAAAAGTATTCGCTTTTATATAAAAAGCTTTTCTATTTTATTACATTAATAATACTAATAAAACAAAACTTCATCATCATTATTATAATTCACACTATTAATCCATTGTGTCGTTCCTGTGAAATAGGGGTTTTCCAATAAGAATTTCTCCCTATCGGCATGCAATTAGGTGACCAAACCTCTCATCGATGTGAACTTCTAGACATCGTTAATATTGCAAATAATAATATTAACAACTTTGTTATCTCAATTATTGATTTAATAATATATAAAATATCGACAATAATCGAATCGAATAACATGAGATACTATGCAAAGAATTATCGTAGCAATAATTGAACAAAACCGAGTGACTTCTCACGTAAGTATCAATAATCAATTGTGTGCTACTATGTAACTAACGCAGTATTCTCGCATTTTTAACACCGGGTGTTTCAACAGCTTAACGATAAAATTTCCGCCATTATTTTCATAAAAATATTTTGTCGCTTTCTCAATCCTACAATAATTCATGCTAGGGGTCCACTAATGATCGTGTGCCGTCATTTAATATTCCCCGTTAAAATGAATATTCCCCACCAATCGAATATTATAAAACAACTTCATGTATTTTGTAAAATTTATAAATATTACCCACAACTATAACATAATATCAAATCCACACCATAATATTCAAAAAAATATTTTGAGAAATTTAAATCTTTATTCATAAACTTTGGGGTCTCACAATCTCCCTCCTTATGAAATTTTGCCTCGAAATTTACGTGACGTACTGGTATGTCGAAGAGGTGTGGATACCTTGACTTTATTTCATATTCCAACTCTTAAGGTATAACCTTGAATACCTTTATAGTCGAAAACATTACACGTTGCATAATGCGTACGCTCGATGTCCTCTCGATTGCCTCTCGAATGCACATCAGTTCCTAAAATAGCCATTTTAGGCCTTGATAATGACCTTATATCTCAAAATATAAAGAATGAAAGTTATAGGTATACTTGTTATCTTTCCGAATCATCCTGAATAACCTCAATCGGAGTTCGTATGAAAAAGTTATGCCCAATTTACTAAAGGACGTCCGGATAGATTTTGGCTTAAGACTTGACCAGCGCCTAGGCGCCCAAATTTGGCCTTGGGCAAGTGCCTAGACGCCCAAGAGCAGAATCTATGCGCCGAGCCTAGCGCCTAGGCGCTCGACCCTTGACACTTAGCTCCAATTTTCCAAATTTTGTAACTTTTGACGCATATACTTCAAATCTTCATAACTTCTTTGTCCGTTATCGAAATTAGTCCATTTTTGAGGCTATGGAAAGCTTGTAACATGCTCTATAAAACCCCCATGATTTCATAATTTTTTAGATTCATTAATTATTATAAAATTTGGCTCCAAAGTCCCCTAAGACTAAGTTTTTACTAACAACGATATGTGAAAAACGTTATGAACACGCGATATACTTGGTGGTAAAACGAGTGTATAGGCCACAGTTCCTACTCGATCGAGAATTTCAAATGGGCCAATTAAATCAAGGGTTGAGATAATGCCTTCTTGAACCTTCATTTTTACATTCATCAGATTTGGGTGTGTAGCTTGAGCGTCTTTAACTTTATCGATTAAAGTCGATTCTACTCGTGTATTTGTTATCTTCACGTGAGTCCTTAGAGTCTTTAACTCTATCTTCATCATTTGTAAGTTATACAAAATGGGTTTTTGTGTTAACAACATCGCACTCGTAAACGCATACGATCTTTTACTCAACGCGTCAACTACCACGTTCGCTCTTCCACGATGATATTGAATGGAACGATCGTAATCTTCAATAGCTCGAGCCAACGTCTTTGGCGCATGTTACGTTTGTTTTAGTTGAAGAAATATTTAAGGGGTTTAGAAATGGGGTTTTGTATTGAGGTCAATAAAAAAATTGATTTCACGCTCTAGGGATAGGCTAAGAAGTTTTCAAGAATACGTCAAGAAATTTATTAACAATAGAAATATCATTCAAACTGTGACTCTCATCCAGGACTTGGATACCTATCAACTTGTCATCGTCATTCACGATGTCACCTACAGAAAGTCTGGCTTCGGTGCATTCCACACAAGGAAGTCACCAGCGAAAGGCTCGAGGCTCTTTACTTATGACTTGATATAACAATGATTGACTTTAGTAGTTTGGTTGCTTGAATTCGCATAACAGGTTGGTTAGGAATATGAAAGCTAACAACCTTAGAAAAAGCTTAATGAGTAGCTCACCAATCAATTCCAAAAATCACATCAAAGGCAAGTATTTTCAAAGAGATAAGATCGACAGGTAACGTGAAAGTGTCGATTTAAATCAACAAGATTTATAAACAGTGGAGGTAACGAAGGTTTCTACTATCGAAGCTTCAACCAATAAGTCAAAGTCTAACTTCGCTGGGGTCAAATTTAAATGTTGATCGCAAGCAAGAGAGAGAAAAGAATGGGTAGGCTGTATCTAATAAGGTATAGACTTCGCAAGAATTTATGATTAACTTACCCGTAATAACCTTGTTCGGGTTCCTCAATAAACGCTCTCACTTAAACTACCAGCTTTGTGTTGTCTGGGACGGCCTTAGATGCCTCCATCCCAGCTGGACTTGACTTTGGTGCACGAAAAAATCAAGCTAGGTGACCTTCTCTTCCTCAATTAAAACACGCTTTGGATTCTTTGCAGACTGATTTGGATGGATGTGTCCTCCCGTGTCGCATTTGAAATATACGACCGGTGGTCGTTCTTCTTCCTTTGAAACGGGTGCTGATGCTGCTGTCTTTCCATCATTATTGAACCTCCTCTTCTTAAAATTTCCATTTCTATTATCTTGGCCATGATTACCACCGAAGTGGTTACCATTCTTTGCATGATAATTTCCCCCATGATGGTTATCATTGTTCGATGGGTCGTTATTACCCCGTGACGATTATTATCGTGTTGTTGGTCTTTGCCTTTTAGTTGTGCTAACTCATTATCGCGCTCCAATAACTGAGCTCAATTCACAACATCTGAATATAAACAAAGTTTGTGAGAAATGAGGTATTGACGTATATCGGGTTTCAAACCTCTTAGAAACATTCGTGTCATTCTCTCCTCATTATCAACCAAATGGGACGCAAACCGAGACAACTCAGCGAACTTGGCTTCGTACTGCGACACGGACATGTTATTTTTCTCCAGCTTGATGAACTCTACCTCTTTCATGTGACGAATACTTTCGGGAAAGTACTTGTCGTTGAACAGTTCTTAGAACTTCTCCTAAGACATCTTAAGTGCGGCAGGTTGAGTACGCTTTTCTGATTCCCACCAAGAATCCGCCAACGCCTCGCAACATGAAGGTGGCAAAGGAACCTTTTGCTTCCTGAGCATCCCAAGACATCAAATATCTTATTGATTCGCTTTATCCACGTCTCGCCTTAAGTGGTTTTGGCTCTCCAAAAACTCTCCGGTGGTCCCAGTTCCTTGAATCGCTTAGCAGTGACCGTCCAGAGTTGCCGGTGTTTCCACCTCAGATTTGGACAAGAGCCGCTCTTGCTTGCTTGATGTTGCATGAATTGCATAAAGCCTCCGAACATTCCATCGCTCATCATCATCCGTCGTTGTTGTTGTTTGCTCGAGGATTGTCGCCTTTCGATGCACATTATCCTTATTATTGATCCGTGGAGACTCAACGGTCTCCTCGTGCTCCATCGACGTTCTCAACATTCTGGATGTCATTTTCAAACATCGCCACAAAATAAGGGTTAATTAACATATCACATATTATCCCCTATACTGACCGACCAATTAAATACCAAATAAACTTAGGTAGGTCATACTAGTGAAAGAATTCCCCGTCTCTCCCCTCCTAGTTCTTATCTCACATTTTAGCCAGGGATCATATCCCTAAGCTTTGATACCAACTGTGACGCCCCTAAAATAGGTATACATCACCCATCTTGAGTCACCAGATACATGGTACTTAATACAAATACAAACTAATAATACAATTTGCCATATGTAAAATACGACAAAACATAAATTGAGTGTTTTAAAAAGAATATTGTCATCTAGACAATATCCACACTCAAAGGAATCCTCATTACATTTATTGTCACACTATTTAATGTAATAGTGAGGACTACTAATACTATCATCCGGACCGTCCACTCCGCTCCCCGACTAGTCCCGCCACGTTCTCATTTCCTCAAGAGAACAAATGAAAGAAAGGGTGAGCTCAACTAGCCCAAGAAGAAATATTATGACTAAGATAATGCGTAATAAATTATCGTTAGCCTTCAATGATGTTAAACCGATACAATATAACAAACATCAAGTTTAACTATCAATGAACAAGCAATCCATTAAAAGAGTCAAGTAGAGAATAAAATCTACTATCTTTTATGATTTAAAAGGTTTTTCATCACTTTTATCGCTGGGACTCAGCTTAATAAATAATCCATGTCATCCCTGCACTACGCCCAAGGATATTCATTAGTATCACAACCACAAATTCTCCATGCACTACGGGCCAATGATATTCGTGTATTCATCAATGGTCATGATCATGCCAACAATTGTCCATCAATGCACTACGGGCCAATGAGGACTTTTATCACATCATTTGTAACATTACGGTAATGATTATACCGACTAATCCCTGGTCATAATCATATCAATTCCATCTATGCACAACAGGCCACAGATGACTTTCAACATAATATAAGCATGAGGATGATGACAATGATATAAGAATCCAATAAAACAAGTTCAAGAATTAATTTATCCGTAATTCAATAACGCCCAAATTGTCAACACGATCATCGCTTTGTAGAGTAAAATTCAAGAATGCTCGGAAGAATATTTCCATGAAAAGATCTTTGGATGAAGCGCAAATATCAAGGATATTCCACTAATTTCATGGAGTATAAGTCAAAGTTTTAACCAACTTAGTATAATGTAATATATGAAAGCGCAAATGGATTTTTTACGCTACGCAGTAATCCACCTAGACAAATCATTTTTACAATTTAATAAGAAATGAATACGAAGGGTCATTCACCATGCATGTGGTAATCCACATGTATAAAAGTTATTCCAACAAAATAATAAAGAATGAAATAATGAGAAGAATTCACCACGCATGCGATAGATCGTGATGCAGACGTGTTATTCCAATGTAATAATTAATAATGGAACCAGTCGTGCGTAAAAATGCACGTATGTGATATTCCAATGTAATAATAAAGAATGAAATAATAGAAGAATTTCACCATGTATGCGTTATTTCGCATATACAAAGTTATTCCAACATAATAATAAAGAATGTAATAATGTAAGAATTTCACCATGTATGCAGACTATCGTATAGAGCAAAGTTATTTCAACATAATGATAAAGAATGGAATAATGTAAGAATTTTACCAAGTATAGGGTGATCACAGATACAAAGTTATTCCAACAGAAATAAAAAATGGAATAATGAAGTTATCTTCATGAATACTGAAAGAAATAATACCCCTTACCTTAGAACAATTGGATATAGGAGGAAGTGAAGTAGCGAGAATACTTTTCTTCTTTTCTCTATATTTCTCTCTCTCCGGAGTTTCAAGGTGAATTCGTAAGAAATAATGAAGTAATGAGCTTCTATTTATAAAAGTATTACGCTTTTATATAAAAGATTTTACTATGCAAAACACTATGCAGCACTATGTAAATATATGCATAATAAAATATAATATATTCTATATATAGTTTAATAAAATGAATAACTTTATAAAAGTATTACATTTTATATAAAAGATTTTACTACAAAAAATACTACGATAATAGAATATAATATATTTTATTTATAGTCTAATAAAACGAATAACTTTATAAAAAAGTATTACATTTTATATAAAAAGATTTTCTGCATTTTTATTAGATTAATAATACTAATAAAATAAAACTTCATCATCATTATTATAATTCACACTATTAATCGACCCGTGTCGTTCCCAGAAATAGGAGGCTTTCCAATAAGGATTTTTTCTATCATGGCAGCAATTAGGTGACCAAACCTCTCATTCGATGTAACTTCTAGACATCGTTAATATTGCAAATAATAATATTAACACCTTTGTTATCTCAATTATTGATTTAATAATATATAAAATATAATAATAATCGAATCAAATAACGTGAGATACTATGCAGCAATTACTGTAGCAATAATTGAACAAAACTGAGTGACTTCTCACGTAAGCATCAATAATCAATATCGTGTGCTACTATGCAACCACGTGTATTCCTGTACTTTTAACACCGGGTGTTTCAAAAGTTAACGATAAAACTTCCGTTGTTATTTTCATAAAATAATTTTGTCATTTTCTCAATCCTACAATAATTCCGTTGTGGGGTCCACCAATGATTGTGCCTTCATACGAATATTCCCTGTTAAAACGAATATTCCTCGACCAATCAAATATTATATAACAACTTGCGTACTTTGCAAAATTTATAAATATTACCCACAACTATAACATTATATCAAATCCACACCATAATATTAAAAAAAAATATTTCAAGAAATTTAAATCTTTATTCATAAACTTTGGGGTCTCACATTTAAGATATCGAAAAATTCGATTTACTACAACGTCCAAATGTGATTCTTTAGGATTTGATTGAAATCCAACACATTTACAGACACTGAACATAATGCCATGTCTACTTGTTGTTATGTTGTAGACTTCCAATCATTCGTCTATACTTCTTTGTGTCAACACTTTTTCCATTTTCATCAGTAGTTAATTTATCAGTAGTTGACAAAGGAGTATTAAGAGGTTTAACAAATTCTAAACCAAATTTGTTGATAATTTCTTTGTAATATTTAGATTGAGAGATATGAATACCTTTTTCCCTTGTTTGATCTACAGTTTGAGGAAGAAGTTTAATTCTCCCATCATAATCATTTCAAATTCTTTACTCATGCTTTCAGAGAAATTATTACACATAGTAATAGGCAAAAAGCACTTTTACCCCACTGTGGTTGTAGTGTTTTAAGCAATTAACCATTGTGCTTTTAAAATATTCAATTAGCCCACTGTACTTTTTAAAAATATTCAATCAAGCCATTTCGTCCAATTTCTTAGACGGATGTCAAATAATTACACACGTGTAATCGGAAAAAATTCAAAAAAAATAATTATTTTTTCGATGTGGCAAAAAAAAATAATCATTGATTATGTGGCTTTTTCTTTTCCTTTTATTTCTTTTCCAAATAATACAAATAATATATCAAAATTTTTGTATCAATGAGATCTATTACAACATTATATTAATTTCTAAAAAATTAAAAATTAAAAATTATTAATTACGTGGAAAAAATAATTAAAATAATAATAAAATTAAAATAAATATTTTAATTCATTTTCTTTATTTGTATTTTTTCCTTATCTCTTTCCTTTCTTTTAATAAATATTTTTATTTTAAATATTAATACTAATATATATTTTAATGATATAAAAAAGCTAAGTACATCAGAAGACCCCAACTTATTATAAATAAAATTGAATTTTTCTATTTATTATCTTGAAATAATAAGGTGATAATTTGATATAAAACTTTGGTTATGGGTGAAATGTGCAAAATTTTGCAAAATAAGCAAGTGATTATAAAATATTCATTGTTGTCGGGAAATATTCGTTTGGTCATGGAATATTCTTGTTGTCGGGGAATATTAAATGCGATGGTAAGTTTGACCATTTATGGGCCCCATATCGGAATAAGCATTCGGATGAAGAAAATGCACAAGTTTGAGTTTTTATAAATAACGGCAGTAATCGTTACCATTAACACGGTTGATTTACTAGTGGTTAAAATACGAGAATACACGTTGTTGCATAGAGAGTAGCACCAGTATTGCATGATGATTTTGAATTATTGATTTTTACGTGAAAGGCACTACTCAATAATTGTTACGGAAGAATTACTATTCAATATTTTATTTTATTGGTTCAATAATTGTCGTTAATATTTTATATTATTGTTGTTTCAATAATTGTCACTACACAAGATTTTCCATTATCGGATCAATAATTCATATTATTTGAATAATATTATTAGATAGCATTATTGGCAATGTCTAGAAAAGTTCATTAAGGAGAGGTTTGGTCACCTAATGCGGCGCCAAAGAAAGGAGAAATACTTATCTGAAAGCCCCTCTTTCCAGGAGCATCACCGTTATCATTATTATGATTACGTAATATTATTTGTGAATAATTATTTATTGATTTATATGATAAGGAAATATTTATTTTTATGTGGATATAAATGAAGGAATTTGTGTTGAGGTGTTTTATCAAGATTTTGGTGTTTTAATGGAATGGGCATTAAAAATCAAATCGTTGTTCTTAATTAAAGCTATATCATGTGTGAGTTATAATTTTTAATCCGACCGTTGGATCGTTGTGATTTTTGGATATGTTATACATATATAAGTTGAGTATATGTCCACAAATTTTGAACCGTTAAAAATGAACGTATGATTTGTTATGAATTTTAAGAGGTGACTGGTTCAGAAATTGTTGAAGTTTTTGAATTTATCATTTTGGTGGAAAATTCTAAAATGAGTGGGCCCCACCTATGGTTGGTGAGAAATGTGCTAAAATTTTATTTCAAATGTGGTGGGTGGCAATAGTAGCAGGTAAAGCTATCAGGTAGCAGGTCAAGTCTGCTTCGACGTGCTAGCATTTTCCTATAAATAGGTGCTTAAGTTAGAATTGAAAATCACACCAGAAACATAAGCTTTCTCTCTCTATATTATCGAGCATATTTTGTGAGTATTTAGATACTTTGAGAGTTGCTATTCAGTACAAGTTTTATTCAACATCATATCCGATATTCCATTCCGAAGTACTGTTTCTTTGAGGTAAGGGATGTTATTTTCTTCGTGAATGATATTATTTTCTTCAATATCATTATGCTGAAATATTGATATAAATTTTATTGTGGAATTTATACCTTTTTGTGTCGGGGTTACTATTCACGTATACAACACTATTCACAAATACGACACTATTTACCGAAAAATGAAATTTTCTCTTTTTTGTCCCAGATGTCTTATATGGTTACTATCTTTGATTGTATCCATGTTTTGATCTTTATTTTTGAATTCTACTTCACAATTGGTTATTATGGAGTATTATTGAATTTGGATAAACCGAAATACGAATCCCTAATATTTGTCCTTCTGTCTCACTGGATTCGTTTTCTCTAAAATGTTTTTCATCATCCTTAGTCCTTAATGGTGATACTTGATGAATATCTTTGGCCTGTAGTGCAAAGATGAATGATCACTTGATGAATATCTTTGGCCCGTAGTGCAAAGTTGAACAGGTGTTGAGATGAACATGACCAACTGGTGATACAAATGAATATCTTTGGCCCGTAGTGCAAAGATGAATATTTGATGCAAGATGTTTATTGATTGATGTTACAGAGATAAAATATTAATGATAGACTTTTAAATTCATAGATGATAGTAGATTTCATTCTCTATTTAACTCTTCTAATGAATTGTTGTTTTCGCTGCAGTTGTTGATCTAAAACTTGTTGTCTATTATATTCTATCAGATTTTTCCCAGTTGAAGACTAAGGATAATTTGTTGTATATTATCTTAGTCATAATATTCTGTATTGGGCTAGTTGAGCTCGACCTTTTCCTTTTTGTTCCATTTTTCTTCTCAAAAAGCGAGAAATAGCAGGAACCAGTCGGGGTATAGAGTGATGGTCCTAGACAGTTGTTTTAGCAGTCCTCACTATTTTTGTAAAATAGTGCATCAATAATTGTAATGAGGACTTTATTTAAGTGTTGATATTGTCTAGAAGACAATATTTGTATTTAAACTCACAGTATGTGTTGTCGTATTTTGCATGTCAATTGTAATAATAAAGTTGTAATTATTTTCTGTACCATGTATTTGGTGACTCAGAATGGGTGATGTATACCTATTTTGGGGGCATCACAGTTGGTATCAGAGCTTAAGGATATGGTCTCTGGCGGAGATCGGGGAATAGAACTAGGAGGGGAGAGACGAGTAAATCCTTCGCTAGTGTGTCCTACCTAAGCTTATTTGTTGGTTGGTCATAATATAGGGATATTATATGATATGTTAATTTGTTTAATTAACCCTTATTTTATGGCAGTTTTTAAGAATGGCAGCTGAGAACGTGGAACAACATTCAATCACTAACCAAGAGAACGTGCAACAGGAAGATAATATTCCTCTTGTAAACAACACTATGGAGTAAACGATGAATGATGGAATGTTTAGAAGCTTTTTGCAGTTCATGTAAAATTAGACGAGGGAGACTCGTGTGCAAAATACAGGTGGAAATGATAGCAATACGCGGTTTGTCACGGCCAATCAGTTCAAGGAGTTGGGACCATCAAATTTCTGGGGAAAGCCGGATCCGATTAAGGCGGAAACATGGGTCAAGCAAATTACCAAGATATTCGATGTCTTGGGATGCACGGAGGAACAAAAGGTTCCATTCGCCACCTTTATGTTTCGTGGTGAGGCATATTACTGGTGGAAATCTGTGAAGCGTACCTAGCCAGCCGTACTCAACATGTCTTGGGAAAGATTTCAGAAACTGTTCAATGACAAGTACTTTCCTGAAAGTATTCGTTATATGAAGGAGGTAGAGTTTATTAGATTGGAACAGAACAACATGGCGGTGTCCCAATACGAGGCGAAGTTCGCAGAGTTATCCAGGTTTTCACCTCATTTGGTAGAGAATGAGGAACGTATGACGCGGATGTTTCTGAGAGGTCTAAAACCCGAGATTTGTCAATACCTTATCTCTCACAAATTTTTTATGTATTCAGATGTTGTCAACAGGGCTCAATTATTAGAGCGAGATAGTGAGTATGTTCAACCAAGGGACCACAACCAGGGTCATACCGGTGATGTTAAATCATCGAGCGATGATAACCAATGAGGAGGGAAAATACGGGACAAAGTGGTAACCACTCTGGTGGTAATCGTGGCCATGATAATAGGAGAGGTGAGTTAAGTGGAAATTTTAAAAAGAGGAGATTCAACAATGACGGGAAGACATCAGCACCAGCACCAACAACAAATTCTAGGGGAGGAGAACGACCGCCACTTAGATGCTACAAATGTGGAGAGGAGGGACACATAAGTCCAAACTGTTCACAGCCTTCCAAGGTGTGTTTTAATTGTGGAAAAGACGGTCATATAGCCCAATTTTGTCCAGCAGCGAAGTCAAGTCCAACTGGGACGGCGGCACCAAAGGCGAATACAGACAAAACAAACGGTGGTTCAAGGGAGGGTGTTTGTCGTGACTGGCCAAAACGCAAGAAACCCGAATGAGGTGATCACGGGTAAACTAATCTTGAACTCTTGCGAAGTTTATACCTTTCTAGATACCGGTTCTACCCATTCTTTTATCTCTCTTGCTTGTGCTCAACGTTTAAACTTGACTCCGGAGAAATTGGACTTTAACTTATCTGTTGAAACTTCGTTGGGTGAAACCTTCATTACATCTATAGTTTATAAATCTTGCTTGATCCAAGTTGGCACAATCACATTACCTGTTGATCTTATTTCTTTAAAGATACTTGCATTTGATGTGATTTTAGGGATTGATTGGTTAACTACTCATCATGCCAAAATTGAATGTTTTCGTGAGGTTGTTAGTTTTCATATTCCTAACCAACCTGTCATACGAATTCAAACAACTAAACCACTAAAATCAGTCAGTGTCATATCAAGCCATAAAGCTATTCGTTTATTGAAAAATGGATGTCAAGCTTTCTTAGCCCATGTTATGGATTTGAACAAAAACACGTCAGATTTGAATAATATTTCTGTTGTTAGTAAATTTCCTGACGTATTTCCTGAAGAACTTCATGGTCTACCCCCATAACGTGAAGTTGAATTCTTTATTGATCTTGAACCGAGTACAAAGCCCATTTCTAAAACCCCATATCGAATGGCTCTTATTGAACTTCAGGAGTTAAAAGTCCAACTATAGGAATTGTTAGACATCAGTTTCATTCGTCCTAGTACATCTCCTTGGGGTGCTCCTATTTTATTTATAAAGAAGAAAGATGGGAGTATGCGACTTTGTATTGACTATCGAGAATTGAACCATGTCACCATCAAGAATAGGTATCCCCTACCTCGTATTGATGACCTGTTTGACCAGTTGAAAGGAGAACAATTCTTTTCAAAGATCGATCTTAGATTTCGGATATCATCAATTTGAAGATTAAAACCGAGGATATTCCAAAGATCCGCCTTCAAAACTCCAGACGGGCATTATGAATTCTTAGTCATGTCTTTTAGATTGACTAATGCTCCGCCGCTTTCATGGATATGATGAACCGTGTATTCAAGGAATATTTGGATCGGGCCTGTTGTTGTCTTTATTGATGACATCCTCATCTATTCCAAAAGTCGTGAAGATCATGAGCACCATTTGAAGCTGGTACTTCAAAGACTTCGTGACAACAAGCTATATGCCAAGCTGAAGAAATGCGAGTTCTGGCTTAAGGAAGTAGCATTCCTTGGGCACATGGTGTCAAAACATGGAGTATCTGTTGACCCGACAAAGATTGAAGCAATACAAAGTTGGGAGAGCAAAAGTCGAGTGAAAGAAGCACGTAGCTTTTTGGCTCGGTGGTTATTATCGGAGATTTGTGGAAGGATTTTCTCGAATCGCTACTCCGTTAACTCAGCTGACTCGGAAAGATACAAAATTCGTATGGAGCGAGGAATGCGAGAAGAGTTTCCAAGAGCTCAAGAGGAGACTTATTTCGGCACCTATTTTGACAATACCATATGGTTCGGATGGATTTGTTATCTACAGCGATGCTTCAGGCAAAGGGTTAGGATGTGTTCTCATGCAACATGGAAAAGTCATAGCCTATGCCTTGCGACAACTCAAAGAATATGAGAGGAATTATCTTACTCATGATTTGAGTCAAGCAAAGTGATCATTTTTGCGTTGAAAATCTGGAGACACTACCTGTATGGGGAGAAAGTGGAGATTTATACGGATCATAAAAGCCTCAAATATTTCTTCACCCAAAATGAACTCAACATGCGGCAATGACATTGGCTCGAGCTGTTGAAAAATTACAACCATAGCATTCAATATCATCTTGGAAAAGCAAACGTTGTTGCTGATGCATTGAGTAGAAGATCGTATGCGGGTACGAGTGCGATATTGTTAACACAAAGACCCATTTTGTACGACTTACAAAGGATGGAGATAGAGTTAAAGGCTCCAAGTACCCACGTGATGATATCAAATATACGAGTTGAATCGACTTTAATCGATAAAGTGAAAGCTGCTCAAGCTACAGACCTGGAGCTGATGCGTATGAAGAAGAAAGTGCAAGAAGGTGTTATTCCAGAAGCAAGAATCGATGACGAAGGAATACTTAGAGTCAACTCCAGACTTTGTGTTCCTAACGACTCTGACTTGAAGCATAGAATCATGATGGAGGCACACAACACACCGTTTGCAATCCATCCTGGGAGTACCAAAATGTATCATGATATTCGACATACATTTTAGTGGAGAAATATGAAGAGAGAGATCGCGGAGTTTATCTCGAGGTGTTTAACTTGTCAACATGTAAAGGCCGAGCATCAAGTGCCAAAGGGTCCATTGCAACCACTTGAGATTCCGAAATAGAAGTGGGAACACATTACCATGGATTTCGTTACAGGTCTTCCCAAGGCTTCTCAAGGTATAGATGCGATTTGGGTTATTGTTGATAGATTAACCAAGTCGGCTCATTTCTTGCCTATACGTGAGACTTATTCCCTTGAACGTCTTGCTTATATGTACGTAAATGAAATTGTGTGATTGCATGGCATGCCAGTATCCATAGTTTCGGATCGTGACCCAAGATTTACTTCATGATTTTGGGTTAGCTTGCAGAAAGCTATGGGCACGAATTTATAGTTCAGTTCGGCATACCATGCTCAAATGGACGGGCAATCGGAAAGGACTATTCAAACTCTTGAAGATCTATTAAGACTCTGTGTCCTAGATTTCAAAGGAAGTTGGGATAAGTACTTGTCATTGGTGGAATTCTCCTACAACAACAGTTATCAGGCAAGTATAGGCATGGCTCCATTCGAGGCATTGTATGGACGAAAGTGTCGTTCTCCAGTATGTTGGGACGAGGTGGGTGAAGCAACGTTGTTGGGACCAGAATTAGTATGCATGACTACGGAAAAGATCCAAATGATCCGGCAACGTATAAAGACCTCACAAGATCGACAAAAGAGTTATGCTGATCTTCATCGAAAGGACGTGAAATTAAATATTGGAGATCATGTACTATTACTTATTGCACCATGGAAGGGAGTTACAAGATTCGGAAAGAGAGGAAAGCTCAATCCACGATTTGTTGGTCCATTTGAGATTCTTGACCGAATAGGAAATGTGGCTTATAGACTCGCATTACCTCCAACCATGTCTCGTGTTCATAATGTTTTTCACATATCTATGCTTCAGTAAATATGTGAAAGATCCAAACCACATTATTGTGTTAGAACCAGACGAGATAGCCAAAGATTTAACATAGGAGGAGGTACCTGTCAAGATATTGGATAGGAAAGAGCATGTCCTACGAACAAAGGTTATACCATAAGTCAAGGTTTTGTGGAGGAACCATGCTATTGAAGAAATGACATGGGAGTTGGAATCGGAAATGAAAGCGAGGTACCCTCACCTTTTTGAAACACAGTACGCACACGTCAATTTCGAGGACGAAATATCATAGGAGGGAGGTAAGTAAGACCCCAACTTATTATAAATAAAATTGAATTTCCTCTATTTATTATCTTGAAATAATAAGGTGATAATTTGATATAATACTTTGGGTTATATGGGTGAAATGTGCAAATTTTGCAAAATAAGCAAGTGGTTATAAAATATTCATTGTTGTAAAGAATATTTATTTGGTCGTGGAATATTCTTGTTGCTGGGGAATATTCATAAGACAGCGCAACCATTTGTGGGCCCCATAACGTGAATAACTGTCGGATAAAGAAAATGACAAGTTTGAGTTTTTATAAATAACGGCGTAATCATTACTGTTAATACTGTTGGGTTACCTGGTGGTTAAAATACAGTAATACACGTGGTTGCACAGTAGGACACGGTATTGCACAATATTTTTGAATTATTGATTCTTACGTAAGAAGGAACTACTCAATAATTGTTACAGTAATTATTGTTCAATATTTTATTTTATTGGTTCAATAATTGCTACGCTGATATTTTATATTATTGTTGTTTCAATAATTGTCAATGCACAGTATTTCCCATTATCAGATCAATAATTCATATTATTTGAATAATATTATTAGATAGCATTATTGGCAATGTCTAGAAAGTTCTGTCAAGGAGAGGTTTGGTCACCTAATTGCTACCAAGAAGGAGAAATCCTTATCGAAAACCCCCTCTTTCCGAGGAACTACCGGTTGTTATTATTGTGATTCTGTAATATTATTTGTGAATAATTATTTATTGATTTATATGATAAGAAAATATTTATTTTTTATGTGGATATAAATGAAGGAATTTGTGTTGAGGTATTTTATCAGTATTTTAGTCATAATGGAGGCATTAAAAATCAAATTAGTGTTGTTTAAAGCTCTATTAAGTGAGTTATAATTTTTAATCATCGTAGTTGGATTGGTTGTTATTTTTGGATATGTTATGCATATGTAAGTTGAGTATATGTCTACAAAATTTGAATCGTTAAAAATGAACGTATGATTTGTTATGAATTTTAAGAGGTGACTGGTTCAGAAATTGTTGAAGTTTCTGAATTTATCATTTTGGTGGAAAATTCTAGATTGAGTGGGCCCCACCTATGGTTGGTGATAAATGTGCTGAAATTTTATTTCAAATGTGGTGGGTGGCAATAGTAATGTGTAAAGCTATCGGTGGCAAGTCAGTCAAGTCTGCTTTCTGCAGTATAGCATTTTCCTATAAATAGGTGCTTAAGTTAGAATTGAAAATCACACCAGAAACATAACCTTTCTCTCTCTATATTATCGAGCGTATTTTGTGAGTATTTAGATACTTTGAGAGTTGCTATTCAGTACAAGTTTCATTCAACATCATATCCGATATTCCATTCTGAAGTACTGTTTCTTTGAGGTAATGGATGTTATTTTCTTCGTGAATGATATTATTTTCTTCAATATTATTATTCTGAAATATTGATATAAATTTTATTGTGAAATTTCTACCTTTTTGTGTCGGGATTACTATTCATGTATACGGCACTATTCACGTATACGACACTATTCACAAATACGACACTATTTATCAAAAAATAAAATTTTCTCTTTCTCATCCCAGATGTCTTTTATGGTTACTATCTTTGATTGTATCCATGTTTTGATCTTTATTTTTGAATTCTATTTCACAATTGGTTATTATGGAGTATTATTGAATTTGGATAAACCGAAATATGAATCCCTAATATTTGTCCTTCCTCACTCATTCATTTTGGATTCATTTTCTCTAAAATGTTTTTCATCATCCTCATTCCTTAATGGTGATACTTGATGAATATCTTTGGCCCAGAAAGCAAAAGATGAATGATTACTTGATGAATATGACCCACTGGTGATACAAATGAATATCTTTGGACCGTAGTGCAAAGATGAATATTTGATTCAAGATGTATATTGATTGATGTTACAGGGATTAAAAATTGATGATGGACTTTTAAATTCATAGATGATAGTAGATTTCATTATCTACTTAACTCTTCTAATGAATTATTGTTTCTTGCAGTTGTTGATTTAAAACTTGTTGTCTATTATATTCTATCAGATTTTTCCTGTTGAAGACTAAGGATAATTTGTTGTATATTATCTTAGTCATAATATTCTTTACTGGGCTAGTTGAGCTCACCCTTTTCCTTTTTGTTCTATTTTTCTTCTCAGGAAGTGAGAACATAGCAGGAATTAGTCGGGGTATAGAGTGATGGTCCTAGACAGTTGTTTTAGCAATCCTCACTATTTTTGTAAAATAGTGCATCAATAATTATAATGAGGACTTTATTTGAGTGTTGATATTGTCTAGAAGATAATATTTGTATTTAAACTCATAATATGTGTTGTCGTATTTTGCACGACAATTGTAATAATAAAGTTGTAGTTGTTTTCTGTACCATGTATTTGGCGACTCAGAATGGGAGATGTATACCTATTTTGGGGGCGTCACATACATAATTAACATAAAATAAAAATTTTGATACAATTAGCAAAAATTAGTTAAACAAATGACATAAAAATTAAAACTAATTATACAATCAAAACCACATTATTTTTTTTTATAATTTATTCTTTTCCTTTATCTCTTTTCCTTTCTTTTAATTATTTTAATTCTAAATAATACAAATAATGAAAATATTCATTTTCAGGGATTCAATCAAGCACATCATTATATATATATATATATATATATATATATATATATATATATATGTAACTTCAAAACAACAGAAACAGAACCAATCAACCAAATCTAAGTGCAATGAACCAGAATCAGAAACCAATTTTCAAGATTCCATCTATAAATAATATACTACAGTCTTATGAATCTACAGTATTTTCCCCATTTTTCTGGCCAAAATCAAGCCTCTAAATTATACCCAAATTCGAACTTAAAATTAATAGATCTAGCATCATCCTCACTGAAATGGAATCCTACAGTCCTTCAATTAAGACGCCCAAGACACTGAACCACCGAAAAATCAAAACGACTCAGGGGTAAAGCCCACACTCCATGGATTTCGGCAAGGTTAAGCCCAGAACCGCTTTGACCATCATAAATTCCAACATGAACAAGAAGATATGAACATAGGAACAACAACTTCGAAAACATCCAATCTGAAAATAAATAGATAAACAGTAAAGCATAAAAGACAGGATCAAAAACACACAGAACGAAGACTAGATCCGAACGGATCCCTCACATCCAACACCTCAAACCCAATAAACCATGATTTTGGAGAGTACCCTAACCATCCAAAGCTTCTTCGTTACTTGATGATGCTCATATGCTCCCTCTGTAATTTGTTTATGGACCCAAATGACTTCTCAAAGTTCAGAAGAAGAGAGAGGAATGTAATTTAAAATGCATGTTTAGTTTTGTTCGTGTTAAAAAATTGCATTTTTTTTTTAAATTTTATGATAAAAGGAAAAGAGTGTAATCTGAATGCCATGTGAGAAAAGGAAAAGAGTGTAATTTTAAAAAATATTTTTTGAATTTTTTTTTAGTGCCACATGTGTAATTATTTAACGTCTCGTCCAAGAAATTGGACGGAATGGCTTGATTGAATATTTTTAAAAAGTATAGTGGGCTAATTGAATATTTTAAAAGCATAGTGGCTAATTGCTTAAAAGCAGTACAACCACAGTGGGGTAAAAGTGCTTTTTGCCCATAGTAATATTAGTAGAACCAAAAATGATATCATCAACATAGATTTGTATAACAAGAACATCATCATTCTTATATTTAGTAAATAAAGTAATATCAACAGTACCTCTTTTAAAACCATTTTCTAGCAAAAATTAACTAATCATTCATACCATGCTCTAGGGGTCTGTTTTAAACCATATAAAGCTTTATGTATTTTATAAACATATTTAGGATGATCATAATCTTCAAAACCAGGAGGTTGTTTAACATAAACTTTCTATTCAACAACACCATTTAAAAAAGTAGATTTGACATCCATTTGAAACATTTTAAAATCATTATGACATGCAAATGCTAATAACATACGGATAAATTCAATTCTAGCAATAGGAGCATATGTTTCATCATAGTCAATACCTTAAAGTTGATTATACCCTTGTGCAACTAATCTTGCCTTATTACATATTACAGTTCCACTTTCTAATGATTGAGATATCCTCCGGCTTTGGAACTAATTCCCAGACTAGGTTTCTAGTGAATTGTTTGTTATGTTTGTATATAGCGCGATCATACAATCAAATTACATAAAAGGTGAATAAGAGCAGTAAAATGAAATTTAAAATTTTTTCATATAAACCATCACCATGATCATACTTTGTGCATAATTTTTAATCAATAGAAAAGAGAAGGAGATCAGATTCATACCGTTGTAGAAACTGTCTTCCTAAGGTATGAATTCACCTTCGATTCCTTTCACGTTCAACTTGAATTCACCGGGTTTGATTCCTTCCTTTGATCAACGTTAGCCACCCAAGTGTTTGGCCTCTAGAGGCGATCCACCAAGGAAGAACAAGTATTCAATAATATGGGTGTTTGGCAAAACCCTAATTCTATCTCTATAAAATATGTGTACTCTCACAACTCTTGGAAGTATCATTAACTTGTGTAACCCTTAAGCATAATATGACTCCTCTTATTTATAGATGTAGGGAACCCTCATAAACTATTTAGGAATTGAGTTTTATTTTAATTAATTAAACTCCTTTAATTAATTAGGCTTCCTAATCTTATTAGAAATAATTAATTAAACTCTTTTAATTAATTAGTCTCCTAATCTAAATAGGAATATATGAGAATACCTTTTATTAATTAATTCCCATACTCCTTTAGGAATTAAATAATAATAATAATAAGACACCTCTTATTAATTTATATTTAATATTTTCAAAATATTAAATAATAAATATTAAAATATTTAATTTATTCTATCACCATAGATTATATTAAATACATTTAACTTATTATTATGATTATGACATTTACTTCTTAAATAAATTTTTTTCCTTTATGGAGTGACCCTTTAGGTTCTCCATATGAAATTGGCCGTGGATAAATCAATTAGAACAATTTAAATATTATTTAAATAAATTAATTAATCTATTAATTTATTTAAATAAATAAAATTTATTCTACAATAAGGATAAGGTTTTTTAGCGATCAATGACTTTCCGGATAATACAAATTTTAACATTAATCATAAAAGAACCTAAACCTGGCAAACGAGCCCAAAGCCCTCGGTAGAGCTTACTCACCAACCACCAAAATGGGCTTTGGGCCATATTTTTTGGCCCACGTAAATCAGGCCTTTTGGCCCACCATTTCAGACCATTTACTTTAAACCCAAAAAAATATCAAAATAGTATAAAACACCCCTCTACCACGAGCTTCACTGGTCAGCCCGTGAACCCGCGGGCTTTGGGCTTACATTTTTCAGCTCGCCAAAAACTCGGGCCATTTTGGCCAGGCCCGTCAGAGGCCCGGCCCGTCAGAGGCCCAGCCCGGCCATGGCCCGGCCCGTTTGACATGTGTAAAAGAACCATTGAGTTAATAGTTACTGTACAATTCAATCCTTCCACCATACAATGTCCTAATTAAATATAAGACATGAAATCACTATCACATCTTATTTTATTTAATTATATGTATCTCGATTCTCAAATGCACAACTCCAAATAATGCAAATTAAAAACTCATTCCTAATTTCATTCTTCCTTGACCAAGGACTATTAGGTTGTCATTTATCGAATCACATAGGACAATCTCTCTTTTTACTAGAAGCGGTAGATTCTTTGTTGATCATTCATTATCTCTATGTACAACTTATTACACCCAAACATACCCTTTGATATACCCTAAGGGTCTTAAGGGACATGTCAAAGTATAACTCATCATACAAAAGATACTATGATGATTTCAAGTCTAAGGATCACTTGTACTACTATCACTACATGAATTTCTATTGATAGACAAGTATAAATTTATTAGGTATTACTTATCGAGCCACGTTCAGTGAAATTATTCTCCAATAAGCATCTACATACTTGCTTTAGTATCTCCACACAAATAATCATGAGATCAATCATCTTCATCCAATGAGCAAACAACGTATGTTCTAATTTATCTGGATTCACTAATCCCCTTTTTAGTAATCCAACAACTGGGAACAATTTTAGTTTGTGAGCTATCTAATAATTTAGATCCCATTAGCATGATCATCATCATGATTCTAAAAGCATTGCTCAAAACTATAGGTTTATCACATATTATAAAATTGCACCATGTAGATAATTAAAAACCTTTAATTAAACAATTCTTTTATTAATAAATAAATAAGATTGTTACAAAATATATGTTTTATCATTAAACATGATTAGCTTTTGTGCATACTACTTTCATTGTTCAAGTTCATCTTCCATAGCCATTATCCAGTCTTCATCCAATATAGTATCTTTTATATTTTTAGACTCAATTTGAGACAAGAAAGATAAATGGCCAGCCAAGTTATGTGCTTGTGATCTAGTAAGGATTCCTTTATCAATATCACTAATCACATTTTCTATAGCATGATTCTTAATGATATGTGTCTCCTTGGGCAAATGATTTTTTAAGAGGGTTTTCATTAATAGGTGGAGATGCATTATCTAGTTTTGGTTCTTCCATATTTCTGAGAATATCTTCAATGAGAACATCATTGTCAAATAACTTTTTCTATTTAAGAGGAGGTGGAGTTTCATCAAAAGTTACGTTCATTGAATCCTCAACAACTAGACTTCTTTTGTTAAAAACTCTATTTGCTTTACTATTAAGAGAATATCCCATAAATATTTCTTCATCAGATTTGGGATCAAATTTAATAAGTGTCCTTTAGTATTCAAAATAAAGCATTTGCTCCCAAAGACACAAAAATAATTTATTTTTGGAGTTCTTTTATAATAAAGCTCATAGGGAGTTTTGAGAAAAATAGGTCTTAATAAAAATTTGTTTAAAATATAACAGGATGTTTCCATAGCTTTAGCCCAAAAATATTTTGGAAGACGATATTCCTTTAACATGGTATTAGCCATTTCTTGTAAAGTTCGATTTTTCCTTTAAACTACACCATTTGATTGTGGTGTATAAGGAGCAGAGAAGTTATGACTTATACCGTGCACATCACAGAACATAATAAAATTAGAATTATCAAATTCTCTTCCATGATCAGACCGAATATAAACAATAGAGCTTCCTTGTTGATTCTGAATTTTCTTACACAAAGTAGAAAACTAGTTAATAACTTTATTTTTAAATTTAAGAAAATCAACCTATGTGAATCGAGAATAATCGTTAACCAAAACTAGAATGTATACAGCACCACCCATGATATGTTTAGGAATAGGTCCTTCTAGGTCCATACGTAAAAGTGCTAAGGGTCGAGAAGTTGACACAGTGAGTTTAGGTTTATGAGATGCATGAATTTGTTTTACCAGTTTACATGCTTCACAAATATTATCTTTTAAGAATTTTAATTTTGGAAGACCACAAACATGTTCTTTAGATGAAATATTATTGATGAGCTTCATGTTGATGTGTCTTAGTCTACGATGCCAAAGCCATGGATCATCATTTGCAGATACAAGACAAATGTTATCTAGTTAAGAATACGCATCTAGGTCACATGTGTAGACATTTTGATTTCTAGGACACAATAAAACAATTTACTAGTTTGATTAAATATGGAGCAATTATGTGTACTTAAAGATATATTTTAAAGCCACTATGACATAGTTGACTGATAGATAGAATATTATACCCGAGTCCTGTGACTAATTGAACGTTAGAGATTGTTATGTGTTTATTACCGACACGTCCAATTTTATTTATTTTACCTTTATTGTTTTCTCCAAAGGTTATTTCACCATAGTCTGTAGCTTATAGATTTTTTTTAATTTTGATTTGTCATCAATCATATATCTTGAACAACCACTATCGAGATACAATTTACTTTTTTTCAAGTCAGTTGCAAGGCATATCTTCAATATATACTAATTTCACAAACTGATACCCTTTAATATGAAGGGTCCTTTGGGTAAGTTTTCCATTTTGTATAAGGAACATTTGTATTTTTCTTTACAAAACTAGTACACACATGATAATCGCTTTTAGTAGAGAGATAAACATTCTGATGAGTGACATGATTATTAATTTTTATTTTCTCTTAATAGTTGGTGCAGTGTATGTTCCTTTGGAAACCCAAATAATTTTTTCTTTTATAGTTTCCATTTCTAACATTGCACATATAAAAGGAATATGACCATTTCTATTACAGTAAGAGCATTTAGTGAAAGGAGATGTATGCTTTTTCTTTACTTTGCTTTTAACATGATATAGTCCTTTATCTTTTGTTTTACTTGACTCTCCAATATATCCTAATCCATGTTTATTAAAACCACATCTTTGTTGATTCAATATGACATTAAGATTTTCTTTTCCTTTATAAATTTAAAAACTATAGTATTTAAACTGCCACGTTCTTTAGTTAAATTATCAATTAAAGAGTTATTTTTTCTAATTCTGTTTTTAGATGTGAGTTCTAAAGCTTAAAATTTTTAATATCTTCAGTTAATGTTTGATCTTGTATTTGAGTATTTTCATTAATTACAGCAAGTGTTGAATTTTCAACTTCAAGATTTACAATAGAAATGATAAGTGTTGAATTCTCTATTTCTAGATCTTTATTTATTTTTTCCAATTCTTCTTTTAATAAATCATTTTCTAGTTTTTATTCATTTAGACTTTCATTAGTTATGATCAAGTTTGCATTTTTTTATTTCAAGATTTTGTTATTTTCTAATTCTTCTTTTAATAAGAAATCATTTTCTATTTTTTTTCATTGAAACTTTCATTAGTTATAATTAAACTTGAATGTTCTATTTTAAGATTTTTGTTAGTTTTAATTAATTTTTCTAAAGAAATTTTAATTTAATAAAGTCTTCTTTGATTATTTCATTAATTTCATGTAAATAGTTATAGGTTTCTTGTAATTATAATGTTATTTATTTATATTTTCTAATATATGTGTGGCAAATGAAGTGCTAGGTAATTGATATTCAGAATTTACCTCAGATCTTGGTGGTGAGTTATTGTCTGCCATTAAACAAAGATTTACAATTTCTTCGTTTTTTCGGCAGATACTTCTTTGTCACTTAGATCTCAGTCTTCTTCAACTACTAGAACTTTGTTATTAACTAGTTTTGGACAATTCTTTTTGAAATGTCTAGATTGGTTGCATTCAAAATACGTATTTGAATTTTCATTGGGATTAACATTTTTGAAGTTGTTATTTGCTTTGGAATTTCCTCCTTGTGACTTTGGCTTAAATTTTTGATAGTAAAATATAGTTCAGTGAGTTGACTGTAAGAAAAAAGTTCAGTGACCCATTTGTAAGTTAACATAAAGTACAGTGACTTAGAAAGCATTTAACCCATTTATAAGCAAAATAAGGTATAACCGAACTTGGTATTCTTTTTGTCTTTATATCTTTATCTTTAAATTGACTTCAACTTCTTCATGATAATTCTTCAAGAATCTCATGTTATCTTTAAAACCTAATAGTAATCCTTTATTTACTTCCTAAGATAAACAAGATAAATTCTATAAAATCAAATTAAATGTATTAGTTAAATAAAATAAATGATAAAATAATAAATATGAAAATATTAAAATGTATAAACAATGTGTATATCAAATACCCCATACTTATCTTATGCTCGTTTCTAGAGTAAAAATAAATAAAAAATAAAACAAAAACTATGCTACTCCATTTTCATAGAAAATACGATTACACTTAGCATGTGCAACAAGCTTTTGAACCCAAAGGTTATCACAAGTGGACGAGTTGTGTCTCATGACTTTTTTATGTTTTAATATTTATACTGTAGAGTTTTATGTTGGTGGTCCACATGTGGACCACCTTTAGCGACAGAAAAAACCGTCGCCATAGGATCTAAATCGTCGTCATAGCTCGTAACGGGTGGCAATTTCTTGCTCGGGACCTTATGGCGACAGGTTTAGCGACGGGTTTGTCCGTCGCTAAAGATGGTCCGCATGCGGACCACCCGCATAAGAATTGGATCGTATATATATATATATATATATATATATATATATATATATATATATATATATATATATAGGGGACTGATCCATAGCTAACGTTGTCAACTTAAAGTTATTTTACAACACATTATGATCCTCCATCTGAAGATCGAACGGTTAATAGGCATGTCGTTCCCAGTTTAATTTTTAGTATTTCGCAGTTTAATACTGCGAATTACACTTATTTACAAATAGCGTCGTTTTCTAGTTGGTCATACCTAGTATCCGCAATTTAATACTGCGGACCAGAGAATTGTAGAGGGGTATTTCGGTCATCTGTCATGTCTGCAGTTTTAAACTGTGGACAACTGTGGACGGGAGCTTATTAACTGTTTGGTCTACGGATGGACTGTCGCAATTTGTTATAAGTCTAACCTTAAATTGACAACGTTATCAATGAATCAGTCCCCATATATATATATTATGGTTTAACCAATTAATTATGAAATCGAAAAAAAACTTCTAAGTATCCATGGGCATTATACATAAGTAAGATTAAATTCAAATTCACACTTTCACCTTATTAAACATACTCTATCTTCATTTTAGACACCATCTTTTATAAAATTAAATTCACGTGATGCATGCATCGTGCATGTGGTGTAACTCTTAGTAGGGATTTTTAGCATGAAAATAAAAAAAAAACTTATTTTCATTTTTTTCTATTTTTTCCTTCTTCTTTTTTCCTTGACTTGTGCAATGTATCTTTTTATTAGGCTTTTCAGAGTTATCCATGTAGCAAGCGTTGGATCAATGACTCCCAAACCAGTTGACTTTAGGGCATTAGGTGTAAAAACACCTCTAAGAGCTTATTAACTCGAGTAACAAATGCCACGAAATTAGACTAGTCAAACTGTTTATATCCATCACACTTTTCAGTGTGAATATCTTCCTGAGGCTTTAATACCTATTATTTTGTTTAATGGATATTAAAGCAATTATTGATTTCTTTTTTTTTTCTCTTTTTTTCACCTTTTATTTAAATTTTTTTTTGAAATTGCTTAAATCATAATTTATACTCCACAATTAAGAATTAGTACAAAAATGCATAAAAATTATATTTTACTCAAGATGGTGTTTCAAACTGAGATTTAGTATCTTATCAAATGTTCAAGATTTCTAAATCTTTCAATCATACTTAAAGTTTTTGCTCCAAGGACACTTATTAGAATAAATCAATCCATAAAAAAAAAAAATTAATTTTTTTTATTTCTTAACAAAATGAATTAATTTTCTAAAAGGAGAAAAATAAATACATAAAAAATATAATAATAAAATGAAAAATCGAAAGTATTATGCATACAAGCCAATCGTGTATGATGATAAAGCATATATCATGTGTAATCAATCTTATTTATTTATTAATAAAAGAATTATTTATTAAAGGCATTTATTATCTACATGGTCTTTGTTTTAATAATATGTGATAAACCCATAGTTTTAAGCAACGCTTTTAGAATAATGATGATGATCATTCTAATGAGATCTAAATTTTTAGAAAGCTTAAAACTAAAATAGTTCCCAATCATTGGATTACTAAATTGGGGATTAGTGAATCCAGGATAGATTGGTACATACGTCGCTTCTTTCATTGGATGAGGATGATTGATCTCATGATCATTTGTGTGGAGACACTAAAACAAGTATGTAGGTGCTTATTAGAGAATAAGTTCATCGAACGTGACTCGCTAAGGAATACCTAATGGAGTTTTACTTTACCGTCAATAGGAATTCTGTAGTGATAGTAGTACAAATGATCTTAGACTTGAGATCATCATAGTATCTTATATATAATGAATTACACTTTGACTTATTCCTTAAGACTCTTAGAGTATATCAAAGGGTATGCTTGGGTGTAATAAGTTATATATGAAGATAATGAATGATCGATAAAGAATCTACCACTTCTAGTAAAAAGGAGAGATGTCCTATGTGATTCGATAAATGACAACCCGTGAATCTTGGTTAAGGTGGAATGAAATTAGAAAGTAGTTTCTAATTTGCATTCATTAGGAGTTGTTCATTTAGAATCGAAATACATATAATTAAATAAAATAAGACTTGATAGTAATTCCATGTCTTATATTTAATTGGGACATTGTATGGTGGAAGGATTGAATTGTACAGTAACTATTTACTCAAAGGTTCTTTTTATGATTAATGTTGAAATCTATATTATCTCGGAAAGTCGTTGATCGCTAGTGGAGGCT
This sequence comes from Panax quinquefolius, assembly GCA_020205615.1. NCBI lineage: Eukaryota > Viridiplantae > Streptophyta > Magnoliopsida > Apiales > Araliaceae > Panax > Panax quinquefolius. Next base: position 127,698,932 of record CM035153.1, on the reverse strand, counting down.
TATCCCTATTGTAGAATAAATATTATTTATTTAAATAAATTATTTGTTTAATTTATTTATTTATTTAAATGAGATTAGAATTGTTTCTAATTGATTTATTCACAACCTAGGTTTAATATGGAGAACCTAAAGGGTCACACCATAAAAGGAAGAATAATTATTTAAGAAGTTAATGGCATAATTGTAATAATATGTTAAGTATATTTAATTTAATCTATGGTGATAGAATAAATTAAATAGCTTAATATTTATTATTTAATATTTTAGAAATATTAAATATAAATTAATAAGAGGAGTCTTATTAATATTATTATAATTATTATTATTTTAATTTCTAAAAGGTTTAGGAATTAATTTAATATAAGTATTTCATTTATTCCTAATTGGATTAGGAAAGAAAATTAGTTAAAGGAGTTTAATTAATTACCCCTAATAGGATTAGGGAGCCCATTTAATTAAAAGAGTTTAATTAAATAGATAATACCTTATTTTAATTAAAATAGGGTTACATGATATCTTTATAAGAGGAGTCTTATATTAGATATCTAATATACGTAATTCCTAGATTTGGAGAGTACACCCCTTTTCTTATTCAGATAGGAAAACTAGGGTTTGAGCCAAATCCCTTCTTCTTGAAAAATTCCTCTTCCTTGGTGGATCACCTATAGAGGCCATACACTTGGGTGGCTTACATTAATCAAAGGAATGAATCTACCCGGAGATTCAAGGAGATCGCGAAGATGTAGGAGGTGAACTCGTACCTGAGGAAGCTCGTTTCTACAAGGGTATGATTTCATAATTTCTTATTCTTCGTTTAATTAATAATATGCATAAAGGATGATCCGGGCAATTGGTTTGTGAAAAATTTTAAAATCTGATTTTATTTCGCTTCCGCTATATTTTTGCAATTTGATTGCTACTTTGATTTTCACAAAACCCAACAAAATCCCCCATACCTAAATCATGGATTGTCCTCAATTTATGCAAATGAACAAATAGAACAAAGAAATGAAAGAATGGTACCTTATATGGTGGGGCATCAAGTTGCAATAAAAAAAACAATAAACATATCTACAAATTTTATATAACTTGAAAAATATGCGACGATAAATGAAAGATGCAAATAAACAAGTAATTAGTGCGAATTTCTTAGAATTTTCAAGAGGTCTAAGTAATTGAAAATAGTCAGAATTTGTATTAAGCGAACAATTGTGAGCATACCCAACCGATCCTTTTAAAATTGGGTCAAAGAATGACAAAGGAAAATGATTTTTTTTTTTTTAAGAATTTCAACTTTAAAAAATCTATCTAAACTTGTCATCCATATTCGTCACTAAGGGACACTAAAACATTTTCATCATTTTGAATAACTGTTACACATACATTATCTTAAATACGAGATATGAACTCATTATCGAAATATAGATTCTCATTGTCCACAACCTTTGGTTCATTTGTTAAGTAACATTTAGTGATTCAAGGACAATGTGATTCTATTTAAAATGCTCAAAATGTGCCAAACTTGATTCAACTATAAGTTCCAATCTAGAATAAGACTTGGGCTGTGGAGTCCAACATCTCATTGACCTCATTAAAGTATTCAGTTTCATCACAATTTTGACCAAAATTATTTAGACAAAAGTTAAGAATTTCATCTTCTCTCATAAGTTCATTTCCATACATTTCCTAAATCATATTTACTTTAACGGGTGGGTCAGAAAAATCAATAGGTTATTTTTCCACATTAAACACATTTAAGTCAATTGACATATTTCTAAATGTTAATTTCATTAGTCTATTTCTACTATTGATTAATGCATTTAGAGGATGTTAAAAATGGTATATCTAAAATAACACCCTTGGGATTGGCAGCAAGCAAGGTTTCAAGTACAACAAAGTCACAGAGAACACAAAATCAACCTTAATGAGTACATCCTCAACTATTCTATTTGGCACTTTAACACGGTCAGCTAGTTGGAGTGTGACACTTGTCTTTTTCAACTCTAAGCCCAATGTTTAGTACACAAAAATTGGTAAAAGGTTAACGCTAGCTTTTAAATCAAGCAAAACTTTTTAATTAAGACGTCACCTATGATGCATGAAGAATAGGATAGTCGGGGTCCTAGCTTCTAAATCAATCATAAACTTTTTCATTACATATCTATTTTTTTAATAAAAAACATAGTGAATAATCAGAGATATCAACACCATTTTATTAGATTTAGTTGTAAAGAAGTTGAAGATTTTCAGAATGAAAAATAGGATTTTAATAAATTTACGGAAATCAGAAGTAAACAAATTTTTGCTTGATTTTTGTGGGCCCAAGTGCAAATTAGGGTTCAATTGACCTAATTGAATTAAATGCACAAATTAAGGTTCGTATTATGATTAAATGGAAAGACGGAAGAGCCGAAAATAAAGAAGCAGGATCTGAGAGAATCTTTCACGTGTCCCGAGGCAGAAGCACGTGGAGGTGACTCATTTTGGGAATTGATTGAGGGATTGGATTGGTGGCTAGAAAGGTAAGACGACGATCTGGGCATTACTTTGATGACTAAGGGTAAATTTGGAATTTCTCCGAGGGACATGTGCCTATCACATGACCACTCTCCAAAAACCCTATAAATATCTCTTCCACTCCATTGGGAAGGGACTTCTCCGGAGGCCCGAAGACTTGGACTCTTGGAAGATCAAAGGACCCTTTTGGTGACTTAAAGGCTTGGAGATTCCACCTAAAAGCACCAAAGGGGTTTGGACATTCTCTCAACTTGAAGGACTCAAGAAGGCTCTTGGAATCCCCTGTTACCCTAACACGGTTCCGGGATTCTAGGGGTTTCGCCTTGGCGTCGTTGGAGTAATCGCCCACCTGTCGTTCTCCCCTCTTCAATCAATCAATCAATTCCGTACTTTTCGTGGATTTCTCTCCTCCTCAGCCAACACGAAACCCTATACCTCCACGAGATATCTTGCAATACCCGCTTTTAGAGATCTCTCGTACCCTATATGGGCCTTCCCATTTGGGGTAAAATTTGGTGGTTGGGGTCCCCCTCATGACTTGAGTTGCCGTTTTGAGTACCAGGTCCCCCACCAAAATTCGTCGTGGTATTACTGCGGTATTGTATTGTCGTCGCAGTCTTTCATGGTACCGTTCAAGCTTTTCTTTAGCCTTATCTCGAAAGCCAACTAAGGCCTCCAGGGCTGCTGGTCGGTTTTCTTCCTCGACCAAGCTTCGAAGTCTCATTCGAGCCGAAGCATATGGGGTCTCGCCTGTAGGCTTTCTTTTTGAAGTTCGATATGCCCATAACGCTATTGGTAATTGTTCTGCCCATTTCTTCGGATGATCGTCTAGGGTTTTTGATAAATTTTTATCAAGGTTTTGTTTGTAGCCTCGCTCAGTCGTTGCCTTTTCGGGTAATATGGTGATGACTTGTAATGTTTCACCCTGTATCTTTCCATCAGATTTTTGACATCCCTATTCATCATCATTGTTGTGGATTCAAGATATCTCGTGTGCGAATCTTTGTGGACGCGTTCAACGGAGTCAACTTGCAACAAGAAAATATAACATGAGAATTCTAGAAACAAAGAAAGAAAGTGAATGAGCATTTGAAATTAAGTGTTTACCATAACAAGAGAGAGGGTATGAAACTTAAATAAGAAGATTGGATTTGGGAAAGGAAGATCACGGACACCTTGGATTCGGAAAGGAAGATCATGAACACGAAAGAAGAAAAAGAGCACAAGCATTAGGAGCCATTCAAATAAAAAGGGTAAAAGAAGAACGGGGAAATGTGAAAAAGGAGGCCATTAGGTCGGTTCCCCTAAGGGTTGACCCGTAGGATTTAGCCACCTAAGGAGCTCCCATAGGTTACGTCTCCTATGATTTTCTATTTTCAGGACTTGCAAGATCGAGCATTTTTCAGAAAATTGAAGCAGTATTCACAGAGTTAAAGTATTTTGCACGATCGTCACTCCAAGGACGCGACTCTCGCACAGGGGGCAAATGTGGGCCCAAGTGCAAATTAGGGTTCAATTGACCTAATTGAATTAAATGCACAAATTAAGGTTCAGTATTATGATTAAATGGAAAGACTAAGAGTAGAAAATAAAGAAGCGAGGATCCGAGAGAATCTTTCATGTGTCCCGGCGAAAGACGTGGAGGTGACTCATTTTGGGAATTGATTGAGGATTGGATTGGTGGCTAGAAAAGGAGACGATCTGGGCATTACTTTGATGACTAAGGGTAAATTTGGAATTTCTCAGGGGACATGTGCCTATCACATGACCACTCTCCAAAAAACCCTATAAATATCTCTTCCACTCCATTGGGAAGGGACTTCTCCTGAGCCCGAAGACTTGGACTCTTAGAAGATCAAATGGACCCTTTTGGTGACTTAAAGGCTTGGAGATTTCACCTAAAAGCACCAAAGGGGTTTGGACATTCTCTCAACAGAAGGAGTCAAGAAGGCTCTTGGAATCCTCATTACCCTAACACTGTTCCGGATTCTAGGGGTTCGCCACGCGCGTCGTTAGATAATCGCCCACCATCGTTCTCCCCTCTTCAATCAATCAATCAATTCCGTACTTTTAGTGGATTCTCTCCTCCTCACCAACACGAAACCCTAAACTCAAAGAAGTACGATTTCATTGCCCACAATTTTAAACAAAATAAACTCCAGAGAAATGGACTTTGAAGGATGAGAATATATTTGATCGGAGCGATTTTAAAAAAAACTTTATGATTTGATACGAAAAGATTCTAGGGTTTTGAAAGTCGAGAGTTATCTGGCGGAGAAAACGAAGGAGGAATAAGATAAGAGAGAGAGAAAAAGAAGAAAATGAAATAAAAAATAAAAATTTCTATTTAAAGTTAATCTAACCCAATTGATCTAACGGTGAATGTTCAATCGTCAACGTGATGAACAGCTGAGATGATTTTGACATTTAAAAAATTCGATTGACAACTTGATTTTTGATCAAATGATTGGAAATTGCCTTCAAATTTTAATAAGGCGATAGCAAAAGTTGATCCATGTGTTTTCTTCTGTTGATGGTGATTGATACACCATTGGATTTGTGCGAAAATAGATGGTGTTGATCAAACCTTTCATATATAAAAAATAATGATAAAACAAAATGTAAATAAATAAACATTTAGAATATATTTATAAGATATATATTTAGAAACTAGCAAAAACTAATTAATTATTGATGTATTTAGTTATACTAACCTATATTACTAAACTTAACTAAAAATTCAGTAATAAAATATTAGCATATATTAATAAGATTTTTGAATATAATTAATTATAAAAACTAAACGTTATAAAATATCTATACTAACTTTTAAACAGAATTTATAAGTTAATATTATGGTTACATTAAAATATAACAAATAAATATTTATACTAATATTTTGTTAAAATATTTATAAAAAAATAGAAATTAAACAACAAAAATAAAAGAAAATTAAGAGAGAATATCTAGTTTGCCTAATTCAATTAAGTAATTTGCAAAATCTATATGAACTTAATGTTTTAGTGAATATATCAACAATATTTAATTCAATATCAATGTTTTCTAATTTAATAATTTTATTATTTACATGATCACGTAAGAAATGATGTCTAACATATATATGTTTTGACCTAGCATGTAATACAATATTGTTACTTAATTTAATAATGCTTGTATTATCACATAAAATTGACACACAATCAAATTTTAAATTATTGCCTACAAGAGTCTATTTCATCCACAGTATTTGTGCACAACAACGTTCAACAACAATATATTCAGCTTCAGTGGTTTAAATAGATACGGGGTAGTTTTTTAGAAAACCAAGAAACTAACATCCTCCCAAAAACTAACAAGTACCGCTAGTACTTTTTCGATCAACATGATGACCTGCATAGTCAGAATCTGAAAAACACACAAGACTTGATGGTTGACCTTTAGGATACTAAAAGCCTAAGTCCATGGTTCCTTTAATGTGACGCCCCCAAAATAGGTATACATCACCCATCTTGAGTCGCCAGATACATGGTACTGAATACAAATACAAACTAATAATACAGCTGTCGTGTAAAATATGACAAAACATAAATTGAGAGTTTTAAAAAGAATATTTTCATCTAGATAATATCCACACTCAAAGGAATCCTCATTACATTTATTGTCACACTATTTAACAGAATAGTGAGGACTACTAATACTATCATCTGGACCGTCATTGCATTCCCCAACTAGTCCCGGCTACGTTCTCATTTCCTGAAGAGAACAGTGAAAGAAAGGGTGAGCTCAACTAGCCCAGTAAGAAATATTATGACTAAGATAATGCAGAATAAATTATCGTTAGCCTTTAACAGTGTTAAACTTATACAATATAACAAACATCAAGTTTAACTACAGCGGAACAAGAAATCCATTAAAAGAGTCAAGTAGAGAATAAAATCTACTATCTTTTATGATTTAAAAGGTTTTCATCACTTTTATCATTTGGGACTCGATTTTTAATAAATAATCTACATCATCCCTACACTACGACCAAGGATATTCGTGTATTCATCAATGGTCATGATCATGCCAACAACTGTCCATCAATGCACTACGGGCCAATGAGGACTTTTACCACATCATTTATAACATTACGGTCATGATTATACCGAATAATCCCTGGTCATAATCATACCAAGTCCATCTATGTACAACAGGCCACAGATGATTTCAACATAATATAAGCATGAGGATGATGACAATGATATAAGAATCCAATAAAACAAGTTCAAGAATTAATTTATCCAGAATTCAATAACGTCCAAATTGTCAACATGATGCTGCTTTGTAGAGTAAAATTCAAGAATGCTCAGAAGAATATTTCCATGAAAAGATACTGGATGAAGCGCAAATATCAAGGATATTCCACTAATTTCATGGAGTATAGAAGTCAAAGCTTTAACCAACTGAGTATAACAGAATATATGAAACTGCAAATAGATTTTCGCCAACCATGAGGTAATCCACGTAGACAGATCATTTCCACAATTTAATAAGAAATGAATACGAAGGGTCATTCACCATGCATGTGGTAATCCACATACAGGTTATTCCAACTGAATAATAAAGAATGGAATAACAAAAGAATTCACCATGCATGCGATAGATCAAGCACAAACAAAGTTATTCAACAGTAATAATAAATAATGGAACCGAGTCATGCGTAAACGCATGCACGTGATATTCCAATAGAATAATAAAGAATAAAATAATGAAGAATTTCACCATTTATGCGGTATTTGCATATATCTGAGTTATTCAACATAATAATAAAGAATGGAATAACGAGAAGAATTTCACCATGTATGCAGACTTAGCATGTACAAAAGTTATTCAACATAAGGATAAAGAATGGAATAACGAGAAGAATTTCACCAAGTATAGGGTGATCACAGATACACTGAGTTATTCCAACATAATAAAAAAATGGAATAACAGAAGTTCTCTTAACCAATACGAAAGAAATAATACCCCTTACCTTAGAACAACTAGATATAGGAGTAGTGAAGTAGCAGAATACTTTTCTTCTTTCTCTCTATAGTTTTTCTCTCTAGAGTTTCAGTGAATTCGTAAGAAATAATGAAGTAATTAGCTTTTATTTATAGAAGAATGGACTGAATAGTAACTAATTTTTGAACGGTCCAGATTGATTTACTTTTAAACGGACGGTCCAGATTGTTTTACTATAAAATATTCTAATAAAACAAAATCTTTTAAATAAAATATAATATATTCTATTTATAATCTAATAAAAACGAATAACTTTTTAAAAGTATTCGTTTTTATATATAAAAAGATTTTACTATGCAAAACACTACACTAGTATTTATGTAAATACTACGATAATAAAATATAATATATTCTATATATAGTTTAATAAGATGAATAACTTTATAAAAGTATTACATTTTATATAAAAAGATTTTACTATGCAAAATACTATGCATAATAGAATATAATATATTCTATTTATAGTCTAATAAAACGAATAACTTTATAAAAGTATTCATTTTATATAAAAAGATTTTACTACGCAAAATACTATGCATGAGCCTTATGTAAATACTACGCATAATAAAATATAATATATTCTATATATAGTTTAATAAAATGAATAACTTTATAAAAGTATTCTGTTTTATATAAAAAGATTTTACTATGCAAAATACTATGCATAATAGAATATAATATATTCTATTTATAGTCTAATAAAACGAATAACTTTATAAAAGTATTCTGTTTTATATAAAAAGCTTTTCTATTTTATTACATTAATAATACTAATAAAACAAAACTTCATCATCATTATTATAATTCACACTATTAATCGACCAGGTCGTTCCCAGGAAATAGGGGGTTTTCCAATAAGAATTTCTCCCTATTGGCGTGTAATTAGGTGACCAAACCTCTCATTGACAGAACTTCTAGACATCGTTAATATTGCAAATAATAATATTAACAACTTTGTTATCTCAATTATTGATTTAATAATATATAAAATATCGACAATAACTGAATCGAATAACATGAGATACTATGCAAAGAATTCATCGTAGCAATAATTGAACAAAAGCGGAGTGACTTCTCACGTAAGCATCAATAATCAATACTGTGTGTGCTACTATGTAACCACGCGTAGTCCTCTCGTACTTTTAACACCAAGATGTGTTTCAACAGATTAACGATAAAATTTCGCCAGTTATTTTCATAAAATATTTTTTGTTTTCTCAATCCCTACAATAATTACATTGTGGGGTCCACCAATGATTGTGTTAGTCGCACGAATATTCCCAGTTAAAATGAATATTCCCTGACCAATCGAATATTATAAAACAACTTGCGTACTTTGTAAAATTTATAAATATTACCCACAACTATAACATAATATCAAATCCACACCATAATATTCAAAAAAATATTTCGAGAAATTTAAATCTTTATTCATAAACTTTGGGGTCTCACAATCTCTCCTCCTTATGAAATTTTGCCCTCGAAATTTACGTACGTACCTGGTATGTCGAAGAGGTGTGGATACCTTGACTTTATTTCATATTCCAACTCTTAAGGTATTACCTTGAATACCTTTATAGTCGAAAACATTACACGTTGCATACGTGCACGCCCGATGTCCTCTGATTGCCTCTGAATGCACATCAGTTCCTAAAATAGCCATTTTAGGCCTTGATAATGACCTTATATCTCAAAATATAAAGAATGAAAGTTATAGGTATACTTGTTATCTTTCCGAATCATCCTGAATAACCTCAATCGGAGTTCGTATGAAAAAGTTATGCCCAATTTACTAAAGGACGTCCGAATAGATTTTGGCTTAAGACTTGACCAGCGCCTAGGCGCCCAAATTTGGCCTTGGGCAAGTGCCTAGACGCCCAAGAGCAGAATCTAAGCACCGAGCCTAGCGCCTAGGCGCTCGACCCTTGACACTTAGCTCCAATTTTCCAAATTTTGCAACTTTTGACGCATATACTTCAAATCTTCATAACTTCTTTGTCCGTTATCGGAATTAGTCCATTTTCGAGGCTATGGAAAGCTTGTAACATGCTCTATAAAACCCCCATGATTTCATAATTTTTTAGATTCATTAATTATTATAAAATTTGGCTCCAAAGTCCCCTAAGACTAAGTTTTTACTAACAACGATATATGAAAAACGTTATGAACACGCGATATACTTGGTGGTAAAATGAGTGTATAGGCCACAGTTCCTACTCGATCGAGGATTTCAAATGGGCCAATTAAATCAAGGGTTGAGATAATGCCTTCTTGAACCTTCATTTTTACATTCATCAGATTTGGGTGTGTAGCTTGAGCGTCTTTAACTTTATCGATTAAAGTCGATTCTACTCGTGTATTTGTTATCTTCACGTGAGTCCTTAGAGTCTTTAACTCTATCTTCATCATTTGTAAGTTATACAAAATGGGTTTACGTGTTAACAACATCGCTTTTCAGTAAACGTGATACGATCTTTTACTCAACGCGTCAACTACCACGTTCGCTCTTCCCACGATGATATTGAATGGAACGATCGTAATCTTCAATACTTTCGAGCCAACGTCTTTGGCGCATGTTACGTTTGTTTTAGTTGAAGAAATATTTAAGGGGTTTAGAAATGGGGTTTTGTATTGAGGTCAATAAAAAAATTGATTTCACGCTCTAGGGATAGGCTAAGAAGTTTTCAAGAATACGTCAAGAAATTTATTAACAATAGAAATATCATTCAAACTGTGACTCTCATCCAGGACTTGGATACCTATCAACTTGTCATCGTCATTCACGATGTCACCTACAGAAAGTCTGGCTTCGGTGCATTCCACACAAGGAAGTCACCAGCGAAAGGCTCGAGGCTCTTTACTTATGACTTGATATAACAATGATTGACTTTAGTAGTTTGGTTGCTTGAATTCGCATAACAGGTTGGTTAGGAATATGAAAGCTAACAACCTTAGAAAAAGCTTAATGAGTAGCTCACCAATCAATTCCAAAAATCACATCAAAGGCAAGTATTTTCAAAGAGATAAGATCGACAGGTAACGTGAAAGTGTCGATTTAAATCAACAAGATTTATAAACAGTGGAGGTAACGAAGGTTTCTACTATCGAAGCTTCAACCAATAAGTCAAAGTCTAACTTCGCTGGGGTCAAATTTAAATGTTGATCGCAAGCAAGAGAGAGAAAAGAATGGGTAGAACTGGTATCTAATAAGGTATAGACTTCGCAAGAATTTATGATTAACTTACCCGTAATAACCTTGTTCGGGTTCCTCAATAAACGCTCTCACTTAAACTACCGGCTTTGTGTTGTCTGGGACGGCCTTAGATGCCTCCATCCCAGCTGGACTTGACTTTGGTGCACGAAAAAATCAAGCTAGGTGACCTTCTCTTCCTCAATTAAAACACGCTTTGGATTGCTGCGTACAGTTTGGATGGATGTGTCCCTCCTGTCCGCATTTGAAATATACGACCGGTGGTCGTTCTTCTTCCTTTGAAACGGGTGCTGATGCTGCTGTCTTTCCATCATTATTGAACCTCCTCTTCTTAAAATTTCCATTTCTATTATCTTGGCCATGATTACCACCGAAGTGGTTACCATTCTTTGCATGATAATTTCCCCCACGATGGTTATCATTGTTCCGATGGCCGTTGCCACCGGTACGATTATTATCGTGTTGTTGGTCATTGCCTTTTAGTTGTGCTAACTCATTATCGCGCTCCAATAACTGAGCTCAATTCACAACATCTGAATATAAACAAAGTTTGTGAGAAATGAGGTATTGACGTATATCGGGTTTCAAACCTCTTAGAAACATTCATGTCATTCTCTCCTCATTATCAACCAAATGGGATATGAAACCGAGACAACTCGGCGAACTTGGCTTCGTCTTCGCGACGCGACGCATAAAGTTATTTTGCTCCGACTTGATGAACTCTACCTCTTTCATGTGACGAATACTTTTCGGAAAGTACTTGTCGTTGAGCAGTTCTTGGAACTTCTCCCAAGACATCTTGATGCGGCGAAGGTTGAGTACGCTTTCTGATTCCTACCAAGAACCGCCTTGCGCCTGCAACATGAAGGTGGCAAAGGAACCTTTGCTCCTCGGAGCATCCCAAGACATCAAATATCTTATTGATCCGCTTTATCCACGTCTCGCCTTAAGTGGTTTTGGCTCTCCAAAAAACTCCGGTGGTCCCAGTTCCTTGAAGCGCTTGCGGTGACCGTCCAGAGAGTTGCCGGTGTTTCCACCATATTTGGACAAGAGCCGCTCTTGCTTGATGTTGCATGAATTGCATAAAGCCTCCGAACATTCCATCCTTCATCATCACAGTCGGTGTTGTTGTTTGCACGAGGATTGTCGCCTTCTCGATGCACATTATCCTTATTATTGATCTGTGGAGACTCAGCGGTCTCACGTGCTCCATCGACGTTCTCAACATTCTGGGATGTCATTTTCAAATATCGCCACAAAATAAGGGTTAATTAATATATCACATATTATCCCTATACTCAACCGAACCAATTAAATACCAAATAAACTTAGGTAGGTCATACTAGTGAAAGAATTTCCGTCTCCCCCTCTAGTTCTTATCTCACATTTTAGCCAGGATCATATCCTAAGCTTTGATACCAACTGTGACGCCCCTAAAATAGGTATACATCACCCATCTTGAGTCACCAGATACATGGTACTTAATACAAATACAAACTAATAATACAACTGTCATGTAAAATACGACAAAACATAAATTGAGTGTTTTAAAAAGAATATTGTCATCTAGACAATATCCACACTCAAAGGAATCCTCATTACATTTATTGTCACACTATTTAACAGAATAGTGAGGACTACTAATACTATCATCTGGACCGTCACTCCGTTCCCCGACTAGTCCCGGCTACGTTCTCATTTCCTGAAGAGAAGCAGTGAAAGAAAGGGTGAGCTCAAACTAGCCCAAGAAGAAATATTATGACTAAGATAATGCGAATACATTATCGTTAGCCTTCAACAAGTGTTAAACCGATACAATATAAAAACATCAAGTTTAACTCATCATGAACAAGCAATCCATTAAAAGAGTCAAGTAGAGAATAAAATCTACTATCTTTTATGATTTAAAAGGTTTTCATCACTTTTATCATTTGGGACTCAAACTTTTAATAAATAATCCACGTCATCCCCACTTTTCACGCCCGAGGATATTCATTAGTATCACAACCACAAATTCTCCATGCACTACGGGCCAATGATATTCGTGTATTCATCAATGGTCATGATCATGCCAACAAGCGTCCATCAATGCACTACTACGGGCCAATGAGGACTTTTATCACATCATTTGTAACATTACGGTAATGATTATCTGACTAATCCACGGTCATAATCATATCAATTCCATCTATGCACAACAGGCCACAGATGACTTTCAACATAATATAAGCATGAGGATGATGACAATGATATAAGAATCCAATAAAATACGTTCAAGAATTAATTTATCCAGAATTCAATAACGTCCAAATTGTCAACATGATACTGCTTTGTAGAGTAAAATTCAAGAATGCTCAGAAGAATATTTCCATGAAAAGATACTGGATGAAGCTCAAATATCAAGGATATTCCACTAATTTCATGGAGTATAGAAGTCAAAGTTTTAACCAACTTAGTATAACATAATATATGAAACTGCAAATGGATTTTCGCCCGCCATGCGGTAATCCACGTAGACAGATCATTTTTACAATTTAATAAGAAATGAATACGAAGGGTCATTCACCATGCATGTGGTAATCCACATAGACAGGTTATTCCAACAAAATAATAAAGAATGAAATAACAGAAGAATTCACCATGCATGCGATAGGTAAAATGCAGACATGGGTTATTCCAATGAATAATTAATAATGGAACCGATTAAATGCGTAAATGCATGCATGGCGAGGATATTCAACGAGAATAATAAAGAATGAAATAATAGAAGAATTTTACCATGTATGCGGTATTTCGCATATACTGAGTTATTCAACATAATAATAAAGAATGTAATAATGAAGAATTTCACCATGTATGCGGTGGTATTTCGTGATAGAGCAAAGTTATTTCAACATAATGATAAAGAATGGAATAATGAGAAGAATTTTGCCAAGTATAGGGTAGATCACGTATACAAAAGTTATTCCAATGAATAAAAAAAAATGGAATAATGAAGTTCTCTTCATGAATACGAAAGAAATAATACCCCCTTACCTTAGAACAACTGGATATAGGAGTAGTGAAGTAGCGAGAATACTTTTCTTCTTTTCTCTATAGTTTTCTCTCTAGAGTTTCAGTGAATTTGTAAGAAATAATGAAGTAATGAGCTTTATTTATGAAGAATGGACCTGAATAGTAACTAATTTACGAGCGGTCAGATTGATTTACTTTTAAGCAGACGGTCCAGATTGGTTTACTATAAAATATTCTAATAAAACAAAATCTTTTAAATAAAATATAATATATTCTATTTATAATCTAATAAAACGAATAACTTTATAAAAGTATTCTATTTTATATAAAAAGATTTTACTATGCAAAACACTATGCAGAACTTACTATGCAAACACTATGCATAATAAAATATAATATATTCTATTTATAGTCTAATAAAACGAATAACTTTATAAAAGTATTCTATTTTATATAAAAAAGATTTTACTATGCAAAATACTATGCAGCACACTATGCAAAATATTATGCATAATAAAATATAATATATTCTATTTATAGTCTAATAAAATGAATAACTTTATAAAAGTATTACATTTTATATAAAAATATTTTACTATGTAAAACACTATGCATAATAGAATATAATATATTTTATTTATAGTCTAATAAAACGAATAACTTTATAAAAGTATTACATTTTATATAAAAAGCTTTTACTGTTTTATTACATTAATAATACTAATAAAATAAAACTTCATCATCATTATTATAATTCACACTATTAATCGATTGTGTCGTTTCTGTGAAATAGGAGGCTTTCAATAAGGATTTTTCTCTATTGGCCGCAATTAGGTGACCAAACCTCTCGTTAGACAGAACTTTAGACATCGTTAATATTGCAAATAATAATATTAACACCTTTGTTATCTCAATTATTGATTTAATAATATATAAAATATCGACAATAATTGAATCAAATAACATTGAGATACTACGCAAAGCAATTCTGTAGCAATAATTGAACAAAAGCGAGTGACTTCTCACGTAAGCATCAATAATTAATATCTTGTGCTACTATGCAACCACGCGTATTCCTGTACTTTTAACACCGGGTGTTTCAAAAGTTAACGATAAAACTTCCGTCGTTATTTTCATAAAATAATTTTGTCGTTTTCTCAATCCTACAATAATTCCGTTGTGGGATCCACCAATGATTGTGCCTTCATACGTATATTCCCTGTTAAAACGAATATTCCACGACCAATCGAATATTATATAACAACTTGCGTACTTTGCAAAATTTATAAATATTACCCACAACTATAACATTATATCAAATCCACACCATAATATTCAAAAAAAATATTTCGAGAAATTTAAATCTTTATTCATAAACTTTGGGGTCTCACATTTAAGATATCGAAAAATTCGATTTACTACAACGTCCAAATGTGATTCTTTAGGATTTGATTGAAATCCAGCACATTTACAGACACTGAACATAATGCCATGTCTACTTGTTGTTATGTTGTAGACTTCAATCATTCGATACATACTTCTTTGTGTCAACACTTTTTCCATTTTCATCAGTAGTTAATTTATCAGTAGTTGACAAAGGAGTATTAAGAGGTTTAACAATTCTAAACCAAATTTGTTGATAATTTCTTTGTAATATTTAGATTGAGAGATATGAATACCTTTTTCCCTTGTTTGATCTACAGTTTGAGGAAGAAGTTTAATTCTCCCATCATACTCATTTCAAATTCTTTACTCATGCTTTCAGAGAAATTATTACACATAGTAATAGGCAAAAAACACTTTTACCCCACTGTGGTTGTAGTGTTTTAAGCAATTAACCATTGTGCTTTTAAAATATTCAATTAGCCCACTGTACTTTTTAAAAATATTCAATCAAGCCATTTCGTCCAATTTCTTGGACGGATGTCAAATAATTACACACGTGGCACTGGAAAAAAAATTCAAAAATAATTATTTTCTGATGTGGCAACAAAAAAAATCATTGATTATGTGGCTTTTTTCTTTTCCTTTTATTTCTTTTCCAAATAATACAAATAATATATCAAAATTTTTGTATCAATGAGATCTATTACAACATTATATTAATTTCTAAAAAATTAAAAATAAAAATTATTAATTACGTGGAAAAAAATAATTAAAATAATAATAAAATTAAAATAAATATTTTAATTCATTTTCTTTATTTGTATTTTTTTCCTTATCTCTTTTCCTTTCTTTTAATAAATATTTTTATTTTAAATATTAATACTAATATATATTTTAATGATATAAAAAAGTTAAGTACATTGTAAGACCCCAACTTATTATAAAAAAAATTAAATTTTCTCTATTTATTATCTTGAAATAATAAGGTGATAATTTGATATAAAACTTTGGTTATGGGTGAAATGTGCAAATTTTGCAAAATAAGCAAGTGGTTATAAAATATTCATTGTTGTCGGGAAATATTCGTTTCGTCATGGAATATTCTTGTTGTCGGGGAATATTCGTACGACGGCGTAGCCATTTATGGGCCCCATATCGGAATAACTGTCGGATGAAGAAAATGACAAGTTTGAGTTTTTATAAATAACGGCGTAATCGTTACCATTAACACGGTTGGGTTACCTAGTGGTTAAAATACTGATAATACTGCGTTGTTGCACTTGCGATGCTGGCGGTATTGCGCAGATATTTTAAATTATTGATTTTTACGTAAGAAGGCACTACTCAATAATTGTTACAGTAATTACTATTCAATATTTTATTTTATTGGTTCAATAATTGTTGCGTTAATATTTTATATTATTGTTGTTTCAATAATTGTCACTACACAGTATTTCCCATTATCAGATCAATAATTCATATTATTTGAATAATATTATTAGATAACATTATTGGCAATGTCTAGAAAGTTCTGTTAAGGAGAGGTTTGGTCACCTAATTGCGCGCCAGTAAGGAGAAATACTTATCGGAAAGCCCCCTCTTTCCTGGGAACGGTCTGGTTATCATTATTATGATTCTGTAATATTATTTGTGAATAATTATTTATTGATTTATATGATAAAGAAATATTTATTTTTTATGTGGATATAAATGAAGGAATTTGTGTTGAGGTGTTTTATCAGTATTTTGGTTGGAATGGAGGCATTAAAAATCAAATCAGTGTTCTTAATTAAAGCTCTATTGTGAGTTATAATTTTTAATCCGACCGTTGGATCGTTGTGATTTTTGGATATGTTATACATATATAAGTTGAGTATATGTCCACAAATTTTGAACCGTTAAAAATGAGCGTATGATTTGTTATGAATTTTAAGAGGTGTATTTGGTTCGAGAAATTGTTGAAGTTTTGAATTTATCATTTTGGTGGAAAATTCTAAAATGAGTGGGCCCCACCTATGGTTGGTGAGAAATGTGCTAAAATTTTATTTCAAAAATGGTGGGTGGCAATAGTAGCGAAGTAAAGCTATATCAGTGCTTGGTCAAGTGCGCTTGACGTCGTTTAGCATTTTCCTATAAATAGGTCTTAGGTTAGAATTGAAAATCACACCGAAATATAAGCTTTTCTCTCTACATATTATCGAGCATATTTTGTGAGTATTTAGATACTTTGAGAGTTCTTTATTAAATACAAGTTTTATTCAACATCATATCCAGATATTCCATTAGAAGCACATTTTGTTTCTTTGAGGTAAGGGATGTTATTTTCTTCGTGAATGATATTATTTTCTTGATATCATTATCTTTGAAATATTGATATAAATTTTATTGTGGAATTTATACCTTTTTTTGTGTCGGGGTTACTATTCACGTATACAACACTATTCACAAATCGACCTTTATTCTTAGAAAAATAAAATTTTTCTCTTTTTGTCCCAGATGTCTTATATGGTTACTATCTTTGATTGTATCCATGTTTTGATCTTTATTTTTGTATTCTACTTCACAATTGGTTATTATGGAGTATTATTGAATTTGGATAAACCGAAATACGAATCCCTAATATTTGTCCTTCTGTTTCACTGGATTCGTTTTCTCTAAAATGTTTTTCATCATCCTTAGTCCTTAATGGTGATACTTGATGAATATCTTTGGCTGTGTAGTGCAAAAGATGAATGATCACTTGATGAATATCTTTGGCCGTGAAAGCAAATATGAGCAGTGTTGAGATGAACATGACCGGTGGTGATATAAATGAATATCTTTGGCCGTAGTGCAAAGATGAATATTTGATGCAAGATATTTATTGATTGATGTTACAGAGATAAAATATTAATGATAGACTTTTAAATTCATAGATGATAGTAGATTTCATTCTCTATTTAACTCTTCTAATGAATTGTTGTTTCATTGCAGTTGTTGATCTAAAACTTGTTGTCTATTATATTCTATCAGATTTTTCCCAGTTGAAGACTAAGGATAATTTGTTGTATATTATCTTAGTCATAATATTCTTTATTGGGCTAGTTGAGCTCACCCTTTTCCTTTTTGTTCCATTTTTCTTCTCAAAAAGCGAGAAATAGCAGGAACCAGTCGGGGTATAGAGTGATGGTCCTAGACTGTTGTTTTAGCAGTCCTCACTATTTTTGTAAAATAGTGCATCAATAATTGTAATGAGGACTTTATTTAAGTGTTGATATTGTCTAGAAGACAATATTTGTATTTAAACTCACAGTATGTGTTGTCGTATTTTGCATGTCAATTGTAATAATAAAGTTGTAATTATTTTCTGTACCATGTATTTGGTGACTCAGAATGGGTGATGTATACCTATTTTGGGGGCATCACAGTTGGTATCAGAGCTTAAGGATATGGTCTCTGGCGGAGATGGGAGAATAGAACTAGGAGGGAGAGGCGAGTAAATCCTTCGCTAGTGTGTCCTACCTAAGCTTATTTGTTGGTGGGGTCATTATAATATAGGGATATTATATGATATGTTAATTTGTTTAATTAACCCTTATTTTATGGCGTTTTTAAGAATGGCGGTTGAGAGCGTTGGAACGACATTGATCACTAACAAGGAGAGCGTCTGCAATGCAGAAGACAATATTCCTCTTGTAAACAACACTATGGAGTAAGCGATGAATGATGGAATGTTTAGAAGCTTTTGCGAGTTCATATAAAATCGGATGAGGAGACTCGTGTGCAAAATACTGGTGGAAATGATAGCAATACGCGGTTTGTCACGACAATCGATTGAGGAGTTGGGACCATCAAATTTTTACGGGAAAAGCGGATCCGATTAAAGGCGGAAACATGGGTCAAGCAAATTACCAAGATATTCGATGTCTTGGGATGCGCGGAGGAAAAAAGGTTCCATTCGCCACCTTTATGTTTAAGTGGTGAGGCATATTCTTGGTGGAAATCGTGAAGCGTACTGCCCGTGCGCATTTAAACATGTCTTGGGAAAGATTTGAAGCTATTCAATGACAAGTACTTTCACGAAAGTATTTCGTTATATGAAGGAGGTAGAGTTTATTAGATTGGAGCGAGAACAACATGGCGGTGTCCCAATACGAGGCTGAAGTTCGCAGAGTTATCGAGTTTTCACCTCATTTGGTAGAGAATGAGGAGCGTATGACGCGGATGTTTTGAGAGGTCTAAAACCCGAGATTTGTCGATACCTTATCTCTCACAAATTTTTATGTATTGAGATGATGTCAGCGAGGGCTCAATTATTAGAGCGAGATAGTGAGTATGTTCAACGAGGACCTGACGGGGTCATACCGATGTGGCGGTGATCATCGGGGCGATGATAACAATGCGATGAGGAAAAAATACGGACAAAAGTGGTAACCACTCTGGTGGTAATCGTGGCCATGATAATAGGAGAGGTGAGTTAAGTTGAAATTTTAAAGAGGAGATTCAACAATGGCGGGAAGACATCGGCGACCGGCTGACACCAACAACAAATTCTAGGGGAGAGAAGCGGCCGCCACTTAGATGCTACAAATGTGGAGAGGAGGACACATAAGTCCAAAGCTATTCCTGACCTTCAAGGTGTGTTTTAATTGTGGAAAAGGGCGGTCATATAGCCCAATTTTGTCCAATGAAAATCGAGTCCAAGCTGGGACGGCTGGCACCAAAAGCGAATCTGATGACAAAACAAGCGGTGGTTCGAGGAGGTGTTTGTCGTGGTGGCCAAAACGCAAAGAAACCCGAATGAGGTGATCACGGGTAAACTAATCTTGAGCTCTTGTGAAGTTTATACCTTTCTAGATCTGGGTTCTACCCATTCTTTTATCTCTCTTGCTTGTGCTCAGCGTTTAAACTTGACTTGGAGAAATTGGACTTTAACTTATCTCATTGAAACCGTTGGGTGAAACCTTCGTTACATCTATAGTTTATAAATCTTGCTTGATCCAAGTTGGCACAATCACATTACTGTTGATCTAATTTATTTAAAGATACTTGCATTTGATGTGATTTTTAGGGATTGATTGGTTAACTACTCATCGTACCAAAATTGAATATTTTCGTGAGGTTGTTAGTTTTCATATTCTAACCAACTGTCATACAATTCAAACAACTAAACCACTAAAATCGATCACTTTGTCATATCAAGCCATAAAGCTATTCATTTATTGAAAAATGGATGTCAAGCTTTCTTAGCCCATGTTATGGATTTGAACAAAAACACGTCAGATTTGAATAATATTTCTGTTGTTAGTAAATTTCCTGACGTATTTCCTGAAGAACTTCATGGTCTACCCCCATAACGTGAAGTTAAATTCTTTATTGATCTTGAACCGGGTACAAAGCCCATTTCTAAAACCCCATATCGAATGGCTCTTATTGAACTTCAGGAGTTAAAAGTCCAACTATAGGAATTATTAGACATCAGTTTCATTCGTCCTAGTACATCTCCTTGGGGTGCTCCTATTTTATTTATAAAGAAGAAAGATGGGAGTATGCGACTTTGTATTGACTACCGAGAATTGAACCATGTCACCATCAAGAATAGGTATCCCCTACCTCGTATTGATGACCTGTTTGACCAGTTGCAAGGAGAACAATTCTTTTTAAAGATCGACCTTCGTTACGGATATCATCGGTGAAGATTAAAACTAAGGATATTCAAAGGCGCCTTGAAATCGATGACGGGCATTATGAATTCTTAGTCATGTCTTTTAGATTGACTAATGCTCCTGCTGCTTTCATGGATATGATGAACCGTGTATTCAAGGAATATTTGGATCAGTTCATCGTTGTCTTTATTGATGACATCCTAATCTATTCAAAAGCCGTGAAGATCATGAGCACCATTTGAAGTTTGGTACTTGAAGACTTTCGTGACAACAAGCTATATGCAAAGTGAAGAAATCACGAGTTACGGCTTAGGAAGTAGCATTCCTTGGGCACATGGTGTCAAAACATGGAGTATCATTGACGAAACAAAGATTGAAATACTGAAGTTAGAACAATAGAAGTCGATAATAGAAATGCGTAGCTTTAAAGGCTCATTTGGTTATTAACGGAGATTCGTGGAAGGATTTTCTCAAATCGCTACTTCATGTACTATTAAATATTGGAGATCATGTACTATTACTTATTGCACCATGGAAGGGAGTTACAAGATTCGGAAAGAGAGGAAAGCTCAATCCACGATTTGTTGGTCCATTTGAGATTCTTGACCGAATAGGAAATGTGGCTTATAGACTCGCATTACCTCCAACCATGTCTCGTGTTCATAATGTTTTTCACATATCTATGCTTCGTAAATATGTGAAAGATCCAAACCACATTATTGTGTTAGAACCAGACGAGATAGCCAAAGATTTAACATAGGAGGAGGTACCTGTCAAGATATTGGATATGAAAGAGCATGTCCTACGAACAAAGGTTATACCATAAGTCAAGGTTTTGTGGAGGAACCATGCTATTGAAGAAATGACATGGGAGTTGGAATCGGAAATGAAAGCGAGGTACCCTCACCTTTTTGAAACACCAGGTACGTACGTCAATTTCGAGGACGAAATATCATAAGGAGGGGAGGTTGTAAGACCCCAACTTATTATAAATAAAATTGAATTTCCTCTATTTATTATCTTGAAATAATAAGGTGATAATTTGATATAATACTTTGGTTATGGGTGAAATGTGCAAATTTTGCAAAATAAGCAAGTGGTTATAAAATATTCATTGTTGTCGGGGAATATTCATTTGGTCGTGGAATATTCTTGTTGCTGGGGAATATTCATAAGACAGCGCAACCATTTGTGGGCCCCATAACGGAATAACTGTCGGATAAAGAAAATGACAAGTTTGAGTTTTTATAAATACTTGGCGTAATCATTCTTTATTATCATTGTTGGGTTACCTAGTGGTTAAAATACGATAATACTGCGTGGTTGCCTGATGGGACACAGTATTGCACAATATTTTGAATTATTGATTCTTTACGTAAGAAGGAACTACTTAATAATTATTCTGATAATTATTGTTCGATATTTTATTTTATTGGTTCGATAATTGCTACTGTTGATATTTTATATTATTGTTGTTTCAATAATTGTCAATGCCTTGATATTTCCCATTATCGGATCAATAATTCATATTATTTGAATAATATTATTAGATAGCATTATTGGCAATGTCTAGAAAGTTACATCGAGGAGGTTTGGTCACTAATTGCTTGGCCGATAAGGAGAAATCCTTATCGAAAACCCCCTCTTTCCTAGGAACGGCCTGGTTGTCATTATTGTGATTCTGTAATATTATTTGTGAATAATTATTTATTGATTTATATGATAAGGAAATATTTATTTTTTATGTGGATATAAATGAAGGAATTTGTGTTGAGGTATTTTATCAGTATTTTGGTCATAATGGAGGCATTAAAAATCAAATTAGTGTTCTTAAAGCTCTATTGCGTGAGTTATAATTTTTAATCTGACCGTTGGATCGTTGTTATTTTTGGATATGTTATACATATGTAAGTTGAGTATATGTCTACAAAATTTGAATCGTTAAAATGAGCATTATGATTTGTTATGAATTTTAAGAGGTGGTGATTTGAGAAATTGTTGAAGTTTACGAATTTATCATTTAAGTGGAAAATTCTAGATTGAGTGGGCCCCCACCTATGGTTGGTGATAAATGTCTTTGAAATTTTATTTCAAATGTGGTGGGTGGCAATAGTAGCGAGGTAAAGCTATCGAGTGGCGAGTCAAGTCTGCCTTGATGTCTCTTAGCATTTTCTATAAATAGTGCTTAAGTTAGAATTGAAAATCACACGAAACATAACCTTTTCTCTCTATATTATCGGCGTATTTTGTGAGTATTTAGATACTTTGAGAGTTCTTTATTCGAGTACAAGTTTCATTCGACATCATATCAGATATTCCATTACGAAATCTTGTTTCTTTGAGGTAATGGATGTTATTTTCTTCGTGAATGATATTATTTTCTTCAATATTATTATTACGAAATATTGATATAAATTTTATTGTGAAATTTCTACCTTTTTTGTGTTGGGATTACTATTCATGTATCGGCACTATTCACGTATATCGATTAATTATTCACAAATCTGGCACTATTTATCGAAAAATAAAATTTTCTTTTTCGTCCCGGATGTCTTTTATGGTTCTACTATCTTTGATTGTATCCATGTTTTGATCTTTATTTTTGAATTCTACTTCACAATTGGTTATTATGGAGTATTATTGAATTTGGATAAAGAAATATGAATCCCTAATATTTGTCCTTCGACTCATTTGGATTCATTTTCTCTAAAATGTTTTTCATCATCCTCAGTCCTTAATGGTGATACTTGATGAATATCTTTGGCCTGTAGTGCAAAGATGAATGATTACTTGATGAATATGACCCACTGGTGATACAAATGAATATCTTTGGACCGTAGTGCAAAGATGAATATTATATTCAAGATGTATATTGATTGATGTTACAGGGATTAAAAATTGATGATGGACTTTTAAATTCATAGATGATAGTAGATTTCATTATCTACTTAACTCTTCTAATGAATTATTGTTTCTATAACTGCAGATTGTTGATTTAAAACTTGTTATCTATTATATTCTATCGATTTTTCCTGATATTGCCCCAAAATTAGGTATCGTCACCCATCTTGGGTCGCCACTTACATGGTACATAAATTCAAATACAACTTACTAATAAAGCGTAGGTATGCAATACGACATAAGCGTGAGTTTGAATACAAATATTGTCTACTAGATATTATACAAACTCAAAAAGAGTCCTCATTACAACTATTATCACTTTATTTCACGAATAGTGAGGACTACTAATCTTATCCTCGGACCATTACCCGTTCCCAGGCTTCGTCCGGCTATGTTCTCATTTCACGAAGAGAAACGGTGAAAGAAAGGGTGAGCTCAACTAGCCCGATGAAATATTATGACTAAGATAATGCGAGAATAAATTATCATTAGCCTTGACGATGTTAAGCGATAAAATACAATAAACAACCGGTTTAAGCTGCGGCGGAATAAGCGATCCATTAAAAAAGTCAGTAGAGAATAAAAGTCTACTATCTTTTAGGTTTTAAAGGTTTTCATCAATTTTTATCATTTGAGACTCGACAATAAATAAACCACCACATCTAATCATCCACGTGCCACGGTCGAGGATTTTCATCAAATTATCGATGGTAAATGACTATCTTAGAATCACCCTGGTCATAATCATACAAAAACTATCCATCATTTGCATTACAGAGCCCTTTGAGGACTTTTGTCACATCATTTATATCAAGTCGTGATTATCTTAGAATGATCCTGTCGTAATCATACTAAGTTCATCTATCTTGCGTAAGCGAAGATAACATAATATAACATGAGGATGATGACAATGACATAATAATTCAATAAAACAAGTTCAAGAATTATTTAATCCATGAATTATTAACGTCAAATTGTCGACATAATCTTTGTTTACGTAGAGTAAAATTCAAGAATGATCGGAAGAATATTTCCATGAAAAGATCTTTGGATGAAGCATGAAATATCGAGGATATTCTACTAATTTCATGGAGTATAGAAGTCAAAGTTTTAACCATTTGGGTATAATAAAGAATGGAATAACAAAAGAAATCACCGTGCATGCGGTGCCGCATGAGGCGAGTTATTCAGCGAGAATAATAATAACGGAAACGGTCGGTGAAATTCACGCGCAAGCGGGATGTTCAGCGAGAATAATAAAGATGGAACCCGGTCCGGTGTAAAACACTGCAGATAGGATATTCAAGAGAGATGATAAAGGCGGAACCGGTCGAAATTGTAAAACACTGTGACGAGGATGTTCAGCGAGAATAATAAAAAGCGGAACCGGTCGGGTGTAAAAACACAGACAGGATGTTCCAACGAGAATAATAGAAGAATGTCACCAAGTATAGGGTAAATAATAGCGTATCTGAGTTATTCAATGAGAATAATAAGCAATGGAATAACATAAGGATTTCACCAAGTATAGGGTGTCTGGCGTATACGAGGTTATGTATAGGGTATGCCACTTTTACTGAGTTATTCAGCGAGAATAATAATGAATGGAATAATGAAGTTCTCTTGAAGAAGAAAGAATAACACCACTACACTTAGTAAAAAGGCTGAATATAGAAGTAGTGAAGTAGCGAGAATACTCTTCTTGCTTTCTATAATTTTCTCTCTATAGCTTCTCTCTATAATTTCTCTCTACAGAGTTTGATGAATTAAGTAAGAAAATAATGAAGGAATGAGCTTATTTATAGGAAAATGGAATGCATAGTAACTAATCCATGAGCGGTCCAGATTGATTTTACTTTAATCGGCGGTCCATATTTAAAGAAAAATCTTTTAAATAAAATATAATATATTCTATTTATATAAAAACATTTTACTATGCAAACCTTATGCAATCTTATGCAAAACCTTATGCAAAAACACTTATGCAACATTATCATAATAAAATATAATATATTATTTATAGAATAACTTTAATAAAGTATTCTATTTTATATAAAAGATGTTTTTTGTTTTATTACGTTAATAATCTGAATAAAACAAAAGCGTCATTATCATTATAATAATTCATATTATTAATAAATGATAATGGAATCAATGGTGACTTCTCAGCATAAGCATCGATAATCGATACAGGTGTCTTTCTTATGCGACCACGCGTATTCTTGTACTTTTACTCTAGGAAGTAGTTCAGCGGTATCCACGGTAAAACTTCGTAGTTATTTGATAAAATATTTTTTGTCGTTTTCTCGATCAAAGCAATAATTACATTTAATGGGGTCCTGATGATTGGTAGTTATACGAATATTCCTGCTAAATAGAATATTCACAGAGCCGATCGAATATAATATAACCACTTGCATACTTTGCAAAATTTATAAATCTACCCACAACTATAATATTATCTCAAATTCACACCATAATATTAAAAATTATTTTGACAAAATTTAAATCTTTATTGATAAAATACTGGGGTCTCTGATCTCCCCTCCTTATGGAATTTAAGCCCTCGAAATTAGAGTGCGATACTGGTATGATAAAGAGATGAGGATACCTTGAATACCTTTATCGTTGAAAACATTAAATTCATCTTTGAAATCCAGGCGAAGATATTCATTAACAATTCATCTTTGCACTACTGATTTAAAGATATACAATTTGTAAAACCAATAATCTTTGAGACTTCGACAATAGTATCACGACCATGAATTATCCATACCTTCTTGGCTAAGGATATTCGTGTTTTTCATCTGATGAAATGATTATCTTAGAATAATCCGTGGTCGTAATCATACCAAGTCTATCGATACTCTGACGAAGATGACTTTTACCACATCCATGAATTAATATTTCATTCTTTGAGACTCATTTCGATAATTAATCATATCATCGAATCATCACCTTGAGGCTACTGGGCGAGGATATTCATTAGTATCCGACCACGAATTATCCATTACTACGGCCGAAAGATAATCGTGTATTCATTAGTATCGCGACCACAAATTATCCATCTACGGCGAAGATAATTGTGTATTCATTAGTATCCGACCACAAATTATCCATGCACTACGGCGAAGATAATTGTGTATTCATTAGTATCACGACCACAAATTATCCATATTTCTACAAACGAAAGATAATTGTGTATTCATTAGTATCACGACCACAAATTATCCATACCTTCGACCGAAGATAATTGTGTATTCATTAGTATCACGACCACAAATTATCCATGCCTTTACGGCGAAGATAATTGTGTATTCATTAGTATCACGACCACAAATTATCCATACTTTACGGCGAAAGATAATTGTGTATTCATTAGTATCACGACCACAAATTATCCATACCTTCTGACGAAGATAATTGTGTATTCATTAGTATCACGACCACAAATTATCCATACTTTTCACACGAAAGATAATTGTGTATTCATTAGTATCACGACCACAAATTATCCATGCACTGACGGCGAAGATAATTGTGTATTCATTAGTATCACGACCACAAATTATCCATACCTACTACGGCCGAAAGATAATTGTGTTTTCAATTCTGGTTATGATTATACCGAACAATCACAGTGGTCATAATCATACCAAGTCCATCTATATACTACTGAGGCCACAGATGACTTTCGGCGTAATATAAGCGTGAGGATAATGATATAAAGAATCGATCGAATGAGATAAAGGATAAATATTAAACATTTATAATATAATTTATCCGAGGATTCAAGAATATCCCCATGTTATCAATCACTTAATAATCTCATAATCTAATATCATTAATATTATAACAATATTTTAATCACTTCTTAAATTTATAAACAATTTATCTTAATTGTTTACGCTTTACCATATAATGCATTTAATCATTCAAAAATGCCATACTCATAAAATATCATCACCAATTATCAAATCCTCATCAAAAAAATATGCATATACTCTATATAGGATTCTCAGCCATAAAATCCTATTTTCAACTTTGTTACTTCACATAACATATTTAACTCATATGTTAAGTAACTAAACTATTTTCATGAAAAATACCAAATCAGTCCAAAAATATTTCTTTTCTGGGATTTAGCATAATATAGTCCCATAATGAAAATATATTTTTCTCGAATTTTAAAATTCATTTACTATTTTTCAAAAATCAATTTCTAATTAATTCCTTAAGAAATTAGCTACCTCAAGTTTAACTCAAAAATTCCCAAATCTTGGCAGGACCTTACACATGTTAACGTGAGCTTCTAGTTTAAATTTCATGGTCATAGGAGTTATAGAACTCCGGTTATAGCGTTTTTAAATCGGAAAAACCTAAATATTGAAATAGTCATAACTTGCTCATTTTAAGTCGAGAATGAGCTCATTTTTGGACAGGAGGTACTTTATACCATATACTTTCATGTCCCAAAAGGCCAGAATTTTTCTCATAATTTAAGTGGCCGAAACAGTCCCTTAAAGTTTCTGGGCGATAGCATTTTCGAAATTTACAGCTTTGGCCTCCTTTGCTAAAATCAGTCCACACAAAAATCTACAACACCTTTTCCAGTAATTCCACTTGGATTAGTTAGGTAACTCATAGATCTAACTCTAGGACTTGACCACATTCAAAAATTCAAAATATAATAGGAGATATGGTTGATTGAATTTCATATTCGTTTTTCACCAAAATCGATTTTCAACTCTTTGTGATTTCTAAGAAACTTTCATGTTTTCACATACTAACCAACATAACTCATCATAAAACTTACTAATACTTCATATACCCATGATTTTCATTATTCCAATGCTTTTATTATGACTTTCATCATAAACCCGTAAAGCAGATTCTTTTAGTTGAAGAAATATTTGAGGTTTAAGAAATGGGTTTTTATCTTTGGGGTCGATACAAAATTCGATTTCACGCTCTAGGGTAGGCTAGGAAGTCTTCAAGAATCGTCAAGAAATTTATTAATAATAGAAATATCATTCAAAGCTGTGACTCTTATCGAAGACTTGGATAGTCGTCACATTGATACCAATTGTGACTTACATCCCTTAACTTTAGATAGCACCTCACAATGATACCTATAAACTTGCCATCTTCATTCACGATGTCGCCTCGAGAAAAGTAAAGCCGGTGCATTCCACACAAGGAAGTCAACAACGAAAGGTTCGGGGCTCTTTACTTATGGCTTGATATAATGATGATTAACTTTAGGGTTTGGTTACTTTGAATTAGTATAATGAGGTTGGTTAGGAATATAAAAGCTAACAACCTTACGAAAAGAATAATGAGTAGTTAATCAATTGTTTTCAAAAATTACCTCAAAGGCAAGTATTTTCAAAGAGATAAGATCGGCGGAGTAGCGTGAAAGTGTTTATTTGAAACAACAAGATTAATAAATAGTGGAGTAATGAAGGTTTCTCTAGCGAAGTTTGATAGATAAATCGAAAGTCTAATTTCTAGGGTCAAATTTAAGCGTTGAGCATAAAGCAAAGAGATAAAAGAATGGGTAGAAGCAGGTATCTAATAAGGTATAGACTTACTTGAGAATTTATAATTAACTAACTTGTGCTAACCGTTCGGGTTACCCACTTTTGAAGTCGCGAAAAAGCGCTCTTCTGAAACCACAGACTTGTTTTTTGTCGTATCCTTTGGTGCCACTATCACTGGACTTGACTTTCACTATCGACAAAATCGAGCTAAATGACCTTCTCTTCTTGAAATTTCCTTCTATTATCTTTGCCGTGATTACCACCGAAGTGGTTACCATTCTTAGCATGATAATTTTCCCCGATGGTTATCATTGTTACGATAGTGGTTGCCACCGATATGATTATTATCGTGTTGTTGGTCGTTACCTTTTGTTTGAAATTTGAATCAACACTCTCATGTGCTTCATTGCTTATCTCGGCATTTTAGGATGCCATTCTCAAACCTTGTCACAAAACAAGGGTTAATTAACATATAACGTATTATCCTATACTCGGCGTGAGCCAATTAAATACCAAATAAACTTAGGTAGGTTAGGAAGAATTCCCGTCTCTCCCCTCTAGTTCTTATCTAGCATCTTAGCGGGGAATATCCTAGCTCTCTCCCTTGTGACTCTGGTTGTCGACACCTCACATTAGTACTGTCGACTTGCCCTTGGCGTCCCTAGGATCGGTATCCCATCAGCTACGAAGTCACCGGTGAGGCTGGGGCTCTTCACACTTATGGCTCGATACCAACTGTGGCGTCCCCGTCTTGGTATCGTCACCCATCTTGGGTTACTTACGGTACATAAATTCAAATCTGACTTACTAATATAGCGTAGGTATGCAATCGACATAAAGCGTGAGTTTGAATACAAATATTTATCTACTAGATATTATACAAACTCGAAAAGGTCCTCATTACAACTATTATCACACTATTTCACGCGAGAATAGTGAGGGACTACTAATCTTATCCTACGGACCATTACTTCCGTTCCCAGGCTTCGTCCCGGTATGTTCTCATTTCACGAAGAAACGGTGAAAGAAAAGGTGAGCTCAACTAGCCCGATAAGAAATATTATGACTAAGATAATGCGAGAATAAATTATCATTAGCCTTAATGATGTTAAGCGATAAAATACAATAGACAACCGGTTTAAGCTGCGGTGGAATAAGCGATCCATTAAAAAAAGTCAAGTAGAGAATAAAGTCTACTATCTTTTAGGTTTTAAAAGGTTTTCATCAATTTTTATCATTTGAGACTCGACAATAAATAAACCACCACATCTAATCATCCTGTACCACGGTCGAGGATTTTCATCAAATTATCGATGGTCGTGACTATCTTAGAATCACCCCTGGTCATAATCATACCAAACTATCCATCATTTGCATTACAGGCCCTTTGAGGACTTTTGTCACATCATTTATATCAAGTCGTGATTATCTTAGAATGATCACTGGTCGTAATCATACTAAGTTCATCTATGCCGCGTAAGCGAAGATAACATAATATAACATGAGGATGATGTGATGACATAATAATTGATAAAACAAGTTCAAGAATTATTTAATCCATGAATTATTAACGTCAAATTATCGACATAATCTTTGTTTACGTAGAGTAAAATTCAAGAATGATCGGAAGAATATTTCCGTGAAAGATCTTTGGATGAAAGCATGAATATCGAGGATATTCTACTAATTTCATGGAGTATAGAAGTCAAAGTTTTAACCATTTGGGTATAATAAAGAATGGAATAACAAAAGAAATCACCGTGCATGCGGTGCCGCATGAGGCGAGTTATTCAATGAAGAATAATAATAACGGGAACGGTCGGGTGAAATTCGCAAGCGGGATGTTCAACGAGAATAATAAAGATGGAACCGGATCCGGTGTAAAAACCTGAGATAGGATATTCAGCGAGAATGATAAAAAGCGGAACCGGTAGGTGTAAAAACCTGTGAGCGAGGATGTTCAGCGAGAATAATAAAAAGCGGAACCGGTGGGTGTAAAAACCATGAGACAGGATGTTCAAGCGAATAATAGAAGAATGTCACCAAGTATAGGGTAAGCGGCGTATCTGAGTTATTCAATGAGAATAATAAGCAATGGAATAACATAAGGATTTCACCAAGTATAGGGTATCTGGCGTATCTGAGGTTATGTATAGGGTATGCCACTTTTACGAGGTTATTCAGCGAGAATAATAATGAATGGAATAATGAAGTTCTCTTGAAGAAAAGAATAACACCACTACTAAGTAAAAAATGAATATAGAAGTAGTGAAGTAGCGAGAATACTCTTCTTCTGCTCTATAATTTTCTCTCTATAGCTTCTCTCTATAATTTCTCTCTCAGAGTTTGATGAATTAAGTAAGAAAATAATGAAGGAATGAGCTTATTTATAGGAAAATGGAATGCGTAGTAACTAATCCATGAGCGGTCAGATTGATTTACTTTAATCGTGGCGGTCCATATTTAAGAAAAATCTTTTAAATAAAATATAATATATTCTATTTATATAAAAACATTTTACTATGCAAACCTTATGCAATCTTATCAAAAAAACTCTTATCAAAAAAATCTATCATCTTATGCGTAATAAAATATAATATATTACATTTATAGAATAACTTTAATAAAGTATTCTATTTTATATAAAAGATGTTTACATTTTATTACGTTAATAATCTGAATAAAACAAAAGCGTCATTATCATTATAATAATTCATATTATTAATCGTGATAATGGAATCAAAATGGTGACTTACTGGCATAAGCATCGATAATCAATCTGGGTGTATTCTTATGCATGACGCACATTATTCTTGTACTTTTACTACCAGAGTAGTTCAAGCGGTATCAGCGGTAAAACTTCGTAGTTATTATTTGATAAAATATTTTTGTCGTTTTCTCGATCAAACCAATAATTACATTGTGGGGTCCTATAATATATTATCTCAAATTCACATGATGATTGGTAGTTATGCGAATATTCCTGCTAAGCGAATATTCCCAAGTAATAATAAACCGATCGAATATAATATAACCACTTGCATACTTTGCAAAATTTATAAATCTACCCTATTTTTTTATAATATTATCTCTTTTAAATTCACACCATAATATTAAAAATTATTTTGACAAAATTTAAATCTTTATTGATAAAATCAAAACGGGGTCTCCAGCAGAGGTAAAGCCCACACTCCATGGATTTCGGCAAGGTTAAGCCCGAGGCAGCTTTGACCATCATAAATTCCAACATAGCAACAATGAACAAGAAGATATGAACATAGGAACAACAACTTGAAAACATCGATCTAAAATAAATAGATAAGCGATGAAAGCATAAAAAGCGGGATCAAAACACACGAGCGAAGACTAGATCCGAGCGGATCCTCACATCAACACCTCAAACCCAATAAACCATGATTTTGGAAGTACCCTAACCATCAAAGCTTCTTCGTTACTTGATGATGCTCATATGCTCCCTCAGTAATTTGTTTATGGACCCGAATGACTTCTCAAAGTTGAGAAGAGAGAGGAATGTAATTTAAAATGCATGTTTAGTTTTGTTAAGTGTTAAAAAATTGCATTTTTTTAAATTTTTATGATAAAAGGAAAAGAGTGTAATCCCAATGCCATGTGAGAAAAGGAAAAGAGTGTAATTTAAAAAAAATGTTTTTGAATTTTTTTTAGTGCTACGTGTGTAATTATTTAACGTAGTCCAAGAAATTGGGCGGAATAAAAATAAATTGAATCAATATTTTAAAAAGTACAGTGGGCTAATTGAATATTTTAAAAGCATAGTGGCTAATTGCTTAAAACACTACAACCACAGTGGGGTAAAAGTGCTTTTTGCCCATAGTAATATTAGTAGAACCAAAAATGATATCATCAACATAGATTTGTATAACAAGAACATCATCATTCTTATATTTAGTAAATAAAGTAATATCAGCGATTACCTCTTTTAAAACCATTTTCTAGCAAAAATTAACTAATCATTCATACCATGCTCAAAGGGTCTGCATTTTAAACCATATAAAGCTTTATGTATTTTATAAACATATTTAGGATGATCATAATCTTCAAAACTAGGAGGTTGTTTAACATAAACTTCCTATTCAACAACACCATTTAAAAAAGTAGATTTGACATCCATTTGAAACATTTTAAAATCATTATGACATGCAAATGCTAATAACATACGGATAAATTCAATTCTAGCAATAGGAGCATATGTTTCATCATAGTCAATACCTTAAAGTTGATTATACCCTTGTGCAACTAATCTTGCCTTATTACATATTACAGTTCCACTTTACAATGATTGAGATATCCTAAAACTTTGGAACTAATTCCCGAACTAGGTTTTAGTGAATTGTTTGTTATGTTTGTATATATAGCGATCATACAATCAAATTACATAAAAAGGTGAATAAAAGCGGTAAAATGAAATTTAAAATTTTTCATATAAACCATCACCGTGATCATACTTTGTGCATAATTTTAATCGATAGAAAAGAAGGAGATCGATTCATACAGATTGTAGAAGCTGTCTTCTAAGGTATGAATTCACCTTGATTCCTTTCACGTTCAACTTGAATTCGGGTTTGATTCCTTCCTTTGATCGGCGTTAGCCACCCAAGTGTTTGGCCTCTAGGCGATCCACCAAGGAAGAACAAGTATTGATAATATGGGTGTTTGGCAAAACCCTAATTCTATCTCTATAAAATATGTGTACTCTCACAACTCTTGGAAGTATCATTAACTTGTGTAACCCTTAAGCATAATATGACTCCTCTTATTTATAGATGTAGGGAACCTCATAAACTATTTAGGAATTGAGTTTTATTTTAATTAATTAAACTCTTTTAATTAATTAAGGCTTCCTAATCTTATTAGAAATAATTAATTAAACTCTTTTAATTAATTAGTCTCTAATCTAAATAGAATATATGAGAATACCTTTTATTAATTAATTCCCATACTCCTTTAGGAATTAAATAATAATAATAATAAAGACACCTCTTATTAATTTATATTTAATATTTTCAAAATATTAAATATTAAATAATAAATATTAAAATATTTAATTTATTCTATCACCATAGATTATATTAAATACATTTAACTTATTATTATGATTATGGCATTTACTTCTTAAATAAATTTTTTCCTTTATGGAGTGACCCTTTAGGTTCTCCATATGAAATCGTAGTGGATAAATCAATTAGAACAATTTAAATATTATTTAAATAAATTAATTAATCTATTAATTTATTTAAATAAATAAAATTATTCTACAATAAGGATAAGGTTTTTAGCGATCGATGACTTTAGGATAATACAAATTTTAACATTAATCATAAAGAACCTAAACACAGCAACGAGCCCAAATCCCAAGTAGGTAAAGTAGTCCGTCAATCAAAAATGGACTTTGGTAGTATTTTTTGGCCCACAATCCGGGCCTTTTGGCTGACCGTCTCTACCGGGTTACTTTAAACCCAAAAAATATCAAAATAGGCGTAAAACACCCTCATTACAATGGCTACTGGGTGGCTTAGTGAACGTGAGAACTTTGGGCTTACATTTTCAAACCTTGGCTTCGGAGCCATTTGGCGGGCAGTCGAGGTCGAGGCCGACGTCGGAGGCCAGGCAACGTATGGCGACCTGGTTTGACATGTAAAAAGAACCGTTGAGTTAATAGTTCTTGTCTGATTCAATCCTTCCACCATCTGATGTCTAATTAAATATAAGACATGAAATCATTATCACATCTTATTTTATTTAATTATATGTATCTCGATTCTCAAATGCACAACTCCAAATAATGCAAATTAAAAACTCATTCTAATTTCATTCTTCCTTGACCGAGGACTATTAGGTTGTCATTTATCGAATCACGTAGACAATCTCTTTTTCTTAGAAGCGATAGATTCTTTGTTTATCATTCATTATCTCTATGTACAACTTATTACACCCAAACATACCCTTTGATATACCCTAAGGGTCTTAAGGGACATGTCAAAGTATAACTCATCATCAAAGATCTTATGATGATTTCAAGTCTAAGGATCACTTGTCTACTATCACTTCTGAATTTTATTAATAGACAAGTATAAATTTATTAGGTATTACTTATCGAGCCACGTTCAGTGAAATTATTCTCCAATAAGCATCTACATACTTGCTTTAGTGTCTCCACACAAATAATCATGAGATCAATCATCTTCATCCAATGAGCAAGCAACGTATGTTCTAATTTATCTGGATTCACTAATCCCTTTTTAGTAATCCAACAACTGGGAACAATTTTAGTTTGTGAGCTATCTAATAATTTAGATCCCATTAGCATGATCATCATCATGATTCTAAAAGCATTGCTCAAAACTATAGGTTTATCACATAATATAAAATTGCACCGTGTAGATAATTAAAACCTTTAATTAAACAATTCTTTTTTAATAAATAAATAAGATTGTTACAAAATATATGTTTATCATTAAACATGATTAGCTTTTAATGCATACTACTTTCATTGTTCAAGTTCATCTTCCATAGCCATTATCGATCTTCATCCGATATAGTATCTTTTATATTTTTAGACTCGATTTGAGACAAGAAAGATAAATGGCCAGCCAAGTTATGTGCTTGTGATCTAGTAAGGATTCCTTTATCAATATCACTAATCACATTTTCTATAGCATGATTCTTAATGATATGTGTCTCCTTGGGCAAATGATTTTTTAAGAGGGTTTTCATTAATAGGTGGAGATGCATTATCTAGTTTTGGTTCTTCCATATTTCTGAGAATATCTTCAATGAGAACATCATTGTCAAATAACTTTTTCTATTTAAGAGGAGGTGGAGTTTCATCAAAAGTTACGTTCATTGAATCCTCAACAACTAGACTTCTTTTGTTAAAAACTCTATTTGCTTTACTATTAAGAGAATATCCCATAAATATTTCTTCATCAGATTTGGGATCAAATTTTAGTAGGTGTCCTTTAGTATTTAAAATAAAGCATTTGCTCCCAAAGACACAAAAATAATTTATTTTTGGAGTTCTTTTATAATAAAGCTCATAGGGAGTTTTGAGAAAAATAGGTCTTAATAAAAATTTGTTTAAAATATAACAGGATGTTTCCATAGCTTTAGCCCAAAAATATTTTGGAAGACGATATTCCTTTAACATGGTATTAGCCATTTCTTGTAAAGTTCGATTTTTCCTTTAAACTACACCATTTGATTGTGGTGTATAAGGAGCAGAGAAGTTATGACTTATACCGTGCACATCACAGAACATAATAAAATTAGAATTATCAAATTCTCTTCCATGATCAGACCGAATATAAACAATAGAGCTTCCTTGTTGATTCTGAATTTTCTTACACAAAGTAGAAAACTAGTTAATAACTTTATTTTTAAATTTAAGAAAATCAACCTATGTAAATCGAGAATAATCGTTAACCAAAACTAGAATGTATACAGCACCACCCATGATATGTTTAGGAATAGGTCCTTCTAGGTCCATACGTAAAAGTGCTAAAGAATTAGAAGTTGACACGGTGAGTTTAGGTTTATGAGATGCATGAATTTGTTTTACCGGTTTACATGCTTCACAAATATTATCTTTTAAGAATTTTAATTTTGGAAGACCACAAACATGTTCTTTAGATGAAATATTATTGATGAGCTTCATGTTGATGTGTCCTAGTCTACGATGCTAAAGCCATGGATAATCATTTGCAGACACAAGACAAATGTTATCTAGTTAAGAATACGCATCTAGGTCACATGTGTGACATTTTGATTTCTAGGACACTGATAAAACAATTTACTAGTTTGATTAAATATGGAGCAATTATGTGTACTTAAAGATATATTTTAAAGCCACTATGACATAGTTGGTGATAGATAGAATATTATACCCGAGAGTCCTGTGACTAATTGAGCGTTAGAGATTGTTATGTGTTTATTCATGAAACCGTCCAATTTTATTTATTTTACCTTTATTGTTTTCTCCAAAGGTTATTTCACCATAGTCTATAGCTTGTAGATTTTTTTTAATTTTGATTTGTCATCAATCATATATCTTGAACAACCACTATCGAGATACAATTTACTTTTTTCAAGTCAGTTGCAAGGCATATCTTCAATATATACTAATTTCACAAACTGATACCCTTTAATATGAAGGGTCCTTTGGGTAAGTTTTCCATTTTGTATAAGGAACATTTGTATTTTTCTTTACAAAACTAGGCACACATGATAATCAGTTTTAGTAGAGATAAACATTCTATGAGTGACATGATTATTAATTTTTATTTTCTCTTAATAGTTGGTGCAGTGTATGTTCCTTTGGAAACCCAAATAATTTTTCCTTTATAGTTTCCATTTCTAACATTGCACATATAAAAGGAATATGACCATTTCTATTACAGTAAGAGCATTTAGTGAAAGGAGATGTATGCTTTTTCTTTACTTTGCTTTTAACATGATATAGTCCTTTATCTTTTGATTTACTTGACTCTCCAATATATCCTAATCCATGTTTATTAAAACCACATCTTTTTTGATTCAATATGACATTAAGATTTTCTTTTCCTTTATAAATTTAAAAACTATAGTATTTAAATCGTCACGTTCTTTAGTTAAATTATCAATTAAAGAGTTATTTTTTCTAATTACGCTTTTTAGATGTGAGTTCTAAAGCTTAAAATTTTTAATATCTTCAGTTAATGTTTGATCTTGTATTTGAGTATTTTCATTAATTACAGACAAGTGTTGAATTTTCAACTTCAAGATTTACAATAGAAATGATAAGTGTTGAATTCTCTATTTCTAGATCTTTATTTATTTTTTCCAATTCTTCTTTTAATAAATCATTTTCTAGTTTTTCTTCATTTAGACTTTCATTAGTTATGATCAAGTTTGCATTTTTTATTTCAAGATTTTTGTTATTTTCTAATTCTTCTTTTAATAAGAAATCATTTTCTATTTTTTTTTTAATTGAAATTTTCATTAGTTATAATTAAACTTGAATGTTCTATTTTAAGATTTTTGTTAGTTTTAATTAATTTTCTAAAGAAATTTTTAATTTAATAAAGTCTTCTTTGATTATTTCATTAATTTCATGTAAATAGTTATAAGTTTCTTGTAATTATAATGTTATTTATTTATATTTTCTAATATATGTGTGGCAAATGAAGTGCTAGGTAATTGATGTTCAGAATTTACCTCAGATCTTGGTGGTGAGTTATTGTCTGCCATTAAACAAAGATTTACAATTTCTTCGTTTGTTCGGCAGATACTTCTTTGTCACTTAGATCTCAGTCTTCTTCAACTACTAGAACTTTGTTATTAACTAGTTTTGGACAATTCTTTTTGAAATGTCTAGATTGGTTGCATTCAAAATACGTATTTGAATTTTCATTGGGATTAACATTTTTGAAGTTGTTATTTGCTTTGGAATTTCCTCCTTGTGACTTTGGCTTGAATATTTGTTTGCTTTTGAAGTTCTTGTTTATTTTCATTAAGCTTTTGCCATATTTTCTGGCTTTGTTTTGAATCACTCCTCTTAGTTGTCTGGATAATAGAACAACTTTCTTATTATCTAGACTCAGGTGTTCTTCATCATCACTTTCTTGATCTACAATTAGAGCTTTAAAAGAAATTCTTTTCTTCTTTAGATCTGTGTCTGATCTGGCTTTTTCGACTAGCATGTTAACTTCATGGGAACGGAAATTTCCAATAAGGTTGTCAAGAGGATATGCAACTTGAACTTGCATTTCCTTAATTGTTGTAACCTTTATTTTAAAGATGGATGAAAGGGTTTTGAGAATTCTTCTATTTTTCTCATTAGTTGTATATGTTTTTCCTAGTTGTTCCAGCTCATCAATGATTCTGGAAAAAACGTGTTACTATATCAATGACATTTTCTCCCTCTTCAAGCTTGAAACTTTCATATTCTTGGATTAGAGCATCTTTTCTAGTTTCTTTGATATGATTAGTTCCTTCATAGGTTAAAATCAATATTCCTAGATTTCTTTTGCATTTTTGTAGTTGCTAACTCTTTTGTACTTTTTTTTTCAAATAGAACACTAGTTAACACTTGTTCAGCTTGCGAAGCTTTATTCATTGTCTCTTCATCTTCAGTGGTGAACTCATCAATATCTTTCTCAACGATATTTTTTCCTTGAATTTTGGTTGGAAATTTTACACCTCGTTCTATTGCAAACCAAACTTTGATTCCTTATGACTTGACATAGATTTTAAATTTGTTCTTCCAGGTGGCAAAGTTGGTTCCATCAAATAGTGGAGGTCTGGACATTGATAGTCATTCTCCGCAACCAGTAGTATTGTAGGCCATATATGGATTGACTCTTAGGTATACCTGTATTCACTCAACATACAAGTTAAAGAGCACTGCTTTGATACCAATTGAAAGTCCAATAATAATCTAAAAGGGGGTTGAATAAATTATTACATATTAAAAAAATTATCTTTAGGCCTTTTTGAGTTTTTAGATAATTAATTTGTAACGTTAGAAATTAATAAGCAACATAATAAAAATTCAATCACACAATGCACAAAGATTTATCTGGTTCACAACATACATCTCGGGTATGTTGCTACGTCCAGTCTCAAGCTCCTCTCCAGGACTTGAGATCCTATTACTTCCTATAATAAAAACTCCTTCAATAGGCGGAGAAGCCTTTACAAAGTTTTACAGACAAACTTCCAACTATTCTCAACTAATCTATCTTGGACAACAAGCTTTCAGCTCCCTCCTCAAGCTTAGTTGTACCTTTCTTTTGAGTTCAGTTATATTTTATGATCTGGCTTTGAAACAACAGTCTCTTTATCACCTCACAAGTACACTAGAGACCCAACTCCCAGTTGACCTCTCTAAGACTCTGGTATTAGTCGAAGAATTACTCTTCTTTCTCACAGGTATATAAAATAAACTAACTCTACCTTTTCCCTTTTTAAAAAAGATTTAATAGAGATATGCTTTTAAAATAAGCAGATAACGATTATAGATCAAATAATTATATAAAAGTTCAATAACTTTTATATGTGTGAAATGTGCTTCCGTGTAAACAGATGTGATTTTCAACTCTATTATAAAAGTTTGTGTAACTATTATAATTGTATAAAAATGCTTCTTGATTAAGTAAATAGATCAAGTTTAGTTTAGCTCAAAAGTGCTTATGTATAAAGCGGATATAAAGTTTAATGCAATTTTATAAAGAATTATTTATTCTTTATAATAAAGAATGTGTTTCCATGGATTAAACAAATTCTAACTTTAACCCGGATATTGTCCTACAAGTATTTTATGAATGAATTTATGTTCAAATACTTGAGATTAACAATATAATGAATAAATTTGTTAAACAATAGTTATCAAGTATAATGAATGAGTCGATTAAACAATAATTGATATAACAAATATACTTGTTTAACTCAAAGAATATATTATGTGAATAATTATAAATAAGGTCACTTAAGATTTTAAAGACCATTTGAATAATTCACACTATCATTTGCTCAAGAGTGAATAAATTCAAATTTTATCGGTATCTAAGTACTGACAAAATTTATAGTTTCACAATTAATATTTATATAAATATTTTCGATAGATCACTTAGATTTTCAAATCCGGTTCGAATGATTCACTATATCAGATGAATATCTCGGGTTTGTTTTGAATTATCAAGTATTGATTGTAAGACCCCGAAATTTTTAAATAAAAAGGAATTTCCTTTATTTATTATTTTGAAATAGTAAGGGTTGATTTGATTAATGTGGATAGTTAAGGGTTAAATACGCAAATATTTTAAAATAAGCAAGTGGTTATAAAATATTCATTATCGTCGGGGAATATTCATTTGGTCGTGGAATATTAAATGCTGTCGGGGAATATTAAATTATCTGGTAGCTTGACCATGTGTGGGCCCCATAACGGAAAGCGATTGGATGAAGAAAGCGACAAATATAAGTTGTTTTTAAATAATGGCGTAGTTATTCACGAGATTATCTTGTTGGAATACCCGGTGGTTAAAAACACACTAATACGCGTTGTTGAACGAGAGCATTGCGGTATTGCACCAATTATTGATTCTTACGTGAAGAAGCCTTTACTCAATAATGGTTCTGATAATTCTTGTTCGATATTTTATTGAGTTAATAATTCTTTGCGTTGATATTTTATATTCATTGTTGTTTTGATAATTGTCATTACGATTATTTTTCATTATCGAGCAATAATTCATATTATCCGAATAATATTATTAGATAACATTATTGGCAATGTCTAGAAAGTTACATCTAAGGAGAGGTTTGGTCACCTAATTAATTGCCGCAAGAAGAAGAAATTCTTATTGGAAGCCCCTGCTCTGAGGAAGCTGCTTTTGGTTGTCGATATTGTGATTCATAATATTATTTGTGAATAATTAATTATTGATTTATATGATGAGGAAAATATTGATTTTATGTGGATATAGATGAGAAAATTTTAAAATGACAATTGTTGAAAATTAATATTTTATCTTTTTACGATAAAATAATTCGTTTAAATATATTATTTTAATAATATATTAGCGGTGATATTTTTACAACGAATGTGGGATATATGAGTATCTGAGGAGGAAGAGTATTTTGTTGCAATAAATGTTTAAAACATGTTAAACATGTAAATTGGACCCCATTTATTGGTTGAAATTTGATTATAAATTGTAAAATCGCTTGTTTGTGGATTTTTGGTCAATTTCTATTTGGAATTTGGAAAAACTTTCTTCTGCAAAGTTGTAGAGAATTGAAATTCCTATAAAAACTCGCGAGATTTGAATTTTCTGATGAAAGGACTATTTATTATGAATTATTGAAGTTCCGAAGCTCCGAAATAATTGATTTTTGGGAGTTTAAAATATTTTTTGTAAGAAAAACGTTTTTTGTTGTAATTGAGTGGCTCACATGTGTTATAAATGATCTGAAATCAGATTTCTAAGGTGGGCTTGAATATTTTTAAGAAATATTATTATTTTATTAAATTTTCTGCTTTGGTGTTCTAAGATTTTCTATAAATAGGGTCTTGGGTTAGAATTGAAAATCACAATTGCACTGAAGTTTTCTCTCTATATTATCGAGCGTATTCTTGTGAGTATTTTGAGTATACTTTGAGTATTGCTAAGCGGTGCAAGTTCCTTCAAAGACTATACCCTAGATTCTAGCTAGAAATCTTGATCTTTCGAGGTAAGGGATATTTTTTTTTAGTAATGATATTATTTCTTCAATATCATTTATCTTGAAATGTTGATCCAAGTTTTTATCAAATTTGAAACTTTTCATGTCGGGGTTACTATTCATGGGTTACTATTCATGAGTTACTATTCACGAGTTACTTATTCATGAGTTATTATTCACGATTCTTATTCACGAGTATTATCTACGAAAGCGTGAAGATGTTTTTGTAGAATTTCTATCTTTTGGTGTCTGAGTTACTATTCACGATACGGACTTTATTCACTTATATCTAAGACTATTCACGATACCAGACTATTCACCAAAAATAAAATTTCTTCTTTTCGTCCAAAACATCTATTTCGGATACTAACTCGATTGTATCCATGTTTTGATCATTCTTGAATTTTACACCACTATGATTATTTTTGAGGTATTTTTGGACGTGGATAAAACCAAGTACGTAATCCTTAATCCTTAATCCTTGTCATTTTGTTTCCTTTGGATTCGTTTCTTTAAAAATATTTTTCATCATCCCTCATCTTAAATGATGATATTATGGAATATCTTTGGCCCGTAGTGCAAAGATGAATTATTTCTTAAGAATATCTTTGGGTTCGTAGTGCAAAAGATGAATGATTTCGAATAATATCTTTGGCTGCATCTTGCCAAGATGAGCAGTGTTTAAATGAACATGACCAATGATGAATATCTTTGGCTTTGTAGTCAAAAAAGATGAATATTTGATTCCGGATGTATATTGATTGATGTTACAGGATAAAAGATAGAGCGATGAACTTTTAAATTCATACATAGAAGATAGTAGTTTGCATTCTCTACTTAACTCTTCTAATGAATTATTATTTCATTGCGAATATTGATTTAAAATTTGTTGTCTATATTCTATTATATTTTCCTCGTTGAAGACTAACGATAATTTGTTGTATATTATCTTAGTCATAATATTCTTTCTTGAGCTAGTTGAGCTCACCCTTTTCCTTTTGTTCCATTTTTCTCGGAGGCGAGAATATAGCGATGCGTAGTGGTGGGTATGGAATGAAGGTTTTAGAAAGGATTGTTTAGTAGTCCTCACCATTTTGTAAAATAATGTATCAATAAATGTGATGAGGATTTATTTGAGTATAGATATTATCTAGAAGATAATATTTGTATTCAAACTCACAGCTTTCTTGTTGTAATAATAAAGTTGTAGTTGTTTACGTACCATGTATTGACAACTCAGAATAGGTGATGTATACCTATTTTGGGGGCGTCACATTGATCCACTTTACGATATTTATATAAATAATATCAATAAAAGGCCACTTAGAACTTTGAGCACTCATTCGGCTAATTCCCTCACTTAAGAGGAATATCTCCGTTATAGTCTCGGTGTCTAAGTACTAACTTTTTATTTGATAAATAGATGAAATATAGATATATATAATTGTGTGTAACAATTTATATTAGTATATCTATAAATCTAAATAAACAAGAGATAATTCAAATAACTTATCTCAAATACTTAGACTAATTTCCACTTCGCAAATTATTAGATCTTTGATAAAGAAGAGAGAGAAAACTTGTAAGACCCCAACTTTTTATGAATAAAGATTTAAATTTCTTTAAATATTATTTTTAATAATAAGGTGTTGATTTGATATAATGCTTTAATTATGGGTGAAATGTGCAAATTTTGTAAAG
Source organism: Panax quinquefolius (assembly GCA_020205615.1). Taxonomy (NCBI): domain Eukaryota; kingdom Viridiplantae; phylum Streptophyta; class Magnoliopsida; order Apiales; family Araliaceae; genus Panax; species Panax quinquefolius. Next base: position 127,654,722 of record CM035153.1, on the reverse strand, counting down.
TAAGAAAGTTGTCATAAAATATTCGTTTTGTCGAAGAATATTCGTTTTGGTCGGGGGATATTCTTTTTGTTGGGAATATCCGTACGACGATACTATTATTGGTGGACCACATAACGGAATAAATGTTGAATATAGAAAGCGGCAGAAATAACTTTTTTATAAAAATAACGACAAAACTTTTACAGTTAAAACTATTGATATACCTGGTGATAAAAGTACAATAATACGCGTGGTTGCACAGTGGCACACGGTATTGCAAAATATCTCTGATTATTAATTCTTACGTAAGAAGTCACTCAATAATTGATACAATAAAATTGCATAGTCTTTCATATTATTGATGCAATAATTGCTACAGTGATAATTGAATAGTAATTTACATTATTGATTCAATATTGTCACGACACAATAACTCATAATATTGAAATGATGTTATTACATAACATTATTGATAATGTCTAAAAATTTCTATCGAGGAAAGGGGTTAGGTTATATAATTGCGCGCCAGTAAGGAGAAATCCTTATCGAAAAGCCCCCTCTTTCCTGGGAACGATCTGGTTATCAGTATTGTGAATCTATAATATTAATTAGAAATAATTATTGAAAAGTTGTAAATAATTGATGAATAAATAAAAATTGTTAATAAATATGATAAGTAAATATTTTTTTAATTTGATATAAATGGAGGAATTTTAGCATGAGATATTTTTTGAAAGTTTGGCATATTAATTTTTCTATGGAACCATAATTATCTTCTCTGATAAAATATTCATTAAGATATATTATTATAATATATTATAATAGTATAATTTATAAATTATAATTGTTTAAATAGTAAAACATGTGAAATAAATGAGGGAGTCCTCATTTTGAATTTGAATTCATTTTTTCAAAAGGTGTGTACTGCATGATTTTCAAAAAATAATGCGCGTATAAATTTTTTTCAGAAGTGGTGTTCTACCACTTTCCTATAAATAGGTTGCTTAGTTAAACAATGAAACTCACACCAGAATCAGAAAATTCTCTCTCTATAATATTGAGCGTATTTCTTGCGAGTATAAGGATATTTTTGAATGTTGATAGCAGTGCAAGATTTTCTCAACATAATCTTCGATATTCCAGTCAAAACTACTTTCCTATTAAGGTAAAAGATATTATATTATTTTTTCCGTAAAGGATGTTATTTTCTTTCAATACTCATAAATAATATTATTTCCTTCCATACTCGTCAAGGATATCATTTTCTTTCATACTCCATATCATGTAAGTGATATTATTTTGTCTCATATTCCTAAATTTAAACTTACTATGGAAATTATTGCTTCTATAATTCCTGAAATAATTAGAAATTTCTTAAGGATTGCGCTTCATCTAATATCATTTCACTGGAATATTGGTCTAAAATTTTGTATTAAATTTTGAATTTTTTTTTATGTTTGGGTACTATTCATACGGTACTATTCATGGGCACTATTTATACGAGTATTATTCATGTGGTCTTTATTCACAAATGTAATTTGATTTCTTTTCTTTGTCCAAGTCATCTTTTATATTAACTTATTCTTGAAATTGAATCCATGTTATGGTCTCACTTGATTCATTCTTATTGTCATTATTATAATTCTCAGACTTAAATTATGTTGAAAGTTATCTTTGGCCAGTTGTGCAAAGATGAACTGTTGATTGATGAATATCTTTGGTCGTAGTGCAAAGATAAACTATTGATGGATATTTGTGACCCGTAGTGCAAAGATAGACATGTGTTTGGCATGATCATGACAACTGGTGATATAAACGATTATCTTTGGCCCGTAGTGCATAGATAATTCGTTGATTGGAAATAATTATTGATTGATGTTACAGGGATAAAATATTGATGATGGACTTTTAAATCATGGAAGATAGTAGACATCATGTGTGACGCCCCCAAAACAGGTATACATCACCCATCTTGAGTCGCCAAATACATGGTAGAAAATTCAAATATAACTTAATTATACAACACTTGTGTAAAATACGACAAAACATAATCTAAGAGTTTTAATAAGAATATTGTCATCTAGACAATATCCACACTCAATGGAGTCCTCATTACATTTATTGTCACACTATTTAATGAGAATAGTGTGGACTCTACTATCTTATCATCGGGACCGTCACTCCATTCCCCTACTAGTCCCGGCTATGTTCTCATTTCTTGAAGAGAACAGTGAAGAAAGGGTGAGCTCAACTAGCCCAGTAAGAAATATTATGACTAAGATAACGCAGAATAAATTATCATTAGCCTTCAACAATGTTAAACTGATAAAATACAATAGACATCAAGTTTAACTGCAGCGGAATAAGAAATCCATTAGAAGTGTCAAGTAGAGCATAAAATCTACTATCTTCTATGATTTAAAAAGTTTTTCATCAACTTTATTGCTAAGACTCAGCTTAATAAATAAACCACATCATCGAATCATCCCTGCACTACGGGCCAAGGATATTCATTAAATCATCAATGGTCATGACTATACCGAATAATCCCTGGTCATAATCATACCAAAAATTTTCCATCAATGCACTACAGGTCACTGAGGACTTTACCACATCATTTATAATATTACAGGTCATGATTATACCGAATGATCCCTGGTCATAATCATACCAAGTCCATCTATGCACGTAAGCCAAAGATGATAAGCATGAGGATGATGACAATGATATAAGCATTTAATCAAACGAAAACAAGGATAAATATTAAAGACTTTAAATTTATCCAAATATTATCAATCACTTAATAAACTCATAATCTAATATTATTAATATTATAATAATATTTTAATCACTTCTTAAACTCATAAACAATTTATTTCGAATATTAACACTTTACCAAATAATGCATTTAATCATTCAAAAATGCCATACTCATAAGATTTCATCACCAATGATCAAATCCCTCATCAAAAATCTGCATATACCTTATATAGGATTTCTAAGCCATAAAACCCTATTTTCCAATTTTGTTACTTCACATAACATATTTAATTTATTTACTCATTACTAGTTCATTTTCATGAAAAATACCAAATTAGTCCCAAAAATAATTCTTTTTTGGGATTTAGCAGAATATAGGCCCATATTGAACATATATTTTTCTTGGAAGTTTTAAAATTCATTTACTATTTTTCATATGGCCAAAACTGCCGAATATTTAGTTATTTATCATAAATTGTACTTTTGTCCAAAAATTCCAAAATTTACAGAGTATACTCCTGTTATATACATGTACTCCCAATAAATTTTTTACCAATTTTAGAGTTAATCACAAAGAGTTATAAGGGTTTACTTTTAAAATAGTCTTTTCTCATAAAATCCATAACTCTTAATCTATATATCCAAAAATCGTCATTTTTGGACACAATCTAGAAAACTCGTCAAATTATCATTTTAAATTTTTCCAGAATTTTTGAGGGTCAAAACAATTATGAAACTGCCCCTGGCAAAAACCCCTTTTGAATGAAAATATTATTCATATGAATACAAAGGATCATTCACCATACATTCTGTAATCCACATAGACAGATTATTCCAACAGAATAATAAAGAATAGAATAACTGAAGAATTCACCATGCATGCGATAGATCGCATGCATGAGTTATTCTCAGCGTAATAATAAAGAATGGAACCGTAAATGCGTAAACCGCATGCATGAGGATATTCAATGAGAATAATAAAGAATGGAATAAAAAGCAGAATTCACCGGGCATGCGATTGGCCAAATGCAGATGAGGTTATTCCAGCAGAATAATAAATAATGGAATAATAGAAGAATTTCACCATGTATGCGGTATCATTATGAGGCAAAGTTATTCCAACATAATAATAAGGAATGGAATAACAATAGCTCTCTTAATGAATCTGAAGAAATAATAATTTTACTATAATAATAATATCCCTTACTATAATAATAATATCCCTACCTTAGAAAAGCTGGATATTGGAATAGTAAGGTAGCAGATTCTCTTCTTATTTCTCTCATAATTTCTCTATAATAATAATTGCACAAAGCTTTAGTGAATTGGTGAGAAATGAAGGAAGAATGAGCTTATTTATAGGAAAATATAGTTTCGATAATTGCACGTTTTGGGGCTCGAAATATTACAAGACAATACCTTGACTTTTCTTTCATTTTAATTTAGTCCCGCAAGTATTATCAAACTTGCACCACCTCCCCTAATAGTAAATAATGTGAATCAATAGTTCAATCATGTGAATCAATAGTTATAATCATGTAAAAATACTGAATTATAGTATAGTACCTCCATCTATACCTCTATTTTAATATTCGATTGGTTAGGGAATATTTGTTTTAACAAAGAATATTAACGATGACAAGACACAATCATTAGTGGACCCTATTAATGGAAGTATTGTCGTAGTTAGAAAGCGACAAAATTATCTTTTATAAAAATAACGGCGGAAGTTTTACCGTTAAGTAAAACATTGAACTACCCTAGTAAAGTAAAAATACGCTGATGATCGTGATTGCGTAGTAGCTTACGGTATTGATTATTGATGCTTACGAGAAGTCACTTAGTTATACTCAATTATTGCTTTCTGATGAATTGTTGCATCATATCTCTCATATTATTGATTCGATTATCACACAAAGATCATCTCGTGCATAATATCTTATATTATTAAATCAATAATTAAGACAACAAAGTTATTCATATTATTAAATTGCAATATTTACAATGTCTAGAAGTTACATCGAGGAGAGGTTTGGTCATCTAATTACGGCGCCCAATAAGGAGAAATCCTTATCGGAAAGCCCCCTCTTTCCTAGGAACGACCTGGTTGTTAAATATTTTTGAGTTATAATATTAATGATGAATAAGTTCGTGTTGATTAAAGATGAATTTGATAGTTCCATTGTGTTGGGATTATTAGTGTTAGTGGAAATCGACATCTATTAGATGATAATTGATGTGCGGGGGGGTTATATTGATAAATCGGGTAATTAATCGGATAAATGAGCAATTAATTGATATTAATTCACATGCTTATATAACTATTTGTTCACATGTGTGTACTATTGAATCACATTCATGTACTATTAGGGGAGTTGGTGCAAGATTGATAATACTTGTATGACTAAGTTAAAAATGGAGGTATAGATGGAGGTACTATACTGTAATTCAGTATTTTCACATGATTATAACTATTGATTCACATGATTTAACTATTGATTCAAATTATTTACTATTAGGGGAGGTGGTGCAAGTTTGATAATACTTGCGGGACTAAATTAAAAATGAAAGAAAAGTTGAAGGTATTGTCTTTGTAATATTTGAGCCCAAAAAATGCAATTATCGAAACTATATTTTCCTATAAATAGAAGCTCATTCTTCCTTCATTTCTCACCAATTCACTAAAGCTATAGAGCAATTATTATAGAGAGAAATTATAGAGAGAAAGAAAGAATGTAAGTCCTTACCTCATTTATTCCAATATCCAGTTTCTTCTAAGGTAAGGGGTATTATTTCTTTTGTATTCATGAAGAGAGCTATTGTTATTCCATTCCTTATTATTATGTTGGAATAACCTGTCTATGCGAAGTACTGCATACATGGTGAAATTCTTCTATTATTCCATTCTTTATTATTCATTTGGAATATCCATGCATGCGGATTACGCGTGATCAGTTCCATTCTTTATTATTACATTGGAATATCACATGCATGCGGATTATGCATTAATTCGGTTCCTTTCGTATTATTACATTGGAATAACTTTTGTTTTTTGCGCTTATCGCATTTACGGTGAATTCATTGTTATTCCATTCTTTATTATTCGTTAGAATATATCGTCATGCAATGCGAATTACACATGACACTGGTTCCATTCCTTATTATTACATTGGGAATAACACATGTCATGCGGTTTATCGCATGCATGGTGAATTCTTACCGTTATTCCATTCTTTATTATTACATTGGAATAACCTCATCATGTGGATTATCGCATGCATGGTGAATGATCCTTTGTTTTCATTCTTTATTAAATTGTAGAAATTATCATTTACGTGGATTCCGCATTTGCGGTGAAAATCCATTCTGAGTTTCAAAATTTTTCGACCCAAAAAGTGGAAAATTTAAAATGATAATTTGATGAGTTTTCTATATTGTGTCCAAAGATGAAAATTTTTGGATGTATAGATTAAGAGTTATGGATTTTATGGGAAAAGACTATTTTAAAAGTAAACCCTTATAACTCCTTGTGGTTAACTCCAAAATTAGTGAAATTTTTATTGGAAGTACATGTATATAACAAAAGTATACCCTGTAAATTTCAGAATTTTTGAATAAAAGTACAATTTATGATAAATGTCTAAATATTCGGCGAGTTTTAGCTATATGAAAATAGTAAATGAATTTTAAAATTGAGAGAAAAATATATATTCAATATGGGACTATATTACGCTAAATCCCAGAAAAGAAATATTTTTGGGACTGATTTGGTATTTTTCATGAAAATGAACTAGTTATGAGTAAATGAATTAAATATGTTATGTGAAGTAACAAAATTGGAAAATAGAATTTTATGGCTTGGGAATCCTATATAGGGTATATGCAGATTTTTGATGAGGGATTTGATCATTGGTGATGAAATATTATGAGTATGACATTTTTGAATGATTAAATGCATTATTTGATAAAGTGTAAACAATTGATATAAATTGTTTATAAGTTTAAGAAGTGATTAAAATATTCTCATAATATTGAAAATATTAGATTATGAGTTTATTAAGTGATTGATAATATTTGGATAAATTTAAAGTCTTTAATATTTATCCTTATTTTTGTTTGATTAATGCTTATATAATTGTCATCATCCTCATGTTTATATTGTGATGAAAGTCATCTTGTGCTTACGTGTATAGATGGACTTGTTATGATTATGACTAGGGATTATTCGGTATAATCATGACCATAATGTGATGAATGATGTGGTGAAAGTCCTCAGTGGCCTTAAGTGCATTGATGGACATTTTTTGGTATGATTATGACCAAGGATTATTCGGTATAGTCATGACCATTGATGATTTAATGAATATCCTTGGCGAAAAGTGTGGGAAGATTCGATGATATGATTTATTTTTAAAATTTGAGTCTCAAATGATAAAATTGATGAAAACATTTTAAATCATAAAAGATAGTAGATATCATGCTTTCTACTTGACTCTTCTAATGGATTGCTTATTCATTTGCAGATTAAACTTGATGTACATGATATTTTATCGGTTTTAACATTGTTGAAGGCTAATGATAATTTATTACGCATTATCTTAGTCATAATATTTCTTCTTTGGGCTACTTGAGCTCACCCTTTCTTCCTTATTCTCTTGTGAAATGAGAACGTGGAAGGGACTAGTCGGGGAATGGGTGATGGCGGTCCAGATGATAACATTAGTAGTCCTTACTATTAGTTAAATAGTGTGACAATAAATGTAATGAGGACTCCATTGAGTGTGGATATTGTCTAGATGACAATATTCTTATTAAAACTCTTAGATTATGTTTTGTCGCATTTTACACAACAGACCGTTTGCAATTCATTTTGGGAGTACCAAAATGTATCGTGATCTTCGACATACATTTTGGTGGAGCAATATGAAAAGAGAGATCGCAAAGTTTATCTCAAGGTGTTTAACTTGTCAACGTGTTAAGGCGAAGCATCAAGTACCAAAAGGTCCATTACAACCACTTGAAATTCTAGAATGGAAGTGGGAGCACATCATCATGGATTTCGTTACCGGTCTTCCCAAGGTTTCTCAAGGCATAAATGCAATTTGGGTCATTGTCGATAGATTAACCAAGTCTGCTCATTTCTTGCCTATACGAGAAACCTAATTATTCACTTGAACGTCTTGCTCGTATGTACATAAATGAGATTATGAGACTGCATGGTCTGCAAGTATCCATAGTTTTTAATCGAGACCCAAGATTCACTTCACGATTTTGGGTCAGTTTGTAGAAAGCTATGGGCATGGATTTACGATTCAGTTTTGCATATCATCCCCAGACGGATGGGCAATCGAAGAGGACTATTCAAACTCTTGAAGATCTATTCAGACTCTGTGTCCTAGACTTCAATGGAAGTTGGGACAAGTACTTACCATTGGTGGAATTCTCCTACAATAACAGTTATCAAGCAAGTATAGGCATGGCTCCATTCGAGGCGTTGTATGGATGAAAGTATCGTTCTTCAGTATGCTGGGACGAGGTGGGTGAAGCAATGTTGTTGGGACCAAAAATGGTATGCATGACTATGAAAAAGATTCAAATGATCCGGCAACGTTTACAAACCTCACAAGATCGACAAAAGAGTTATGTTGATCTTCATCGAAGGGACGTGGAATTCAATGTTGGAGATCATGTATTGTTACGTGTTGCTCCATGTAAAGGAGTTACGAGATTCGGAAAGAGAGGAAAGCTCAACCCTCGATTTATTAGTCCATTTGAAATCCTCGATTGAGTAGGAACTGTAGCCTATAGACTCGCTTTACCGCCAAGTATGTCTCGTGTTCATAACGTTTTCCACATATCCATGCTACGTACATATATGAAAGACCAGAACCACATTATTGAATTAGAACTAGATGAGATAGTAGAAGATTTAATGTATGAAGAGGTACCTGTTAAAATCTTGGATAAGAAGGAACATATTCTACGTTCAAAGGTTATACCTCAAGTCAAAGTTTTATGGAGAAGCCAAGATATTGAGGAAATGACCTGTGAGTTAGAATCTGAAATTAAAACAAGGTATCCTCACTTATTATTTCGAGGACGAAATTTCATAAGAAGGGATGGTTGTAAGACCCCAACTTTTTATGAATAAAGATTTAATTTTCTTTAAATATTATTTTTGAATAATAAGGTATTGATTTGATATAATGCTTTAGTTATGGGTGAAATATGCAAATTTTGTCAAAGTAAGCAAGTGGTCATTAAATATTCGTTTTGGTCGGGGGATATTCTTTTTGTCGGGAATATCCGTACAACGGCACAATCATTGGTGGACCACATAATGGAATAACTTTCGGATATAGAAAGCGACAGAAATAACCTTTTTATAAAAATGACGACAAAATTTTTACCGTTAAAACTGTTGATATACCCGGTGATAAAAGTACAATAATACGCGTGGTTGCACAGTGGCACACGGTATTGCACAATATCTCTAATTAATAATTCTTATGTAAGAAGTCACTCAATAATTGATCCAGTAAAATTGCACAGTCTTATATATTATTGATGCAATAATTGCTACATTGATAATTGAATAGTAATTTACATTATTGATTCAATAATTGTCACGACACAGTAACTCATAATATTGAAATGATGTTATTCAATAGCATTATTGATAATGTCTAGAAAGTTCTGTCGAGGAAAGGGGTTAGGTTATATAATTGCGCGCCAATAAGGAGAAATCCTTATCGGAAAGCCCCCTCTTTCCTGGGAATGATCTGGTTATCAGTATTGTGAATCTATAATATTAATTAGAAATAATTATTGAAGAGTTGTAAATAATTGATGAATAAATAAATTTTTTTGATAAATATGATAAGTAAATATTTTTTTAATTTGATATAAATGGAGGAATTTTAGTATGAGATATTTGTTGAAAGTTTGGCATATTAATTTTTTTATGAAACCATAATTATTTTCTCTGATAAAATATTCATTAAGATATATTATTATAATAAATTATAATAGTATAATTTTATAAATTATAATTATTTAAATAGTAAAACATGTGAAAGAAATGAGGGAGTCCTCATTTTGTATTTGAATTCTTTTTTTTCAAAAGGTGTGTGCTGTATGATTTTCAAAAAATAATGTGCGTATAAATTTTGTCAGAAGTGGTGTGCTACCACTTTCCTATAAATAGGCTGCTTAGTTAAACAATGAAACTCACACCAGAATCAGAAAATTCTTTCTCTATAATATTGAGCGTATTTCTTGAGAGTATAAGGATATTTTTTAGTGTTGATAGCAGTGCAAGATTTCCTCAACATAATCTTCATTATTCCAGTCAAAACTACTTTCGTATTAAGGTAAAAGATATTATATTTTTTCCGTAAAGGATGTTTTTTCTTTCAATACTCATAAATAATATTATTTCCTTCCATACTCGTCAAGGATATCATTTTCTTTCATACTCCATATCATGTAAGTGATATTATTTTGTCTCATATTCCTAAATTTAAACTTACTATGGAAAGTATTGCTTCTATAATTCCTGAAATGATTAGAAATTTCTTAAGGATTGCGCTTCATTTAATATCATTTCACTGGAATATTGGTCTAAAATTTTGTATTAAATTTTGAATTTTTTTTATGTTTGGGTACTATTCATATGGTACTATTCATGGGCACTATTTATACGGTACTATTCATGGGTACTGTTCACAATAAAATTTAATTTCTTTTCTTTGTCCAAGTCATCTTTTATGAATCTTATTCTTGAAATTGAATCCATGTTATGGTCTCACTTGATTCATTCTTATTGTCATTATCATAATTCTCAGACTTAAATTATGTTGAAAATTATCTTTGGCCCGTAGTGCAAAGTTGAACTGTTGATTGATGAATATCTTTGGCCGTAGTGCAAAGATAAACTGTTGATTGATATCTTTGGCCCGTAGTGCAAAGATGGACGGGTGTTTGGCATGATCATGATCACTGGTGATACAAATGATTATCTTTGGTCCGTAGTGCATAGATAATTCGTTGATTGGAAATAATTATTGATTGATGTTACAAGGATAAAATATTGATGATGGACTTTTAAATCATGAAAGATAGTAGACATCATGCCCTATTTGACTCTTCTAATGGATTGTTGTTTCAACTGCAGTTGTTGATCTAAAAATTGTTGTCTATTGTATTCTATCAAATTTTTTCCTGTTGAGGACTAAGGATAATTTGTTCTACATTATCTTAGTCATAATATTCTTTACTGGGCTAGTTGAGCTCACCATTTTCTTTTTTGTTCCATTGTTTTTCTCAGGAGGTGAGAATATAACTTGGACTAGTCGGGGTGTGGAGTTATGGTTCAAGACGGTCATTATAGCAGTCCTCACTATTTTATAAAATAGTGTATCAATAATTGTAATGAGGACTTTATTTGAGTTTGGATATTGTCTACAAGACAATATTTGTATTAAAACTCACAACACATGTATTGTCGTATTTTGCATGACAGTTGTATTAATGAAGTTTGTAATTTGTACCATATATTTGGTGACTCAGAATGAGTTGTGTGGGCCTATTTTGGGGCGTCACAAAACTTCTTAGAGAAATAGTATGTAGGCAAGGAGAGTAAGTTTTTAAAGTGAATTGTCAAGGCAAAATGAATGAAAGTACCTTCTATTTATAGATTTTTAAAGCTGAGGGAGAAAAGTTAATTTTGAAAATCAATGACTAAAATTGCTTGGATTTATATTTAATGGTCCGAATGAAGTAAAAAAGAAGTTCACACGGATTGCTTCAATAAAAGCTTTACTTTCAATTTTAGCCCATTAGAAATGTTAACTTCTTTTTGCATTAAATGACCATAACATAACTCTCAATACATGAAAAAGAAAAATAGACTTGTCTCAAAATGGTTGTCCCGATTTAAACTCCCAGCATGTGCTCGGTCAAAGAGAGTATAAGTCTTAACTCATTATTCATATGGTACATGCATACATATGATATACATATATGGGTACATACTTATATTATATATATATATATATATATATATATATATATATATATATATATATATATATATAGAATCATGATCACTCAGGACTCCGGATTGACTAAAATCCGGACCATTTTTTTTTTTGCTTTTTTTTTAAAACAACTAAAAAAAAGTTTAATATTTTATGGAACTAGAATTTTTACATAATACAGTGTTTTGAGTGTGATTTGGATAAATATAACAAAACATGTTTCGTAAAACACTGTATTATGTATCTAAATCACACCCAAAACACTGTATTATGTAAAAATTCCAGTTCCATAAAATATTAATTTTTTTTAGTTGTTTTAAAAAAAAGCAAAAAAAAAGGTCCGTATTTTTATAAAATTCGAGATCTAGGACTATAATATATATATATATATATATATATATATATATATATATATAATAATTTTAAAGTTCCAAGCGTGTATGCGATCATTTGTTAAAAAATGTGCCCCTAAAATTATTTTGAAAAAATAGGAGTTCTCTTTATCTTAGGAAATGTTACTTTATGAACTAATGTATTTAATACTTGATATTTAAATTATCAAGGTCAATAAAATCAATTTAATGAGATTTAGAAATTATTTTAGGACAAAGAAAATAAGATAATTAAAATAATTATAATATAAAACCTATGGAGATGATTCTAATACTTTTCTTAGCCTAATTACTATTTATTGTTATCATCAAAATAATTCTAAAAGTTGGAGACCTATCAAGATATTGTAAAGTAACTCCAAAATTGTTCAGTAAAGTCTAGATCGTAAAGTTAGCCTCAGAATCATAAAACATCTTTTGTAAAACTGACCATAAAGCTAAAGGTTATTGTAAAGGTTGCCTACGTACCATGGATATAAGTTGAAGGCCAAACAAGAAGAAGTTGATAGCAGAAGGACATATTCTGAAGATATCTGAGTATAGTCCTCACAAAAGGAATATCTAGAAGGTCTCTTTAAAGGTTACATTACAAATATACTCTGGTTGGTTATAAAGCTTAAAACAGTTCTCAGAGTAATCAGAAGTTCATAAAGTAGCAGCAGATAATGTAAAGCATTCAGAGTTAAACAGATAATAGATCTGTTTTGTGTATCGAAGAGCTGCTAAAGTGTTCGAAGATCAAAGAGAAATCTACAATACAAACCTAAACAACATAAAACAATCAGATAGTAGAACAAAAGTCAAAGTCATAATCGTAGTGATAATACAAAGCATAAGTCTAAGATTTCCATCACTCTACTATCAACAAAAAGTTGAGTAGAACGTAGAGCTCAACTCTACGTTTCTCAAGACATCAAATCGTAAAGCCAAGTCAGGTCTGACAAAAGGACTGATAATGGAATGTTGCAAGTTGAAGATCCCGGTATCAAACTATATTTCTTTGGTAGAGATCAAAGATGTGTCTAATGGATTGTTTGCTAAAAGTTACATGTCAAGGAAGTAAGAAAAGCTGCAACGAGATGTGACAAGTCCTAAGGCAGAAAGTACGCTGACACAACAGCTCCAAAAAGTTAACAACATGGATATTAAAGTACATGTGTATTAAATGCTCTAATGGACATTTCACAACGGGAAGGATTCAAAAGATCTATAAAAGGAGATATCATTCAAAATAGAAGGTGATAATGATGGGCATTAAACGACTAATACAAGAAAAGAATCATCATCAGAAAAGAACATAGTTGAACAACTAAAAACGTAGAGTAAGTTTCACTCTACAATCGAAGATATGTTCAAGGCTGCCAAAGTACAAAGAGAAGGAGATTAAGATGTTATGTTGGCAGCACAACAGAAGATTATGAGAAGCTGCTGAGTACTAAAAGAAGTTAAGCTTTAATGCAACTCTCAAAAATAAATCAAAGATGATCATATTCAAGGCTGCTAAGCACAAGAAGATATCGAGCTTAATGGAATAGCTTAACAACACATTAACTATGATCATGAGTAACTGCTAACTACAAGAAGAGAACGAACCTCAATGACAAAGTTTAAGCAGTACCAAGAAGATGATCACAACAGTGGTGCTAAGTATCAAAAAAATGAAGAGCTACCATGCCATCTTAGCAGCACTTTCAACATACTTTAATAATCAGGAATTGGGGTCGATGGATCCTGGTCTGTGTGACCGAATTGGGGTCAGAGGATTTTGGTCTTAGTGACCAAATTTCCTAGTCTAAGTGACTCAATGCCGAGACTGCGACTCGAATGAAACTTTGTGGTTCATATGTAAAATATATGGTCTATTGAGCCTATATTCTTCGTGAATTTTCTATTCGTGGAGTAGAAGAGTGGACTAGTAGTTGTTTAGTCTCCGAACCACTTAAATACCTCTTGTGTCATTTACTTTACGTCATTTACATTATGCACTTTATAACTGCTATATCTGCAATGTGTTTGTACATCCATAAGACTTAATTTAGTTATGTGGTTTCCATATTTTTTAAGGGGCTTTTATAAAAGAATATTCCACTGTGCTTAATCAATCTGATTAACTAATTACTTGGTAATACATCTTTAATTAATCGACACATTTTAAAGATCTATTTAACCCCCTTCTAGATCACTAGTGTGCCTTTGGGAAATAATAGTGTTGAATGAAATCTAGAAGAATAATACTAATTTTCACTTGTTTGAATATTTCTAGAATTTTATCTAATTGGGTTGACTGCTTGTTTTAAAAAGGCCTTTGAGGGAATAGGGCTTTTGGTTTAAAGATTTTTATATTTGACTCAGAAGATGTAGTTTGATCATTTTTGACATATGTTTAATGGATGGGCCTACTCTCTCAGAATTTATGGGCTTTTCAAGTTGGGCTAACTTTGAAGATAGATTATTAAATTCAACATTTAAATTTCTCTTCCTCATTATTACTGTCAGTATGATTGTCAAAATAATTTTCAGACCTTAAAGAGATAACCGAATTCATATGATTGATTTTTTTGTTTTCAAGTGAATTATCATGATAAGGATTTTGATTAAGGACTGAAAATTTAGGATAGATTTTGGGTTGACTAGGAAACTTACCTGTGACGCCCCCAAAACAGGTATACATCACCCATCTTGAGTTGCCAAATATATGGTACAAAATTCAAATACAACTTAATTATACAACAGTCTTGTAAAATACGACAAAACATAATCTAAGAGTTTTAATAGGAATATTGTCATCTAGACAATATCCACATTCAATGGAGCACTCATTACATTTATTGCCACACTATTTTACACAATAATGAGGACTACTAATGCTATCATCTGGACCGTCACTTCGTTCCCCGACTCGTCCCAGCTATATTCTCATTTCTTGAAGAGAACAGTGAAAGAAAGGGTGAGCTCAACTAGCCCAGTAAGAAATATTATGACTAAGATAATGCAAAATAAATTATCATTAGCCTTTAACAATGTTAAACTGATAAAATACAATAGACATCAAGTTTAATTGCAATGAATAAGCAATCCATTAGAAGAGTCAAGTAGAGCATGATATCTACTATCTTCTATGATTTAAAATGTTTTCATCAATTTTTATCATTTGAGACTCAAATTTTAATAAATAAACCACATCATCGAGTCATCCACGCACTACTAGCCAAAGATATTCATTAAATCATCAATGGTCATGACTATACCGAATAATCCTCGGTCATAATCATACCATAAGCGTCGCCCTTCAATGCACTACCGACCAATGAGGACTTTTACCACATCATTCGTTACATTACGGTCATGATTATACCAAATAATCTCTGGTCATAATCATACTAAGTCCATCTATGCACGTAAGCCAAAGATGACTTTCATCACAATATAAGCATGAGGATGATGACAATGATATAAGCAATAATCAAACGAAATCAAGGATAAATATTAAAGACTTTAAATTTATCCAAATATTATCAATTACTTAATAAACTCATAATCTAATATTATTAATATTATAATAATATTTTAATCACTTCTTAAACTTATAAACAATTTATTTCAATTGTTTACACTTTACCAAATAATGCATTTAATCATTCAAAAATGTCATACTCATAAGATTTCATCACCAATGATCAAATAAATCTACATATACCCTATATAGGATTCCCAAGTCATAAAATCCTATTTTCCAATTTTGTTACTTCACATAACATATTTAATTCATTTACTCATAACTAGTTCATTTTCATGAAAAATACCAAATTAGTCCCAAAAATATTTATTTTCTGGGATTTAGCAGAATATAGTCCCATATTGAACATATATTTTTCTCAAAATTTTTAAAATTCATTTACTATTTTTCATATGGCCAAAACTACCGAATATTTAGACATTTATCATAAATTGTACTTTTGTCCATAAATTTTGAAATTTACTGGGTATACTCCTGTTATATACATGTACTCCCAATAAAAATTTCACCAATTTTGGAGTTAACCACAAAGTGTTATAAGGGTTTACTTTTAAAATAGTCTTTTCCCATAAAATCCATAACTATTAATCTATACATCCTAAAATCGCCATTTTTGGACACAATCTAGAAAACTCATCAAATTATCATTTCAAATTTTTCCCGAATCTTTGAGGGTCGAAAAATTATGAAAACCCCTCTACGTAAACCCCTTTTGAATAAAAAATACTATTCATATGAATACAAAGGATCATTCACCATGCATGCGGTAATCCACATAGGCATGGATATTCCAATGTAATAATAAAGAATGGAATAACAAAAGAATTTACCATACATGCGATGTAATCGCATGCATGACGAGTTATTCTCAACAGATTAATAAAGAATGGAACGAATCGCCGCCAGAAACCGCATGCATGTGATATTCCAACAAAATAATAAAGAATGGAATAATAAAGAATTCACCATGCATGCGATAGATCTGCATGCATGAGTTATTCCAAAGAATAATAAAGAATGGAACCAGTGTCAGCGTAAGACGCATAGGCAGGATATTCCAAATGTAATAATAAAGAATGGAATAATGTAAGAATTTCACCATGTATGCGGTATTGCAGAGACATGTTATTCCAACATAATAATAAAGAATGGAATAACAGAAGCTCTCTTCATGAATACGAATGAAATAATACCCCTTACCTTAGAAGAAACTGGATATTGGAATGGTGAGGTAGCAGACTTCTCTTCTTCTTTCTCTCTATAATTTCTCTGTATAATAATTGCTCTAAAGCTTTTGTGAATTGGTGAGAAATGAAGGAAGAATGAGCTTCTATTTATAGAAAAATATAGTTTCAATAATTGCACGCTTTGGGGCTCAAAATATTACAGTACAATACTTTCAACTTTTCTATCATTTTTAATTCAGTCTTGCAAGTATTATCAAACTTGCACCACCTCTCCTAATAGTAAATCATGTGAATCAATAGTAAATCATGTGAATCAATAGTTCTAGACATGTGAAAATACGAATTACAGAATAGTACCTTCATCTATACTTCCATTTTAATTTAGTCATGCAAGTATTATCAATCTTGCACCAACTCCCCTAATAGTAAATGAATGTGACTCAGTAGTACACACATGTGAACAAATAGTTATATAAGCATGTGAATTAGTAGCAATTAATTGCTCATTTATCCGATTAATTACCCGATTTATCAATATAACCCCCAGACATCAATTATCATTGGAATAGATGTCGATTTCCACTAACACTAATAATCCCAACACAATGGAACTATAAAATTCATCTTTAATCAACACGAACTTATTCATCATTAATATTATAACTCACAATATTTAACAACCAGGTCGTTCCCAAGAAAGAGGGGGCTTTCCGATAAGGATTTCTCCTTATTGGCACGCAATTAGATGACCAAACCTCTCCTTGACAGAACTTCTAGACATTGTAAATATTACAATTTAATAATATGAATAACTTTGTCGTCTCAATTATTGATTTAATAATATATAAAATATTATGCAGATGATACTGTGACAATAATCGAATCAATAATATGAGAGATATGATGCAGCAATTACTGTAGCAATAATTGAGTAAAACTGAGTTACTTCTTACGTAAGCATCAATAATCAATACCGCCGCTGCTACTACGTAAACCACGCCAGACATCGCATTTTACTACCGTAGTAGTTCAACAGTTTTAACGGTAACATTTTCGTCATTATTTTTATAATAAGATAATTCTGTTATTTTCTAACTACGACAATACTTCCGTTGTGGGGTCCACCAATGATTGTGCCATCGTGCGGATATTTCCCACAAAAAGAATATTCCCCGACCAATCGAATATTATATAACCACTTCCTTACTTTGCAAAATTTATAAATATTACCCACAACTATAACATTATATCAAATCCACACCATAATATTCAAAAAAATATTTTGAGAAATTTAAATCTTTATTTTTAAAATTTGGGGTCTCACAATCTCCCTCCTTATGAAATTTTGCCCTCGAAATTTACGTACGTACCTATTATGCCGAAGAGATGAGGATACCTTGACTTCATTTCATATTCTAACTCTTGAGGTATAACCTTTGAGTGTTGAATACGATCCTTCTTATCCAAGATTTTAACATGTATCTCCTCATACGTTAAATCTTCTGCTATCTCGTCTAGTTCTAATTTAATAATGTGGTTCGGGTCATCCACATATTTACGTAACATCGATACGTGAAAAACGTTATGAACACGCGACATACTTGGTGGTAAAACGAGTCTATAGGTCACAGTTCCTACTCCATCGAGGATTTCAAATGGGCCAATTAAATCGAGGGTTGAGATTTCCTCTCATCATCGATTCTTGCTTCTAGAATAACGCCCTCTTGAACCTTCTTCTTCCTATTCAGATGCTCCAGGTGTGTAGTTTGAGCGGCTTTAACTTTATCGATTAAAGTCGATTCTACTCGTATATTCGTTATCTTCACGTGGGTCCCTAGAGTCTTTAACTCTATATTCATCATTTATAAGTTATACGAAATGGGTTTTTGTGTTAACAACATCGCACTCGTAAACGCATACGATCTTCTACTCAACACGTAAGCTACCACGTTCTCTCTTCCACGATGATATTAAATGGTATGATCGTAATCTTCAACAGCTCGAGCCAACGTCCTTGGCGCATGATACGTTCATTTTGGTTGAAGAAATATTTAAGGGTTGAAGAAATGGGTTTTTAGTGGGGTCAATACAAAATTTGATTTCACGCTCTAGGGGTAAGCTAAGAAGTCTTCAGGAATACGTCAGAAATTTATTAACGATATAAATATCATTCAAAACTGTGACCCTCATCCAAGACTTGGATAACATGTCACATTGATTCCTATAAACATGTCATCGTCATTCACGGCGTCGCCTAAAGAAAGTCTGGCCTCGGTGCATTCCACAAAAGGAAGTCACTAGCGAAAGGCTCATGGCTCTTTACTTATGGCTTGATATGACAGTGATTGACTTTAGTGGTTTGATTGCTTGAATTTGCATAACAGATTGGTTAGGAATATGAAAGCTAAAAACCTTACGAAAATAATCAATTTTGGCATGATGAGTAGTTAACGAATCGATTCCTAAAATCACATCAAGGGTAAGTATTATCAAAGAGATAAAATTGACAGGTAACGTGAAAGTGTCGATTTTAATTAAACAATATTTATTAACAGTGGATGTAACGAAGGTTTATCCTAACAAAGTTTTAACAGATAAGTCAAAGTCTAATTTCACAAGAGCCAAGTTCAAACGTTGAACATAACTAGGTGAAATACAAGAGTGGGTAGAACCGGTATCGAATAACGTATAGGTTCGCAAGAGTTTATGATTAACTTACCCGTGATAACTTCGTTCAGGTTCCTCGATAAATGCTCTCACTTAAACTACTAAATTTGACTTGTATGGGACATCCTTTGGCACCATCCCAGTTGGACTTAACTTTGCAATAAAGTACATTCCACCCTTAATTGCTTCGTCACATTCCTGATCCATGATTCAAATCATTACTCTCCGATCCATATCAAATTGGGGTTGGCCGCTCTGCACAGGGTAATTCCAAATTCGATGTTGGATTCTCCCAATTGTTGTTCAAAAAGAAAAATCCATTTCATCTATTTTGGCCTTATTGGATCAGACGTCTTTTTCTACAATATCAACGCGTCTTGCGGCTTTTAACTATGCATCATCTATTCTTCTTCGTTCAGTTGTTTCTTCTTTCATCAGAACTTTGATCATAGCATTCTCAAATTCTAGCTCTAATATCTTATAAACTGCCAAAGAGTGCTTCTGTTCAAGTATCACACATCGGGTAACACAATTTTAAATTGTTACATCTCTTTGTTCCACGACCGCCTTCCGTTCTTCAGCCTGCTCTTCTAACTCATGAATATGATTTTGTAATTCTAAATTTTGATCATAAAATTCTTCTAATAAATTCTCCTCGGGTTCTTCTTCTTCCTCACTCTCTCACCGCTACCTCTGCAGAACTAGCTCTGGTGCAACTATTAGTTCTTCACTGACCACGTAGATATCTCTAATTTCTTCTTCGTTTGACATCACATTAACCTGGTTAGTGATTAAAGGTGTCTCAACGGTCTCATTCACTCCATTATTAACATTTTCAGCTGCCATTTTCAAACACTGCCACAAAACAAGGATTAATTAACATATCACATATTATCCCTATACTCTGACCGACCAATTAAATACCAAATAAACTTAGTTAGGTCATACTAGCGAAGGAATTCCCGTCTCTCACTACAAGAAAAAAGTTTATCAGCGACCACCTATCAGCAAGAGCCCACGGTCACAGATAACTATCAGCGATAGACTACGGTCACTGATAGTCATCGCATAAAATTTGGTCACTGGGGTGCACATCAGCGACCACTATTAGTGAACGAATTATCTACAACCGATATGAGCGCCCGAAATGACAAATTCGGTTGCTAAGCTGAGTCGACATGGTCCAGGGTGTAAGACCCCAACTTATTATTAATGAAATTTAATTTTCTCTATTTATTATTTTGAAATAGTAAGGGTTGATGTGATTAATGTGGATAGTTAGGGGTAAAATACGCAAATATTTCAAAATAAGCAAGTGGTTATAAAATATTCATTGTTATTTGGGAATATTCGTTTGGTGTCGTGGAATATTCGATCGCTTTGAGAATATTAAATGCGACGACGACAAAGCAGAAATATGTGTGGGCCCCATAACTTGAAAGCGATTGGATGAAGAAAACGATAAATATAAGTTGGTTAAAAATAATTAGCAGTAGTTGTTTCAATTAATCATCGTTAAAATACTCGGTGGTTAAAACACAAGAAGATTACCAGTATTGCACCAATTATTGATTCTTACGTAAGAAGGCACTACTCAATAATGGTTACGATAATTATCGCTCAAAGATTTTATTGATTTAATAATTCTTTGCGTTGATATTTTATATTGTTGTTGTTTCAATAATTGTTATTACACGTATTTTTCATTATCGAAGCAATAATTCATATTATCCGAATAATATTATTAGATAACATTATTGGCAATGTCTAGAAAGTTCGCTTCTAAGGAGAGGTTTGGTCACCTAATTGCTGGGCCAAGAAGGAGAAATTCTTATTCGAAAGCCCCTCTTTCCAGGAACGCACGGTTGTCAATATTGTGATTTTGTAATATTATTTGTGAATAATTAATTATTGATTCATATGATAAGGAAAATATTGATTTTATGTGGATATAGATGGAGAAAATTTTTAATGTGACAATTGTTGAAAATTGAAATTTTATCTTTTTCGATAAAATAATTTATTTAAATATATTATTATATTATAATAATATAATAATGGTGATATTTTTACAACGAATGTGGGATATATGAGTATATACGAGGAGGAAGAGTATTTTATTGCAAAAAATATTTAAAACATGTTAAACATGTCGTGGACCCCATTTATCGATTGAAATTTGATTATAGCATGTAAAATCGCCTGTTTGTGGATTCGGTCCATTTTCATTGGGAATTCGGAAAAACTTTCTTACGCAGAAAGTTGTAGAGAATTGAATTTCCTATAAAAACTCTTGAAATTCGAATTTTCGATGAAAAGGCTATTTATTATGAATTATTGAAGTTTCAAGTTCAAATAATTAATTTTGGGAGTTTTAGTTAATTATTTTGAGAAAAACGTTTTTTGCAACTAAGTTGGCCTCACATGTGATTCAAATGGGCTGAGATCAGTTGTCTAAGGTGGGCTAAAAAAATGTGAAAAATATATTAATATTATATTCAATTTTCTACTTTTTGGTGTTCTAAAGCATTTTCCTATAAATAGGGTGCTTAGGTTAGAATTGAAAACACAACGTAAACCCAAGTTTCTCTCTATTTTCTCTCGATATATTGAGCGTATCCTTGTGAGTATACTTTGAGTATTGTTAGGCGGTGCAAGTTCCTTCAAAGATTATACCCCATTATTCCAAATTAGAAGTCTTAATCTTCGATGTAAGGGATGTTATTTTCTTCTCAAATGATATTATTTCTTCAATATCATTATCTTTGAAATATTGGTTGGAACTTTTATCAAATTTGGAACTTTTTCATGTCTGGGTTACTATTCATGAGTTACTATTCACGAAAGTTACTATTCACGAAAGTACTATTCAGTGAAGCGTGAAGATGTTTTTTTGGGAAATTTCTATCTTTTGGTGTCGGAATTACTATTTACGATATCATACACTATTCACCAAAAAAAATAAAATTTCTTTTTTGTCCAAAATATCTATTACGGATACTAGCTTTGATTGTATCCATGTTTTGATCATTCTTGAATTTTACACCACTATGATTATTTTTGAGGTATTTTTGAACATGGATAAAACAAAGTACTTAATCCTTAATCCTTAATCCTTGTCATTTTGTTTCACCGGATTCGTTTCTTTAAAAATATTTTCATCATCCTCGGTCTTAAATGATAATATTATTGAATATCTTTGCCTGTAGCAAAAGATGAATGATTTTCTGAAGAATATCTTTGGCCAGAAGTGAAAAGATGAATAGGTGTTTAGATGAATATCTGACCAATTGATGAATATCTTTGGCACAAGTGCAAAGATGAATATTTGATTCAGATATATATTGATTGATGTTACTGAGGGATAAAAGATAGACGATGAACTTTTAAATTCATACATAGAAGATAGTAGTTTGCATTCTCTACTTAACTCTTCTAATGAATTATTATTTTCATTGCGAATATTGATTTAAAATTTGTTGTCTATTGTATTCTATTAGATTTTTCCTGTTTGAAGACTAATGATAATTTGTTGTATATTATCTTAGTCATAATATTCTTCTTCGGGCTAGATTGAGCTCACCCTTTTCCTTTTTGTTCTATTTTTCTTCTCGGAGGCGAGAATATAGCTGAGTACTTAGTCGGGGTATGGAATGAAGGTTTTAGAGAGAGTTGTTTAGTAGTCCTCACCATTTTTGTAAAATAATGTATCAATAAATGTGATGAAGATTTATTTGAGTATAGATATTGTCTAGAAGATAATATTTGTATTCAAACTCACAGCTTTTCTTGTTGTAATAATAAAGTTGTAGTTGTTTTCGCGTACCATGTATTGACAACCGAGAATGGGTGATGTATACCTATTTTGGGGCGCCAGCGGTTGGTATCGAGCTTAGGATATGATCTCTGGCGGAGATCGGGGAATAAAACTAGGAGGAGGAGAGGCGAGTAAATCCTTCGCTAGTGTGTCCTACCTAAGCTTATTTTTTAGTTGGTCATTATATAAGGATATTATGTGATATATTGATTTTCTTAATTAAACCTTGTTTTATAAAAGTGATTTGAGAATGTCGATCGAGAATATTAACAATGGAAATGAGACCGTAGAGACGCTTGTACTTCCAACGAGGAGAACGTGCAACAGTTGGCAATGTTCCTCCCGTGAACAACACCAACCGGCGAGATGATGAACGAGGGGAGTTTAGAAGCTTTTTGCGATTCATGCAAAATCGACGAGGAGACTCGTGTTCAAAATATAGGAGGAAATGATAGCAATTCACGGGTTGTCACAAAATGCAAGCAGTTCAAAGAGTTGGGACCACCAGAATTTAAGGGAAAACCAGATCCGATCATGGCGGAAACATGGGTCAAGCAAATTACCAAGATATTCGATGTCTTGGGATGCACGGAGGAACAGAAGGTTCCATTCGCCACCTTTTATGTTCCGTGGCGAAAGGCGGATCATCTGGTGGGAGTCTCGTGAAGCGCACTCCATCCAAACGCGCACGGGGATGTCTTGGGAGACGTTTCAGAAACTATTTAATGACAAATACTTTCCGAAAGTGTTCATCATATGAAGGAAATGGAGTTTATTAGGGAGGCGAGTAACAACATGGCGGTGTCTCAAAGACGAGGCAAAGTTTGCGAGAGTTATCCGTGTTTGCACCTCATTTGGTGGAGAATGAGGAACGATTACACGGATGTTTCTTAGAGGTTTGAAACCCGGCGATACGCCAAGATCTCATTTCTCATAAATTTTCTCTCTATTCGGATGTTAAAGCAGGCTCAATTATTAGAAGCGAGATAACGAGTAGTACGGCCAATCGAGGGACCACAACCAGGATCGTACAGAGATAGCGGTCAATGAATAATGATAACCGGCGGAGAAAGAAACAGATTTGACAAAAATGGTAACCCACTCGGTGGTAATCATGGACATGAAAATAGAAGAAGCGAGTCGAGGAGGAGATTTTAAAAGAGGAGATTTAACAACGACCATGTGAAGACGCAAAGTGTGGCAACAAGAATCGGTTCTAAGGGAGGAGAAACGACCACCCATCATATGCTACAAATGCGAAAAGAGGGACATATCGGTCAAACTGGCCCACAACAGTTCAAGGTATGCTATAATTGTGGAAAGAAAGGACATATCGCTTTCGAGATCATACAGTAGCGAAATCTAGTTCAATGGGGGACGGTGACTCAAAAGATCGTCCCGAGAAAAGTCAAAGTCAACGATTCCGGAAGAGCGTTTGTTGTGGATCGGTCAAAATGCGAGGAACCCAAACGAGGTGATCACGGGTAAGCTATTTATAAATTCTTGCGAAGTTTATACCTTACTTGATACCGGGTGCTACCCATTCATTTATATCTCCTACTTGTGCTCAACGTTTAAACTTGACTCAGGAGAAATTAGACTTTGACCTATCTCGTGAAAAACTCCGTTAGAGAAACTTTCATCACATCCATCGCTTATAAATCTTGTTTGATTCAAGTTGGCACCATCACCTTACACGTTGACCTTATCTCTTTAAAGATACTTGCTTTTGATGTGATTTTAGGGATTGATTGGTTAACTACTCATCATGCCAAAATTGATTATTTTCGTAAGGTTGTTAGTTTTCATATTCCTAACCAACCCGTTGTATTTAATTCAAGCAACTAAACCCTTAAAATCAATCATTGTCATATCTAATCATAAAGCTATTCGCTTATTGAAAAACGGATGTCAAGCTTTCTTAGCCCATGTTATGGATTTGAATAAAGACACGCCAAATTTGAATAATATTCCTATTGTTATTGACTTTCCGACGTATTTCTGAAGAACTTCCGGCCTCACCCCGTAACGTGAAGTTTAATTCTTTATTGATCTTGAAACCGGTACAAAGCCCATTTCTAAAACCCCATATCGAATGGCTCCTATTGAACTTCAGAGTTAAAGGTCCAACTACAGAATTGTTGGACATCGGTTTCATTCGCCCTAGTACATCTCCTTGGGGTGCTCTGCTTTTATTCAGTAAAGAAGAAAGACGGGAGTATGCGACTTTTGTATCGACTATCTGGAATTGAACCATGTCACCATCAAGAATAGGTATCCTCTACCTCGTATTGATGACTTGTTTGACCGATTGTGCAAGGCACAATTCTTTTCAAAAATCGATCTTTGTTCCGGATATCATCATTGAAGATTAGAATCGAAGATATTCCAAAAATGCGCCTTCGTAACTTGGTATGGGCATTATGAATTCTTAGTCATGTCTCTTCGGATTGACTAATGCTCCTGCGGCTTTCATGGATATGATGAACCGAGTATTCAAGGAATATTTGGATCAATTCGTTGTTGTATTTATTGATGACATCCTCATATATTCCAAAAGCCGTGAAGATCATGAGCACCATTTGAAGTCGGTACTCCAAAGGCTTCGTGAAAACCAATTATATGCCAAATTGAAGAAATGCGAGTTCGCTTCGAGGAAGTAGCATTTCTTGGGCACGTGTTGTCAAAACATGGAGTATCCGTGGATCCGTGAAGATTGAAGCAATACAAAGTTGGGAGCAAATCAAGCTCGGTGGATCAAGTCACGTAGCTTTTTTGGGCTTAGCTAGTTATTATCGGAGATTCGTGGAAGGGTTTTCTCGAATCGCTACTCCATTAACTCACCTAACTTCGGAAGGATACAAAATTCGTTTGGAGCGAAGAATGTGAGAAGAGTTTCCAAGAGCTTAAGATGAGACTTATTTTGGCACTGTTCAACAATACCATCCGGTTCTTGGATGGATTTGTTATCTCTGATGATGCTTCGTGCAAAGGGTTAGGATGTGTTCTCATGCAACGTGGGAAAGTCATAGCTATGCCTCGCGACAACTTAAAGAGTATGAGAGGAATTATCCTACTCATGATCTAGAGTTAGCGCAATATCGTTTTCAAGGCTTAAAGATATGGAGGCACTATCTATATGGGGAGAAAGTGGAGATATATTCGCACCATAAAAGCCTTAAATATTTCTTCACTCGAAAAAAGAACTCAACACGCGGTGGCGACGTTGGCTCGAGCTATTGAAAGACTACGACCACACTATTCAATACCATCCCGAAAAAGCGAACGTGGTAGTGGACGCGTTGAGTAGAAGATCATAAGCGGAACGAAAGCGATGATGTCAAGTATACGATAGAGCCAACTTTAATAGAAAAAGTTAAGGTTGCTCAAGCCACCGAGGAAGGCGATGCGCGTATGAAGAAGAAAGTACAAGAAGGAGCTATTCGAAGCGAGAATTAATGAAGAAGGAATACTTGAGTCCACTCTAGACTTTGTGTTCCTAACGACTCGATTTAAAGTACAAGATTATGATGGAGGCACACAATACACCATTTGCAATCCATCTGAAGTACTAAAATGTATCGTGATCTTGACATACATTTTGGTGGAACAATATGAAGAGAGAGATTGCAAAGTTTATCTCGATGTGTTTAACTTGCCAACGTGTAAAAGGCGGAACATCTAGTACCTAAGGGTCCGTTGCAACCACTTGAGATTCGAAATGGAAGTGGGAACACATTACCATGGATTTCAATTACGGGTCTTCCTACGGTTTCTCAAGGCATCAATGCTATTTGGGTTATTGTTGATAGATTAACCAAGTCTCCGCTTCATTTCTTGCCGATACGGAGACTTATTCCTTGAACGCCTTGCTTTAGTATGACGTGAATGAGATTGTGAGGTTGCATGGCATGCCAAGATCCATAGTTTTGGATCGTGACCCAAGATTCACTTCAAGATTTTGGGTTAGCTTTGCAAAAAGCTATGGGCACGGATTTGCGATTTAGTTCAAGATACCATCCCCAAACGGACGGACAATCGAGAGAGGACTATTCAAACTCTTGAAGATCTATTAAGACTCGTGTCCTAGAGTTCAAGGGCGTTAGGATAAGTATTTATCATTGGTGGAATTCTCCCAACAACAACAGCTTATCGTGCAAGTATATAAGCGTGGCTCCATTCAAGCATTATATGGGACGAAAATGTCGTTCTCCAATATGTTGGGATGAGGTGGGTGAAGCAACATTGTTGGGACCCGAGTTAAGACGTATATGACTCACCGAAAAGATTCAAATGATTTGACAACGTATATACAAACGACACAAGATCGACAAAAGAGTTATGTGGATCTTCATCGAAAGGACGTGGAATTTAGTGTAGGGGATCATGTATTGTTTCGAGTTGCTCCATGGAAGGGAGTTACAAGATTTGGGAAGAAAGGAAAGCTCAATCCACGATTTATTGGTCCATTTCAAATTCTTGACCGAGTAGAAATGTAGCCTATAGACTTGCGTTACCTCCGAGTATGTCTCGTGTTCATAATGTGTTTCACATATCTCTGCATTTCGTAAATATGTGAAAGACCCGAACCACGTTATAGAGTTAGAACCGGATGAGATAGCCAAAGACTTAACGTATGAGGAGGTACCTGTCAAGATCTTGGATAGGAAGGAGCATGTCCTACGCAAGAAAGGTCATACCACAAGTTAAAGTTTTGTGGAGGAATCATGCTATAGAGGAAATGACAGGAATTGGAAACGGAAATGAAAGCAAGGTATCCTCACCTTTTGAAACACCGTGAATACGCACAACGTCGATTTCGAGGACGAAATTTCATAAGGAGGAGGTTGTAAGACCCCAACTTATTATTAATGAAATTTAATTTTCTATTTATTATTTTGAAATAGTAAGGGTTGATGTGATTAATGTGGATAGGTTTAGGGGTAAAATACGCAAATATTTCAAAATAAGCAAGTGGTTATAAAATATTACCTTCATTGATTATTGATGCTTATGTGAGAAGTCACCTTTGTTTGATTCCATTATGTCGATTAATAATATGAATTATTATAATGATTATTAACGTAATAAAATGTAAAGAATATTCAGAGCAAGTATTGCATAGGTTTGCATAGTAAAATGTTTTTATATAAATAGAATATATTATATTTTATTTAAAAGATTTTTCTTTTTGTTATTGGGTTTATGCATTCCATTTTCCTATAAATAAGCTCATTCCTTCATTATTTTCTTATTTAATTATGAAACTCTGCTTGTTTAGAGAAAATTATAGAAAAGAAGAAGAGTGATTGCTACTTCACTACTTCTATATTCATTTCTTTTACGGTGGGGTGTTATTTTCTTCAAGAGAACTTCATTATTCCATTCATTATTATTCTGGGTTGAATAATGCATACCCTATACATAACCTGATACGCAGATACCTCTATACTTGGTGAAATCCTTATGTTATTCCATCGCTTATTATTCTGTTGGAATAACCTCAGTATACGCCTATTAACCTATACTTGGTGACATTCTTCTATTATTTTGTTGGAACATCCTCGTATTTACATTGGGATTCGGTTCTGCTTTTTATTATTTTGTTGGAACATCCGTTCAAGGTGTTTTACACCTAATTCGGGTTCCGGCTTTTTATCATTCTGTTGGAATATCCTATACTCGGTGTTTTACACCTCGATCCGGTTCCATCTTTATTATTCTCGTTGGAACATCCTGCTTGTGAATTTCACCCGACTCGGTTCGTTATTATTATTCTCGGTTGAGTAACCGTTTGCGCTAAGTACCGCATGCACGGTGATTTCTTTTGTTATTCCATCTTTATTATACCCAGTTGGTTAAAACTTTGACTTCTATATCCATGAAATTAGTAGAATATCCTTGATATTTCGTTTCATCCAAAGATCTTTCACTGGAAATATTCTTCTCGATCATTCTCTGAATTTTACTCATAAACGAATATTATGTCGATTTGATATAATTCATGGATTAAATAATTTTGAACTTGTTTTATTGAATTATTATGTCATCACATCATCCTCATGTTATATTATGTTATCTTTGGCTTACGTGCGATATAAATGATGACAAAAGTCCCTCAAAGGGTAATGCAAATGATGGATAGTTTTGAGTATGATTATGATTACATCAGGTGATTCTAAGATAGTCACGACCATTGATAATTTGATGAAAATCCTTGACCGTGGTACGCAGGATGATTAGATGTGGTGGTTTATTTATTAAAGTCGAGTCTCAAGTGATAAAAATTGATGAAAACCTTTAAACCTAAAAGATAGTAGACTTTATTCTCTACTCACTCTTTTAATGGATCGCTATTCCATTGCAGCTTAAACCGGTTGTCTATTGTATTTTATCGCTTTTAACATCTGAAGGCTAATGATAATTTATTCTCGCATTATCTAGCTCATAATATTTCTTCGGGCTAGTTGAGCTCACCTTTCTTTCAATCGCTCTTGTGAAATGAGAACATAAATGGGACCCAGCCTGGGAACGTAAGTAATGGGTCCGTGAGGATAAGATTAGTAGTCCTCACTATTCGGAAATGAAATAGTGTGATAATAGTTGTATGAGGACTCCTTTTGAGTTTGTATAATATCTAGTAAATAATATTTGTATTCAAATCACGCTTTACGCCGATTGCAGGTACCTACGCTTATATTAGTAAGTCAGATTTGAATTTATGTACCATGTAAGTGGCACCCAAGACGGGTGGACGATACCTAATTTTGGAGGCTCCTCAACAGTATAAGAGCTTTAGGATATGATCCCTGCCAATATGCTAGATAAGAACTAGAGAGGGAGAGACGGAAATTCTTCGCTAGTATGACCTACCTAAATTTATTTGGTATTTAATCGGCTCACGAGAGCAGTATAGGATATATGTGATATGTTAATTAACCCTTGTTTTTGTGACAATGTTGTTGGAGAATGGCAAAATGCCGAGATAAGCAATGAAGCATGAGAGTGTTGATTCACTCAAATAAAAGGTAATCTAACCAACAACACGATAATAATCATACTTGGTGGCAACTACCGTCGTAACAATGATAACCATCGGGGAAATTATCATGTTAAGAATGGTAACCACTTTTGGTAATCATGCAAAGATAATAGATGTGGAAATTGCAAGAAGAGAAGGTCATTTAGCTCAATTTTGTTGTTGTGCACCAAAGTCAAGTCTAGTTGGACGGTGGCACCAAAGGTGATATATGGACAAAACAAAGTCGTTGGTTTTGTGGAAGTGCATTTTTCATTTACTTCTCAAAAGCGATTAAACCTAACGGTTAGCATATTTTGAAATTTTTGTAGTCAAGTTCTAGAATTAGATCTATGAGTTTTAAAGCATCTCCAAGTGAATCACCGAAAAAGTGTTGGATTTATGTGAACTTGATTTTAATAAAGAAATGAAAAGCTTTGGAAATTTCAAAATAATGATTTTATTTTTAAAAGGGCATTTTCGGCCACTTAAATTATGAGAAAATTCTAGCCTTTGGGAAATGAAAGTATATGGTATAAGGTAACTCCTGTCCAAAAATGAGTTTATTCTCGACTTTAAATGAGCAAGTTATGACCATTTCAATATTTAGGTTTTTCCGACGAAAAACGATATAACCTGAGTTCTACAACTCATGACTCATGAAATTTAAACTGAGGCTCACATTAACATGTGTAAGGTCCCGCCAAGATTTGGGAATTTTTGGAGTTAAACTTGAGGTAGCTAATTTCTTAAGGAATTAATTAGAAATTGATTTTGAAAATAGTAAATGAATTTTAAAAAATTCCGAAAAATATATTTTCATGCTAAATCCTTAAAAGAAATATTTTGGGACTGATTTGGTATTTTTCATGAAAATAGTTTAGCATACTGACATATGAGTTAAATAGCTTGAAAATAGGAGATTTTGTAGCGCTAAAGAATCTATATAGAGGTATATGCATATTTTTTTTTTTTTTTTGATGAGGATTTGATCATGGTGATGATATCTTATGAGTTGGTTAAAGCAGTAAACAATTGAAATAAATTGTTTATAAATTTAAGAAGTGATAAAATATTGTTATAATATTAATGATATTAGATTATAAGATTATTAAGTTGATTGAATGGGGATATTCTTGAATCCTGGATAAATTATATTATAAATGTTTAATATTTATCCTTTATCTCATTTCGACATGATTCTTTATATCATCGACATGATCCTCATGCTTATATTATACTGAAAGTCATCATGGCTCACGCGCGTAGATGGACTTGGACTTATGATTATGACCGGTGGATTGTTCGTATAATCATAACCGGTAAATGAATACACAATTATCTTTCTGTCAGAAGGTGGATAATTTGTCGATGGTTAATGAATACACAATTATCTTTGGCAGTAGTGTACGCATTGGATAATTTGTGGTCGTGATACTAATGAATACACAATTATCTTCGCCGTAGTATTGGTGGATAATTTGTGGTCGATACTAATGAATACACAATTATCTTTCGGGTCAGTAAGGTACTTGGATAATCAGTGAATGATATATAATGAATACACAATTATCTTCAACAGTAGTAGTATTGGATAATTGTATTCGTGAATACTAATGAATACACAATTATTATTTTACTGGGTAGAAGTACGCATGGATAATTTATGGTCATGACACTAATGAATACACAATTATCATCGGATACGGTATTTTAATCGGAAAAGGTCTTAATGAATACACAATTATCTTTCGGTAGTGAATACGGATAATTTGTGGGTCGGATATTAATGAATACACAATTATCTTTGGTAGAAGTGCATGGATAAGATACTAATGAATACACGATTATCTTTCGTCAGAAGTTTCAATGGATAATGATATGGATTAATTATTGGTAAGGTCTCAGAATGAAAAATTAATTCATGGATAAAAGTAAGTCTTTCGTCAGTAGTGCATTGATAGATCTTGGTATGATTATGGATAATTCGATTTGTAGTGATACTATTAAGTATCATTCTCGTCTGTATATTGGTTTTATTGCTTCTATAGTCTATGAAATTAGGGAGATGAATTGCTCATTAATGAATATCTTCATTTTGAATTTTACCGGATGTAAACAAGATGAATTTAATATTTTAATTTCGAACTGTTTATAAATTGGTATTCAAGGTATCCTCACCGTAGCTTTATACAGATTACGATAATAATGATAAGTCATGAGTTAAACACACGAAGACATTGCACCTATTATTGATTATTCCATCAGAAAGAATTACGTAAGAAGGCCAATTACTCGATTATCTTGCAGATAATTTCATCGTGATTGAAATAATGGTTACTGATAATTACTATGAATTATATTAAATATCTTATTTTATTGATTTAATAATTGCTTATGCAAGTGGTTATATTATATTCATTGATATTTTATATTTAAAAGTGGCATACCCTATACATTGCTAATTCTATACTTGGTGACATTCTTCTATTATTTTGTTGAACATCCTCGCTCATGTGTGGTTTTGGCTAACCGGACCGTTCGCTTTTTTATTATTTTGTCGGAACATCACATCTGTGTGTTTTACAATGGGACTCATTAATTTTATCATTCTGTTGAATATCCTATCTCCGTGTTTACACAATCGGACCGGGTTCCATCTTTATTATTCTCGGTTGAACATCCCGCTTGCGTGAATTTCACCGACCGTTCGCTATTATTATTCTGCTTTGAAGTAAATTTGCCATATGCAAGTACCGCATGCACGGTGATTTCTTTTGTTATTCCATTCTTTATTATACCGATTGGTTGGTTAAAACTTTGACTTTATACTCCATGAAATTAGTAGAATATCCTCGATATTTGCGTTTCATCCAAAGATCTTTTCACGGAAATATTCTTCCGATCATTCTTGAATTTTACTCTATGAAACAAAGATTATGTCGACAATTTGACGTTAATAATTATGATTAAATAATTCTTGAACTTGTTTTATTGAATTATTATGTATCATTGTCATCATCCTCATGTTATAATTGTCATTGACTTGATATAAATGATGTGACAAAAGTTACGATAATGGATTTACGATAATCTTAGATATTTTTCATTTAATATGCGTGAAATAGTGTGATAATAGTTGTATTGAGGAATGATATTTTATTATGAATGTTGTTTGATAATTGTCATTACACGGTATTTTTTCATTATCGAAGCAATAATTCATATTATCTGAATAATATTATTAGATAACATTATTGGAAATGTCTAGAAAGTTACATCTAAGGAGAGGTTTGGTCACCTAATTCGCTACCAAGATGAGGAGAAATTCTTATTGAAAAGCCCTCTTTCAGGAAGCGCATTACTGGTCACAATATTGTGATTTTGTAATATTATTTGTGAATAATTAATTATTGATTCATATGATAAGGAAAATATTGATTTTATGTGGATATAGATGGAGAAAATTTTAATGTGACAATTGTTGAAAATTGAAATTTTATCTTTTACGATAAAATAATTTATTTAAATATATTATTATATTATAATAATATAATAATGGTGATATTTTTACAACGAATGTGGGATATATGAGTATACGAGGAGGAAGAGTATTTTTGTTGCAAAAAATATTTAAAACATGTTAAACATGTCTCATGGACCCCATTTATTGATCGAAATTTGATTATAGCTTTTGTAAAATCGCCTGTTTGTGGATTTGGTCAATTTCATTTGGAATTCGGAAAAACTTTCTTCTCGTAAAGTTGTAGAGAATTGAATTTCCTATAAAAACTCGCGTGATTTGAATTTTCTGATGAAAAGGCTATTTATTATGAATTATTGAAGTTCAAGTTCAAATAATTAATTTTTGGGAGTTTTAGTTAATTATTTTGAGAAAAACGTTTTTGCAACTAAGTTGGCCTCACATGTGATTCAAATGGGCTGAGATCAGTTGTCTAAGGTGGGCTAAAGAAAATGTGAAAAATATATTAATATTATATTCAATTTTCTACTTTGGTGTTCTAAGCATTTTCCTATAAATAGGTGCTTAGGTTAGAATTGAAAAACACACCGTAAACCCAAGTTTCTCTCTATTTCTCTCTCGATATATTGAGCGTATTCTTGTGAGTATACTTTGAGTATTGTTAGGCAGTGCAAGCAAGTTCCTTCAAAGATTATACCCGGTATTCAAATTAGAAGTACTAATCTTTCGATGTAAGGATGTTATTTTCTTCTCAAATGATATTATTTCTTCAATATCATTATCTTTGAAATATTGGTTGGAACTTTTATCAAATTTGGAACTTTTTCATGTCGGGGTTACTATTCATGAGTTACTATTCACGAGTTACTATTCACGAAAGTACTATTTATGTAAGCGTGAAGATGTTTTTTTGGGAAATTTCAATCTTTTGGTGTCGGAGTTACTATTCACATATACGACACTATTCATAGAAAAAATGAAATTTCTTTTTTTGTCCAAAATATCTATTCGGATACTAGCTTTGATTGTATCCATGTTTTGATCATTCTTGAATTTTACACCACTATGATTATTTTTGAGGTATTTTTGAACATGGATAAAACAAAAACTAATCCTTAATCCTTAATCCTTGTCATTTTGTTTTCTTTGGATTCGTTTCTTTAAAAATATTTTTCATCATCCTCGGTCTTAAATGATGATATTATTGAATATCTTTGGCCCGTAGTGTAAAAGATGAATGATTTCTGAAGAATATCTTTGGCTGGTCGTAGTGCAAAGATGAGCAGTGTTTAGATGAACATGACCAACGGTGATGAATATCTTTGGCCCGTAGTGTAAAGATGAATATTTGATTCGGATATATATTGATTGATGTTACAGGATAAAAGATAGACGATGAACTTTTAAATTCATAAATAGAAGATAGTAGTTTGCATTCTCTACTTAACTCTTCTAATGAATTATTATTTCATTGCGAATATTGATTTAAAATTTGTTATCTATTGTATTCTATTAGATTTTTCCTGTTTGAAGACTAATGATAATTTGTTGTATATTATCTTAGTCATAATATTCTTTCTTGGGCTAGTTGAGCTCACCCTTTTCCTTTTTTTCCATTTTTCTTCTCGGGAGGCGAGAATATAGCGAGTATGCAGCCTGGGGTATGGAATGAAGGTTCTAGAGAGAGTTGTTTAGTAGTCCTCACCATTTTTGTAAAATAATGTATCAATAAATGTGATGAGGATTTATTTGAGTATAGATATTGTCTAGAAGATAATATTTGTATTCAAACTCACGCTTTTCTTGTTGTAATAATAAAGTTGTACTTGTTTTACATACCATGTATTGACAACTCGGAATGGGTGATGTATACCTATTTTGGGGGCGTCACATTGTATAAAGTCGACGTGGTCCACGTATAAATGATCGCTATCAACGATCGTATGCGGTCGCTGATACCATCAAATGGTAAGCCATCGCTAATAGGTATCAGCGACCGCATGCGGTCGCTGATTTGAAAAAACTAAAAACTAGATTTTTGTTGTTTTGCAGAATTTCCAAAAACCTGTACCTATTTTGTACCTGCTTTATCCCAACACACATACACAACAAGATAAACAGCATGCACAACAATATAAACATCCACCGTCCACCAACACATACACCAAACTAATATATAAACTATATAAACCTTTAAAAACCAATATGAATTGAATAAATATAAACAAATCTAATATTGTTTAAGTAACATACAGAAAACCAATGTGATAGTCGTGAATAAATATACAAGTACAAGTTTATCAAATAACTACTAAACTGATCTAAAGCAGGTACGTCAAGCATCATCGCCTCCTTAATCACCCTGTAATTATCAAAATAATAAAACAAGTTACATGTTATAGTAACTATGTTGATACTAGTATATATTACGACAATATATACAACAAATTGATTTTATACCTCGTCGCTATCCCCATGTCAGTCCTGCCGTCATTGCCGCCATCGCTTCAATTTAACTCCTTAGGACTCAGAGCCCCCAGATGCCCACCCAGTATCTTTAGAAGATCTCGATCTCGACATATAGCTCTCACATAGTCGGTAGGAAGTATGAGCAATTTGGATGGCTCGATGACCGTGAAGATCGGGTAGAAGAAGCGACTGAGCTCTTTGAAGGATGGGCATCGTCGTTGTCCTTGACCTTTAATGTAGTTCTTCTTCACAACTGACGCCTTCTCCCATAATTCTTGATCAATAGGCGGATGTGGAGTGCCTTCAGGATATCGCTCATTCAATAAACGCTTATAAGTATCCTATCATCATGTTAACAATTCAATAGTTAAAAATAAATTCTGTAAGCATTGATAAACAAGATCAAGTTGTTATAACTTGTTACCGCTATCTGGATAGCATCAAAGTGCACTCATCATCACGGTGTATTACATACACATCCAGCCAATGGATAGGCTGACCTTGAGACTGAGACTCCTATACAAAAAATAGAACAATAATACTAAGTAAAAATGTGATATATTTTCTACAATTCATGATTGTAAACATATTAAAACTTGTAAATCGCACTCGGCGGTGATATGTCAGAATCGTGAAATATCGCCGCCTTGTATGTCCCTTTAGCCTTTTCGCCATCAGGTACACCTGAGGATATGTTGGTGGCGGCAGTCTTTCATCTTTTCACCCAGCTCTCAGCTCTCCATTGGGTACACATCTCAAAATTGATATGGATTTGGGTGCACCACCAGGGGCTATGCTCATGCATGTAATCCTCTCCCTGGCCTAGATGGTCGATCTCGGCATTGTGAAGGGCTTTTTGTCTTTCTTTGTTCAAATTATCCTTGGTGCGGACGACGACTTTTCCCTTAGAATAATGTCTCGAATCTTTGAAGCTGCGTGTCCTCCCATCTATACCTTTTTTGCAAATAAAACAACAATAATAGCATTACTAAACAATTATCCTTAATTAAAATATTATATTATCTATCATAATTAAAAAAAACATACCTGAAGTTCAGCCCAAACAGCATCCTTGTGGGCAATAGGTGTGTTCGCCCACGTAATCACAAGTGTAGGCCAATTCTGTAAACACAACTACGATATGCACTTGACGATCTTATTATCTGAAAAATCACTATAGTATACAATAATTTACATCAATGATAAGTAGATATATTAAAGCAATTTACATCTAAAATGAAATCTAAAATGCTTATATATAAATGATGCGGACGACGTGTTATTATTGAGGAGGTGAATCTGAATAAGAACCGATCATCCAGTTAGTAGAGGGCCTTGGGCATATGATTATGTCCCCTAGCAAGTCAAGCGCTTTTTCTCATACCGCTTGAAGCCATCTCAGATATTACAAATTTCAAGATGTATATATGAGTTATATTTGATTCATGTATATATGAATATATAAAATGACAATGACAATTTGGCCCTGCAATATCATGAACCATTTCATTCATTTGATGAGTACTACTGCCCGAATTGTGTACTTCTGTGATGCCACCATCTCTTCTCCGCCCATGTGCTCACCAAAGATTCTTCGTAATTTTTCATGAACCCGTAAATAAGTAAATAGTAGTTTACCATCTCTCATCCATATAATTTACATTCTTACACTTCAAACATGGACATCGATTCGCTGATTTACCATTCATACATTTCGGGTGACTATCGTGATACTCCAAAAACACTTGGCAACCAAATTCTAAATTCGGCCAGAAGATTTATCTGGGCACTTGACTATCGTCAGTGCCATCCAACTACGGTCTAAATAGAGGTCCATGATTCCACGGTACCTACTACAGATAACATTATAAATGTTAACATATGACTTGAGCATACTTGTAACCATATGACTTGAGCATACTTGTAAGCATGCATATGATTAACATTTAAGCATACTTGTAAGCATATGAGTTGAGCATACTTGTAACCATATGACTTGAGCATACTTGTAAGCATATGATTAACATTTAAGCATACTTGATGTTAACGAATGACTGCAAATTAAAGTAGTATGAGAAACTTTAAATGTTATTAAATTTAGTATGAGAAACTAAGTAAATACTACTTAGTTTAATAGTTATATTATATCATGTTATTTTATTTTAATTTATTTTAAATTTGTTTTTATTGTTTATCGTAAGTGAATACGTAAGGTATTTCATTCATGCTAGCTTTATATCAGAGTTAAAGTATCTCATTTATACAAGTTTTGACATCCTTTTCACCTTTTCATCCTTATCAGGTAAGTGAACTACTCATTTTAGGTTGTCTCTATTTCTCAAATTATAACCATGTTGTAGTTATGTATAGTTCAAGAAATTGGTAGTGATAATATAAACAAACAAAATAATAGAACTATATGTATATATATAATAATCTCATATCAGCAATCCTTGTTCACAGCTAGTTCTTACGTTTCAAGTGCTTTTCAGGAATGTTATTCTTACGTTTCACAACTATATGTATTTGGTTGTTACATATACAACTATTTTTTGGAGATTAGTGATGCTTAGTTTTATTGGTTCTATTCTACTCGTACAGAGGTATTCAGATGCATTGAAGTGTTTCTTCTTAAGAAAACTACCACCATCTAAGGCTTCACGCCAAGAGTTGAAGAGTCCACAAAAGTAGTGACATGATACAATACGTAAGGTATTTCATGTATTAAGTATGATTGTTTATCATAAGGGTAAAAATTTAGTTTCCAATTTGCTTGGTAAGTCATATCAACAAGTGGTTTGCTCAAACTTAGTTCATTTCTAAGTTATGCCAAATTAGTCCTCTTGTAGTATTAGTAACTCTGTAAGGTACTAACAACTTAAATTTGGCTTAACACCTGACATTCTATGTTCTTTATATATATAATTCCAGTGTACTAGAGAAATTACTAGTGTCTCTCGTGTTTCGGGGTAATCACAACTTGCTTGGAAAATTTATAGTTCTCATAATACTTTGTGGTTTTATTTTTGTATACTAAAGTATTAAATATTCTTGTTTTTCTTTCATAATGCCAAAAACAGTTCCTTAAATCGTCTATTTACGCCCGTAAGAAATAAGCTTGGCTTGGCCCCGTGAGGCTTGGCTAACCTTGGCGTCATGGCTACAAATTATTCTTCGCTGGCACCAAACATAGCCTAAAAGCCCTTATCCTTTCCACATTTCAGTTTGATAACTTAATTTTATAATTTGTTAATTCATTATAGTTCCTACATATCCATTCATTTACCTTGAATCATGAATGTGATGCAGATCCTATATACTTGCTTATTTAGAAAATTTTAAACCAAACTTATGATTAGATTTTCAAACCACATTATGAAATCAAAATTATTCACGTCAACCGCTCTAGCAATCTTTACGATTCGACTACTATCTTTGCCAAAATGGGCGTGACCGCTTTCCCTTTATTACCGTGTATCACATGCAGTTTAAGTATGTAAACTGAACGCCCAAGGGAAGCCCCGGCTTTTTGCCAATGATGAACATAGCAGACTTTCCAAATTCAATGAACAGTTGATTATATCTTAATGAACAGGAAATTACTTTCCAAATTTATACAGTTTCCTTACCACACATTTGATATTAAATCAAGACTAAAGTGCTGCAAAATATTAACAATACAATTCAGGAACCCTAACATCTCTCCGTGTTAAAAGCAACATATATATAAACAAATTCTCCCATCACATAAGAGTTAGACCGCAAAAATCTCAAATCAGACAAAATAAGAATCACAAGAATCATTTAAAGAGCACAAATCAACAAAAGAATTACAGATTTTTTCCAAAAGAAGAAAAAACCAGATTAATTGACATATATAAGCCATAGCATTTTTCTGAAGCAAAATACATAGTTATTATAGTTATAATGGAAGAATAGTATCATATTACCCGCGGTGCGGTGGTTTGGGTTTGGCGGTGGTAAGGCGCGTGATGTTGAATGGCGTCCCTCTTCCCCTTCTTCTCTTCTCCCCCTTCTCCCTCTTCTCTCTATTCTGCTCTTCCCTCTTTTTTTTTCTTCGCATGTGTCGAGTGAATGACTGAAACTGGTAACATTAAGTTTGATCAGCGACCGCATGCGGTCGCTAATTTTTAATGATGTGGAAGTATCCGTGACCGAATGCGGTCGCTGATGGTGAGTGGTCACAAACAGCTAGCGCGCCAACATTTCCTGCCAATTTTTCTGGAGGTAAAATAGAACCAACGACCGATTAGCGAACGGGTTCGGTCGCTAACATAATCTAGCGACCATATGCAAGGGCGGTCGCTACTGTCTGTCACTACTAATCCTATCTGCGACCGGAAGTGCGGTCGCTGATATGTTTTTTCGTTGTTAGAGTATTTTCTTGTAGTGTCTCCCCTCCTAGTTCTTGTCTCACATCTCAGCCAGGGATCATATTCCTAAGATTTGATACCAACTGTGACGCCCCCAAAATAGGTATACATCACCCATCTTGAGTTGCCAAATACATGGTACAAAATTCAAATACAACTTAATTATACAACAGTTGTGTAAAATACTACAAAACATAATCTAATAGTTTTAATAAGAATATTGTCATCTAGACAATATCCACACTCAATGGACTCCTCATTACATTTATTGTCACACTATTTAATAGAATAGTGAGGACTACTAATGCTATCATCCGGACCGCTACTCCATTCCCCAACTCGTCCCAAATTTATATTCTCATTTCAAGAGAATAAAGTGAAAGAAAGGGTGAGCTCAACTAGCCCAAGAAGAAATATTATGACTAAGATAATGCGAATAAATTATCATTAGCCTTCAACAATGTTAAACCGATAAAATACAATATACATCAAGTTTAAGCTGCAATGAATAAGCAATCCATTAGAAGAGTCAAGTAGATCATGATATCCATTATCTTCTATGATTTAAAATGTTTTCATCAATTTTTATCATTTGAGACTCAAATTTTAATAAATAAACCACATCATCGAGTCATCCCTACACTACAGCCAAGGATATTCATTAAATCATCAATGGTCATGACTATATCCGAATAATCCTTGGTCATAATCATACCAAAAAATTGTCCATCAATGCACTACCTGCCAATGAGAACTTTTAACACATCATTCGTTACATTACTATTAATGATTATACCGAATAATCTCTGGTCATAATCATACTAAGTCCATCCACGCACGTAAGCCAAAGATAACTTTCATCACAATATAAGAATGAGGATGATGACAATGATATAAGCAATAATCAAAAGAAATCAAATCAACGAAATCAAGGATAAATATTAAAGATTTTAAATTTATCCAAATATTATCAATTACTTAATAAACTCATAATCTAATATTATTAATATTATAATAATATTTTAATCACTTCTTAAACTTATAAACAATTTATTTCAATTGTTTACACTTTACCAAATAATGCATTTAATCATTCAAAATGCTATACTCATAAGATTTCATCACCAATGATCAAATCCTCATCAAAATTTGCAGATATACCCTATATAGGATTCCCAAGTCATAAAATCCTATTTTCCAATTTTGTTATTTCACATAACATATTTAATTCATTTACTCATAACTAGTTCATTTTCATGAAAAATACCAAATTAGTCCCAAAAATATTTATTTTCGGGATTTTGTATAATATAGTCCCATATTGAAATATATTTTTCTCAAAATTTTTAAAATTCATTTACTATTTTCATATATGGCCAAAAGCGCCGAATATTTAGACATTTATCATAAATTGTACTTTTGTGTCCATAAATTTGAAAATTCTTTGGGTATACTCTCGTTATATACATGTACTCCCAATAAAAATTTCACCAATTTTGGAGTTAACCACAAAGTGTTATAAGGGTTTACTTTTAAAATAGTCTTTTCCCATAAAATCCATAACTCTTAATCTATACATCCAAAAATCGCCATTTTTGAAAACAATCTAGAAAACTCATCAAATTATCATTTCAAATGTTTCCGAATTTTGAGGGTCGGAAAAATTACTTAAACCGGCCCCTGGCGAAACCCCTTTTGAATGAAAATACTATTCATATGAATACAAAGGATCATTCACCATGCATGCGGTAATCCACATGGCAAAAGTTATTCCAATGTAATAATAAAGAATGGAATAATAGAAGAATTCACCATGCATGCGATAGGCCAAGACATGCATGAGTTATTCTCAATAGAATAATAAAGAATGGAACTAGGTAAATGCGAAAACCGCATGTACGGATATTCCAACAGAATAATATAAAGAATGGAATAACAAAGAATTCACCATGCATGCGATAGATCAAGATGCATGCATTATTCCAATGAATAATAAAGAATGGAACCGATTCTAGCGTAATCCCGCATGCACGTGAAATTCGAATGGAACCGTGTCTAGCGTAATCGCATGCAGATAGGATATATTCCAATGTAATAATAAATAATAAAATTGAAGAAGAATTTCACCATGTATGCGGTACTTCGCATAAATAGGTTATTCCAACATAATAATAAAGAATGGAATAACAGAAGCTCTCTTCATGAATATGAATGAAATAATACCCCTTACCTTAGAAGAAACTGGATATTGGAATAGTGAGGTAGAAAACTTCTCTTCTTCTTTCTCTCTATAATTTTGCTCTATAATAATTGATCTAAAACTTTAGTGAATTGGTGAGAAATGAAGGAAGAATGAGATTCTATTTATAGGAAAATATAGTTTCAATAATTGCACGCTTTGGGGCTCAAAATATTACAGTACAATACCTTCAACTTTTCTTTCATTTTTAATTTAGTCTTACAAGTATTATCAAACTTGCACCACCTCCCCTAATAGTAAATCATGTGAATCAATAGTAAATCATGTGAATCAATAGTTCTAGACATATGAAAATACGAATTACAGTATAGTACCTTCATCTATACCTCCATTTTTAACTTAGTCATGCAAGTACTATCAATCTTGCACCAACTCCCCTAATAGTAAATGAATGTGACTCAGTAGTACACACATGTGAACAAATAGTTATATAAGCATGTGAATTAGTAGCAATTAATTGCTCATTTATCCGATTAATTATCCGATTTATCAATATAACCCACAGACATCAATTATCATCGGAATAGATGTCGATTTCCACTAACACTAATAATCCCAACACAATGGAACTATCAAATTCATCTTT
Source organism: Panax quinquefolius (assembly GCA_020205615.1). Taxonomy (NCBI): domain Eukaryota; kingdom Viridiplantae; phylum Streptophyta; class Magnoliopsida; order Apiales; family Araliaceae; genus Panax; species Panax quinquefolius. The sequence goes on along the minus strand of CM035153.1, from coordinate 127,611,151 downwards.
AATCAACACGAATTTATTCATCATTAATATTATAACTCACAATATTTAACAAAAAGATTGTTCCCAGGAAAGATGGGGCTTTTCGATAAGGATTTCTCCTTATTGGCCAATTAGATGACCAAATCTCTTCTTGACAGAACTTCTAGACATTTTAAATATTACAATTTAATAGTATGAATAACTTTGTCGTCTCAATTATTGATTTAATAATATATAAAATATTATGCAGATGATACTGTGACAATAATCGAATCAATAATATGAGAGATATGATCTGAAGAATTATTGTAGCAATAATTGAGTATAACCGAGTGACTTCTTACGTAAGCATCAATAATCAATACCGTGTTGCTACTATGCAACTACAGCAGACATCTTGTACTTTTACTACTTAGGGTAGTTCAGCCGGTTTAACGGTTAAACTTTCGCCGTTATTTTTATAAAAAGATAATTATGTCATTTTTTAACTACGACAATACTTCCGTTGTGGGGTCCACCAATGATTGTACCGTCGTACGGATATTCCCCGACAAAAAGAATATTCCCCGACCAATCGAATATTATATAACCACTTGCTTACTTTGCAAAATTTGTAAATATTACCCACAACTATAACATTATATCAAATCCACACCATAATTTTCAAAAAAATATTTTGAAAAATTTAAATCTTTATTTATAAAATTTGGGGTCTCACATTACCCTTCTCTCTTTCACTAACTATAGTGGCAAATTAACTCATTTGGATCTCTAGACAAGATAATGCTTGATTAGTGTTTTGATGAGATTTTATTAAAGTTTCCATGCTTCTCTAAAGTGCCAAGTCTCTTCTCATTTTCATTAGAAAAACCTGGTGGATATTGAGTTGTTGAATTTGAATTTTGGTTGAAAAGATTGACTTAGTGAATTACACCTTAGACACAAAGATGTTGGTGTTGAGACTTGGTTCACATGCGATGGTTCCCTAGTTTCTAAAGTTTCAAGTCTTTTAAGTATACCAACCAACTTAGCTTCAATGGAAATTGAATTGCCAATTATACGAATACCCCTAGATGAGCTAAATTTATCATCTCTCTGGTGGTTTCCCATTTTCTTCTAAAAACTACCAAGCCTTTTCCTCATCATTTCTCAAAAAAATTCATTTGACATATTGACTCTAATATTATTTTAGTGGGATAGTTTAAACCTTCGTAGACAATTTGACACAATCTCCATTTTTTCAATTCCATGGCGTGGACATTGGGATAAATTTTTTAAATCTATCAAAATTTTTTAAAAAAACTCTTTTTCAAGTTGGTAATTAAAATTGATGAATTGGAGTCCTAATTTTAGCAATTTTATGATTTGAATTTTGTTTAGAAATGTAACAACAAATCCCTCCCAAGTTGATATGGAATTATTTACCAGACTATATAACCATTTTTTAGCGTTATCTTTTAAAGTGAATGTGATAAATTTTACCCTAATTGAATCATCAGACAATTATTGAATTTTTATTAAAGCACAAATTTCCTCAAATTCCTGAATGAATAAATATGTATCTTTTATATTAGTGAACCTAGGTAACATATTTATAAAATTTAGATTAAGTTCATAATTATTACCAGTTACCGGTGGTAGACTGATGCATGAAGGTTGCGCTCGGAAAGGATAACATCGTTCCCTTAAAGAAACGGTTTGTGTGACCTTTATTTTTCCTAAAGTGAGATCTTTTAAAGTGAACTTCGAAAATTCAAGTTTTCTCACTAATCGAGATGTTTTGTCCTTAATCCACATTTTTTACACTACTTAGTAAGTAAGCATATAAGCACACAAAAACAAATAGTAACAAATAAGAAAAAAATTACTTCTACAATCAACCTAAATAAAAATATAGACAATTCCTAATTGTTCCAAATTACACCTCAAGGTCCACAAATTTGAAATTAATCAAACTACTAGTCAGATAAATGTAAGAAAGGTTGGAGTCTCTCATTGGGTATAGTGATTAATTAAATAACCACACATTTTTTAAGCATTTGCCTTTTAAACCACTTGTCTAGACACCAGTAGTTTGATTAATTTAAAATTTAGCCTCCTCTTGGAGTCTCTTGTCCTAATTAAGAGCGAGAGTCCTAGGGGCTAATGTCTAATTGGCCTAATTTACCCTCCTCTTGGAGTCCTAGACACAAAATTATATAGAACACAAGTTGAGTTGTTTCTGGGCCAAGGAAGGGTGTTGAAATCTCCATATTATTTTGTTATAGGTTTTTGCCCATAATATTAGATTAAAGATGAAAATGCACAAATAAAAAAAACTGTAAATAAATAAAATATCTTAAAACTATGTGAATTACGAAAAAATGAGAAATTTAATGTAACTCAATCCTCCAACAATCACCACATTTTATATTTGATAAAAAATAAATAAAATAAAAATCTAAACAGTATGTGCGTTACGTAAGTGAATACATTGATGTGGCAATTAAAAACTAACAAATAAAAAAAACTAAACTACTAATTTTTTTTTTTTTTTTTTATAAAAATACAGAGATACGAAGTATGTGGAAAGGCGCAACAACAAAATCTTTATCTTTGTACTCATTTGATACGTTTCAATAATCTTGGGAAAAAAAATATTAGAGTTAAAAACTAATTCGAAGAAATAAAAATCAAGGAATAAAAAATAAATTCTAGTCATCGGTAACAATGCCAAAAACTTGATGTGATAAAATTTAGTAACTGCAAGTGCACAGTGTCTATTGTAGATTTGACAAGTGCAGATCAAACCAGAGAGACTAGATCAATTCTTTAATATATCCTTAATTAATATTTCAGACAAATAATAAATAAATATATTGGATATGTTTAATTAACTAAACACTACTAGAAAAATAAGAATACGTGACGGAATTTTGTGATAGTTTTTAAAAACAATCACAAAAGATAGTAATTTGTGATGGACATTTTAAGCAATCACAAAATAATAGTATATATGACGAATCTTAGTGATGACTAATCTTGCCATCAATGTATTATAATTGTGATGACCATGTCAATCATCTTTGACCCTAGCTCAAGGCGAAAGGATGCTTAGGTTTTTCTCCCTTCTTCTAAATGGGATCTTCCTCACCGGCAAGTGCCCCTATTGGGCTGCAAATTTTTCACACAAAATAAATTTTCTTTTTGTGACGCACTAAGTCGTCACTTATAGATATACCCTTTTTGTGATTGCATTTAAGCTATCACTAATATTTTAATGTAAGAAATTATCAAAATAATATTTTATGATGGCCATGACAATCATTAAAATAGATTATTTCTTGTGACGACTTTTATTTGCAATTATAAAAAGAAAGTATTTTGTGATGGAATTTTTAAGCCATCACAAAATAATAATGTGACGCCCCCAAAACAGGTATACATCACCCATCTTGAATCGCCAGATATCACACTACAGAAATCAAATACAAACTTCTTTAATACAACTGTCATGTAAAAATACGACAAAACATAGCTAAGTTTTTAAAACGAATATTGTCTTCTAGACAATATCCACACTCAATGAAGTCCTCATTACAATTATTATCACACTATTTTACAGAATAGTGAGGACTACTAAAGCCACTTATCCTGGACCATCACTCCATTCCCCGACTCGTCCCAACTATATTCTCATTACCTGAAGAGAATAATGAAAGAAAAAGGTGAGCTCAACTAGCCCAGTAAGAAATATTATGACTAAGATAATGCAGAATAAATTATCCTTAGCCTTTAACAGTGTTAAACTGATAAAATACAATAAACATCAAGTTTAACTACAACGGAATAAGCAATCCATTAGAAGAGTCAAGTAGAACATAATGTCAACTATCTCCTCTAGATTAAAAGTCCATCATTAATATTTCATTCCTATAATACTCATCAACAGTTCTTTGTCATACCCAAGACAAAAAGAACTATCATCACCTGTCTTCACCTAAATCACCAAAGATTATAGTTAAATCCATAATTCATTTTTATAATCATGTAAATAAACAATTTCTCCTTGCCACAAAGGCTTAATAGAACTTTACTCAATATCCTTACCCCAAAGGCTAAAGATATTCAAATGTAATAACAATGATCATACCAATCGGGTTGTCTACTTTGCTTTGCACTACTGGCAAAAGATATTCAACTATAAAACCAATGGTCATGATCATACCAATCAATTAATGTCTGTCGAACAAGCACTACGACCAAAGACATTCAACTGTTAACTAATGGTCATGATCCCGCTTAATCACATCATCGAATTATCCATGCACTATGGGCCAAGGATATTCGTTATTATCACCAGTGGTTATGATCATCTTATACACCTGTCTATCTTTGCACGTAAGCCCAAGATATACAACTATAAAACCAATAATCAACAATTCGTCTTTACACGTAAGCCAAAGATATACAACGGTAAAACCAATAATCAATAGTCCATCTATGCACGTAAGCCAAAGATGACTTTCATCACAATATAAGCATGAGGATGATGACAATGATATAAGCATTAATCAAACGAAATCAAGGATAAATATTAAAGACTTTAAATTTATCCAGAGTTTAAAAATATCTAAATTGTCAACATGATATTGCTTTGTGGAGTAAAATTCAAGAATAATATTCAAATAAAAAATAATTTGGACAGAAAAGAAATATATTTTTCAGGTGAATAGTACCCCGTGAATAGTACTTCGTGAATAGTAACCCAACACGAAAAGTGTCTCGAATACCCGAGTGAATGATACTAGAGTGAATAGTAATCGGGTGAATAGTAACCCGTGAATAGTAACTCGTGAATAGTATTCTGGCATAAAAAGTACCCCGAATATCCGAGTGAATAATACTAGAGTGAATAGTAATCAGGTGATTAGTAACCCGTGAATAGTAACTCGTAACAGAAAAATACCAAAGAAAATGATATTTCATGACGAGTACAAAAGAAATGATAGCCCGGATTAGTATAATAGAATATACAAAACTGCAAATGGATTTTTACCCGTCATGCGGTAATCCACGTAGACAGATCATTTCCACAATTTAATAAAGAATGAATACGAAGGATCGTTCACTATGCATGCAGTAATCCACATAGACAGGTTATTCCAACAGAATAATAAAGAATGGAATAACAGAAGAATTCACCATGCATTCGATAGACCTTACAGACAGGTTATTACCAACAGAATAATAAAGAATGGAACCAGGTCATGCGTAATCCGCACAGACAAGATATTCCAACAAAATAATAAAGAACGGAACCAGGTCATACGTAATCCGCACAGACAAGATATTCCAACAGAATAATAAAGAATTGAATAACAACAGAATTCACCAAGCATGCGATAAACCGCACAGACAGGTTATTCTAATAGAATAATAAAGAATGGAATAACAGAAGAATTTCACCATGTATGCGGTACTTCGCATAGACAAGTTATTCCAACATAATAATAAAGAATGGAATAACAACCCTTACGAGTATTGAAAGAAAATAACTCTCTTCATGAATACGAAAGAATAATACCCCTTGCCTTAAAAGAAGACTGGCTACGGGAATAGTGAGATAGCAGACTTCTCTTCTTCTTTCTCTCTATAATAATTGGTCTATAGTTTTAGTGAATTGGTGAGAAATGAAGGAAGAATGAGCTTCTATTTTTAGGAAAATATAGTTTCAATAATTGCACATTTTGGGGCACGAAATATTATAGTATAATACCTTCCTCTTTTTCTTCATTTTTAATTTAGTCCTGCTAGTATTATCAAACTTTCACCACCTCCCCTAATAGTAAATCATGTGAATCAATAGTAAATCATGTGACTCAATAGTTCTAGACATGTGAAATCTGAATTACGATTATAGTACCTCCATCTATACCTCCATTTTTAACTTAGTCATGCAAGAATTATCAATCTAGCACCACCTCCCCTAATAGTAAAAGAATGTGAATCAATAGTACACACATGTGAATAAATAGTTATAATCATGTGAATTAATAACAATTAATTGTTCATTTATCCGGTTAATTACCCGATTGGTCAATATAACCTCCAGACATCAATTATTATCGAAATAAATGTCTATATCCACTAACACTAATAATTCTCACACAATGGAATTATCAATTTCATCTTTAATTAACACGAACTTATTCATCATTAATATTATAACTCACAATATTTAACAACTAGGTCATTCCCAGGAAAGAGGGGGCTTTCCGATAAGGATTTCTCCTTATTGGCGCGCAATTAGATTATCTAACCTCTTCTTGACAAAACTTCAAGACATAAGTTATTGATAGTTTCATTGTGTTGAGATTATTAGTGTTAGTGGAAATCGACATCTATTCCGATGATAATTGATGTCTGGGGGTTATATTGATAAATCGGGTAACTAATCGGATAAATGAGAAATTAATTGCTACTAATTCACATGATTATAACTATTTGTTCACATGTGTGTACTATTGATTCACATTCTTGTACTATTAGAGGAGTTGGTGCAAGATTGATAATACTTACATGACTAAGTTAAAAATTGAGGTATAGATGGAGGTACTATACTGTAATTCATATTTTCACATTATTATAACTATTGATTCACATGATTGAAATATTGATTCACATTATTTACTATTAGGGGAGGTGGTGCAAGTTTGATAATACTTGCAGGACTAAATTAAAAATGAAAAAAAAGTTGAAGGTATTGTATTGTAATATTTCGAGCCCCAAAACGTGCAATTATCGAAACTATATTTTTGTATAAATAGTTCATTCTTCCTTCATTTCTCACCCATTCACTAAAGCTATAGAGCAATTATTATAGAGAGAAATTATAGAGAGAAAGAAGAAGAGAAGTCTACTACCTCACTATTCCAAAGATCCGCTTTTTTCTAAGGTAAGGGTATAATTTCTTTCAGTATTCATGAAGAAGCTATTGTTATTCCATTCCTTATTATTATGTTGGAATAAACATCTATGCAAAGTATCACATACATGGTGAAATTCTTCTCGTTATTCCATTCTTTATTATTTCGTTGAATAACTCGTCTGCGCAATGGGCCTATCGCATGCCCGTGAAATTCGTTGTTATTCCATTCTTTATTATTCTCATTTAATATCCCGTCTCATGCGGTTTACGTATGACTTGGTTCCATTCTTTATTATTTCATTTGAATATCATGTCTGCGTGCGGTTTATGTATGACTGGTTCCATTCTTTATTATTCATTGAGAATAACTCACATGCATGCGATTCTATCGCATGCATGGTGAATTCTTTCGTTATTCCATTCTTTATTATTCTCGTTGGAATAACTGTCTATGTGGATTACCGCATGCATGGTGAATGATCCTTTCAGATTCATATGAATAGTATTTTCATTCAAAAGGGGTTTCGCCAGGGCGGTTCAGTAATTTTTTGAACCTCAAAAATTCGGAAACATTTGAAATGATAATTTAATGAGTTTTCTAGATTGTGTCCAAAAATGGCGATTTTGGATGTATAGATTAAGAGTTATGGATTTTATGGGAAAAGACTCTTTTAAAAGTAAACCCTTATAACTCTTTGTGGTTAACTCCAAAATTGGTGAAATTTTATTGGGAGTACATGTATATAATAGGAGTATACCACGTAAATTTTGGAATTTTGGACAAAAGTATAATTTATGATAAATGTTTAAATATTCAAAAGTTTTGGCCATATATGAAAAATAGTAAATGAATTTTAAAAATTCGAGAGAAAATATATGTTCAATATGGGACTATATTCCCGCCAAATCCCAGAAAAGAAATATTTTTGGGTGATTTGGTATTTTCATGAAAATAAACTAGTTATGAGTAAATAAATTAAATATGTTATGTGAAGTAACAAAATTAGAAAATAGGATTTTATGACTTGGGAATCCTATATAGGGTATATCTGATTTTTGATGAGGATTTGATCATTGGTGATGAAATCTTATGAGTATGGCATTTTGAATGATTAAATGCATTATTTGGTAAAGTGTAAACAATTAAAATAAATTGTTTATAAGTTTAAGAAGTGATTAAAATATTGTTATAATATTAATAATATTAGATTATGAGTTTATTAAGTGATTGATAATATTTGGATAAATTTAAAGTTTTTCATATTTATCCTTGTTTTCGTTTGATTAATGCTTATATCATTGTCATCATCCTCGTGCTTATATTGTGATGAAAGTCATCTTTGGCTTACGTGCAAAGATGAACTGTTGATTATTGATTTTACAATTGTATATCTTTGGCTTACGTGCAAAGATGGACTGTTGATTATTGGTTTTATAGTTGTATGTTTTTGGCTTACGTGCAAGGATGGACTGTTGATTATTGGTTTTACGGTTGTATATCTTTGGCTTACGTGCAAAGATGAACTATTGATTGATGAACATCTTTGGCTTACGTGCATAGATGGACTTGGTATGATTATGACCAGAGATTATTCGGTATAATCATGACCTGTAATATTTTAAATGATGTGGTAAAAGTCCTCAGTAGCCTATAGTGCATTGATATTTTTGGTATGTGACCGTGGATTATTCGGTATAGTCATGACCATTGTTGATTTAATGAATATCCGCCCTCAAGGTAGTGCAAAGGATGACTCGATGATGTGGTTTATTTATTAAGTTGTCCTAAAATAAAAATTGATGAAAACATTTTATAAAAGATGAAAAGAGATATCGTGTTTCTACTTGACTTCTTATAATGGATTTCTTATTAACTGCAGCTTAAACTTGATGTCTATTGTATTTTATCAATTTAACATTGTTGAAGACTAATGATAATTTATTCGCATTATCTTAGTCATAATATTTCTTCTTGGGCTAGTTGAGCTCACCTTTTCTTTCACTATTCTCTTTGAAATGAGAAACTGGTCGTTGACTAGTCGGGAACCGGAGTGATGCCAGATGATAGCATTAGTAGTCCTCACTATTACTGCTAAATAGTGTGACAATAAATGTAATGAGGGCTCCATTGAGTGTGGATATTTTCTAGATGACAATATTCTTATTAAAACTCTTATATTATATTTTGTCATATTTTACACGACTGTTGTATAATTAAGTTGTATTTGAATTTTGTATCATGTATTTGGCGACTCGAGATGGGTGATGTATACCTGTTTTGGGGGCGTCACATTGTCAATATTGCAAATAATAATATGAATAACTTTATCGTCTCAATTATTGATTTAATAATATAAATATATTACGAGATAATCTGATATCTGATAATTGAATCAATAATATGAGAGAGATATGATGCGTTAATTATCGTAGTAATAATTGAGTATAATTGAGTGACTTTCTTACGTAAGCATCAATAATCAATACCGTGTGCTCTTATACAACCAAGCGTACATCGCATTACTTTTATCATAGGATTATTTTATGAAAACTTTCATACTTTGAAAATTTTTCAAATATCACCCTTAAATTTAAACTTTAATCAATTTAACTATTTACCAAAATAAAAAAATTGAATACTTTTATTTCATAAAATTCGGGGTCTCACAAATAAAATATATGATGGCTTTCAGTGATGACTAATTTTACCATCATTATAGAGTATTTGTGACTGTCATTGCAATCATCAAATCTTATGCGGAAGTAATTTTAATTAGTAAGTCAACTCACATATGTTTTATTATATATTTTGTTTTAAAATTATAATCATAATCTGAACTTTGGTGTAGTGGCAATACTCGTTATTTAGTTTGCAAATGGGGGGAGGGTTCGAATCCTACAAGTATCATTGGATACAATTAATACAGTAAAATACATTATATGTAAATAGAGATTCACATACTTACCTTTGATCCCTAGTTTTGTTTTTTTGTGATGACTTTGACAATCACAATAGATTGCGTGTTTATGTGATTATATTAATCATCACAAAAGCAATAAGCGTTTGCGTGATTGCCAAAACCATCACGTAAAATCTTTCATAATGGGCATATACAAGACGACCATTGTGATGCTTAAAGCAATCATGTAAACCTTTCGTGATGGTTTTTTTATTTTTTGTGATGGATTTTGGCCATCACAAATGTCAATTTTTTAGTAGTGAAATAATGCTAATTAAAAATTAATAATTAAAACTAGTAATGAGAAAAATTGTAACGATTGAGAAATTTGTAATTTAAATTTAAATATTTATTGAATAAAATAAATATTTTACTTAATTTATTTATTGAGGAAATAAATAATGGGTGAATTGTGGTGAATTAATTTAGTAACTATATTGATTAATGTTAATTAAATTGTGTATTGATAATTTTATCTCAAGGATTTAATTTAAATAAATTAAATAATGTGATGTGTCTAATTTATTAATTAAATATTTATTAATTAAATTAGATATATAATTATTTATTAATTATAAGTATATGTATAATGATATTATAATTATTATTATTATAAGTTATTTGAATTAATTAAGTTAATGGTGTGGCATGAGTATGACAATTGGAAACTATATGATCTAAGTATTATTTAAATAATCTAGTTTGGGAAAGTTGGTTTTCCAAACAAGGCCTTATGGCCTTTGGCATTATTCAACTGACGTGAGTCTTTTTGTGTTTTTACCTGATATTAGTGGGAGTCAGTTTGTTATAATTCCTACGCGTCTATTTGTCCTAAGGCTAAGTTCAGTGAGAAGGAGAAATAACACAGAGTGTGGAGAGAGCTTGGAAGGAGAGTTTTCTCTGTAAATTGTGCTAAGAAAGTTGGAGTATCAAGAGGGAAAGCAATTCCTTGTCATTCTTCTTCTCATCAGTCAAGGATTTAGGTAAAATTCACCCTTAATTCTAAAAAACTTAGTTTTCTAATTTCTAATTCTCTGTAAACGATTTTGTTGAATTGTTATTTCAAACATGATTGTATGATGTGACTTATGTTGAAGAATCTGTTAATTGTCTTGTAATCATGTTATTTGTTATCAAATTCATGAGAAATTGGGTTTGAAGAAGAAAGGAAAATCACAGTGTTTGTGTTCTTGTGATATGGCCATAGATAGTACCAAATTTCTTGTTCAATATGTGTAGTAATCTGTAAATTTATGCTTGCATATGGTAGTCCATTGAGATACGATCATAACACAATTTGAATGGAATGATTTGGTAAAGAAATGAGTTCACATTGATGATTTTCGGACAAACTATCAAAAAATGGAGTTTTCATAAGAAAACATGAAAATTGATACATTAAAATGGTTTTAGTTGTGTTAATTTAGTATTTGTATGCTTGGTGAAGTTTATGTGTAATTTGCATTAGTTATACATGTTAATTGGTGTTAGAAATTAAGATTTAGAAGCTTGGTTTTGTTCTCGTTATGGGTGTTCGCAATTACGCCTAACGCCAAATTTCAAATACCAAATACCAAGAACGGCCAGAGTTCGCGCCCAAAGATTGGAACTCGCGCCCCAAAAGAAGAAATGAATGCAGGTTGGATGTTTTGACCTCCTGTAGTAAAATGACTATAACGTTTGCATACAAACTCCGATTGAGGTGATTCAAGATGATTCGGAAAGAGGATGAATAGAACTATAACTTTTATTCTTTAAGATTTTTAATTTAAAATCATTATGAAGGGTCAAAATGGCCATCTTTAGGACTATTGTGTATTTGGAGCCAATCGGAGGGCGTCGGGATGCGCGAATGCAAGTGCAATCCTTCGGGTGTTAGTATAACTTAATAATAACATGTTGGACATGTAATAGGATGTTGTATCAAGTTGTTAATGTGTATGTGGTGTAATGACATGATCACTTAAGTAGTTGTAATAAAGCTAAAAAGTAATGTTCATGAAAGATGCGATGTTATTTAAACTTAAACTTAGTTAGTATCTATACTAAAAGTAGGAAAGCAACTCATGAAGGTAATGTTAGTGTAACTAATGTGTATTGTCAATACATATGGTATGTGTGTAGGACTTGGGGTGAACGTGAGTAGTGATTGTTTAACCTACTACATTGCAGGCAAGTGATTCTCTAACCCTACTTTTATAATGGTGCAAGTTCTAAATCTTATCTCTTTACAATCGAGCAAGCTTAACCTAACTTGTGTTAACTTATGTAACCTAATTTGTTACATTGAGCGAGATTTAGTTTCCTAATTATTATTCAAAGCATATAATGTTCTAATACATTGATTCAAGGGAGATTGTTTTAATTCTTCTATATCGCTTTTCATGTATATCATGATTACTCAATTATATATTATTATTATTCAATCTTTGACGTTGATAACCTTGTTCAAAGCTTTATCGTTGTATTAAACCTTCAAGTAGTAAACAAACATTTATTGATTGAATTAGTCTGTATTCGAATAGTGTTCTAAAATTCTAGAAACACCGATAAGCTAGTTCCAAACTAAACTTTCTTTAGTGAGGAAATTCTAAATCCAAATCCGAGATTTAACAACCCTATCATAGGGGGATTTTATGCGTGTAACGCTTAGATGTTTGTGCACAATACATGGTACAAAGGGTTGATCCCCCTAAGTACGTTAAGAAGGGTTCGTTTGGTCTAAATGACTGTTAAGGTTGGGTAATAATACCTAAGTACCGGGGACATAGTTCGTGGTCTTAAGACCCTCAGATAATTAAAGTTCGAACTTATTTTCTAGTTTGATTTGTAGAACAAGTTTCTTATTGTTCAACTTTCGTTGTTCACTCTCATGTTATTATCATTGCTACATTCTATATTAGTGAGCATTTGTTTGCTCACTCTTGCAATTAACACTGTAGCTAAAGTGGAGAAAGTTGATGAGCCGTCGACTAGCAAAGGCAAGGGCAAGATGTCCAAATGATGAAGAATTATGATAATTTTATTTAAATATTTTATGTTTCAAGACTTGTTTTAAATATGTGATGTATTATGTGATGTATTCCGCAAACTGATGTAATAAGTTTTAAGGTTAGATTACCTGAGATTTAATTTGAAATGATGATGTAACCCTTTAATGGAAAAGATTATTGTTTAAATTATTTTAATTATGTCTTTATCCCTTATTATGGGTAGTTAGATATAATAGTTTTTGGTAAGTGAACACCAAATCCTGTGAGAATGAAGTACCTGGATTTGGGGGTGTCACAAAAATTGTTCAGGAATCTGAATCCACTAATTATTGACATAATAAACAATTTCTTATTTTCCCAAATCATTTCCCTTTCTTTAAAAAATAATGATTCATATAATTATTATGGAAAATCATAAGTTATAAAAATTCATAGTTAACTATAACTTATCAAAACCTCACAATCAATATAAAATAATATTCAATTTGTGCGAAGAAAAAAATGAAAGCGAAAATAATTAGGCACTAATTTTAAAAGCGGAAAGAAATTAATTATTATAAAATACCTAGTTTCATCATCATTCTAGATATTAAAATTTAGCTAGTCATGCAATTTAAAATAAGAACAAATAAAATTATTATGTACTAACTGCATGAAATAAGATAATGCTAAAAGTAAATAATTAACTAAGCAAATAAAGAACTAAACTAACTTATATTGTTACGGAAAATAGGTGCTATAAAAAAGGAAAAACTAATAACTATGCTGTTAATGTGAAGTGAAGTAAAGAATAAAACAAACTAAGGCTACATAAATTGAAGACACAACAATACTTTAATGGAAAAATTGAATGGAAACATGGAAAACAAAATGGAAAGCAAAAACAATTTTACTGATACTTTAATATTGACTTCCGTCCAAAACTAAGAGTCTCTCGGCCCTTAGCGGCGGAAAGTAAAGGAAAAAATAAAAATAAATCAACCCCCTCCCTTTACAATTAAAGTCCTTATTTATGGGTAAAATAAGTTGTAACATAATCTAAAATACATTAAATTTGATCTTTAAAACTCCAAAAGTCTGGTGTTATCTTTAAAATTAGATAATAATTCTTTATTTGTCCCTGTTAACGTCAAGTTTCGCCGGCGCGTCCAATCACAGAATCCACGCGCTTAAACCTGCACAATTACAGATCACACACGAAACTTGACGGCTTGTGCCGCCGGGGTATAGTTCAAGTTTGAGAATAAGTACAGGCCGTTCACAAGGTTCAACAATGGAGGCTTTAGTGTTTAGTGCTCAAAAAAAGTATTACTTGTTAATTGAAACCCAAGCCTTGTATTTATAGTACCCTCACCACCTTAGAATCCATCTCCGAGACGGTTTAGGACTCCTAAACATGGTAATTGTCATAATTTGGGTCCAACACAATTTCCTTAAAAGGTGGAAGTGAATCCAATCCAAACACTACCTTTGGAGTTACCTAATTCAAATATGGTTAGGACTCTAGTGCTCAGACGCAGGATAGCCCCCACTGCAAGCCCAACCCAACCAGAACTCACCATCTAGTCTCGAGCCTACCAAAGGACTCAAGGCAGACCCGAACACCATACACCACAAGAGGATTCCATTCAAAGGACTGGACATCAACCCGAACACCTTCAAAGATCTCCCAGGGATTCTACCCATCGGGCTTATAAACCCTTCTAAGGTCAGCCTTGGCCAACACGGAGGTCGGTAAAATGCTCTCGAACATTGCCCCCCAGTCTCTTGTTATAATTTATTTATAATTAGAGACTCAAAAAGGCGTGAACTCGAAAAGTCATGATAGCCAATGATGAAATATCTGGGGAACCCAAACGGTTTCTCTTCGTTTTTTGAAACGCCACACGTTTCCAAAGGCCGGCCCCCCGCTTCATTTAATAGTCGTCCTTGGGTTTCGTGCAGCTCGGCTTATAAAAACCCCCCTCCATCAATCACTGTCACTTTTCCCAGTCTTACTCATTTCAAATTCCTATCTTGAATTTTCCAGCAAAGGCAATTTCTGGCAAGCTCTTTTCTTCCAAAAACTTCTCTAATTTCCGTTATTCTGCTTGTTTTTGGTCTAAATATTCAAATTTCCAGCTTCTTTTTTGATCGTTTTCACTTCTGAAACTCCATATTACTATTCCCTTCACCTCCAATGGCAGATTCCAGCGTTCCCCCTACTTCATCGAGCCGGTTCCTCCTTCATCACCACCCATGACCGATTAGGTTGATTTCGCGGGTGGCTCACCGATACCACTACAAGCAACACCGAATCCATAATCTGAAGCATTTACGCTTCTGAAACTGACTTCTCTCACATCAATACTCCATCCTCCATTACTTCTTCCCAGCTTTCAGATATTCGTACTCTCTTCAACATCCCGAAGGAGTACAAGCTTGTGCACGGAACCTCGAGAACGAATCGTTCGGCATACACGAGGCGACTAGACCGCCATTCCTCTCTGGGCCTTGAAATATGGGGTTCAATTTCCCCTCCATGAATTCATATCATCTTTCATCTGTTTCGTGGGGATCGGGTACGCACAGCTGGTGCCAAAATCGTACATGCATTTAATCGCCTTCATCGCCTTGTGCTAGGAAGTTGGGATAACTCCTGGTCTTAATTTTTTCTTTGTCTTGTTCACCATCAGGAAGTCGAAGGAGCCTGGCTTCCGACAACTGAACCGAGTGGCAGGCCGAGCCACCTTCATGAAGACCCCTTCCTGCAACAAGGGATGACACCCATAGTGGTTCTTCATGAAGGGAACCGATCTCAAGCTTCTGCTGAGCTGGTCTTCTCCCGAAGACCCCATCGCCAAGATCACCAAATTTTTGAAGGAGCGATCGGCTGCCTTCAAGTCGTTTTACAAGAAACTATCCGCGACCGAATGGAGCCTGGGAATTCTATCAAATTAGGCTTGGCTGTACAAATATGGGTGTAAGTATTTTAGCCCGAACCTTCTCATAACTTCAATGATCCTAGATTACCTTTTGTTGATTTTGTATTAACTATTCTACTCGTTATGCAGTGACCATCTTCAAGCCCGAAGGAGGCGCTGAATCCCTAACCCCTCAGCCAATCAAGAGCGAGCCCATCCACCTTCCTGTCCTTGACAAGGCAAGAGAGAAGAAGACCATCCCTATCAGAATTTTTAATTGGTTTCAGATCGGGTCCCCGAATACCACCATTTGCCGAACCGGCCACCAAAAATGTGCTGAAAATGAGCCGTGCTGAGAAGATGGCCTTGTTAAAGAAGACCAAGAAACCTTCAAAGCCTTCCACAAGGATCCCCCCCAAGGCCACTTCTTCAGCTTTATCGAAGCCAACCCCACCGTCCTCCGCGCAGGTTGCGGTGATCAAAGATTCAGCGGAAACTGAAGGAGTTCCTCTCGAGCCTCGACCCAAGAAACCTTGTTTGGCTGAAGGTCCCGAGCAGCCAATTGTTGATGCCGAACCCCTTGTCACCTCAACTCCCACATCCAAAGCGAGCTCTTCTCAAGGGACGCCGACTACCTGTTGGCCGAAGAGCCCGTCAGAAGTGTTTCCCTTTACTCTGTTCGATCATTTCAAGTTGTCGGGCGATGATGAACGGTTTAAGGGATTCTTTTCCAAAGAGTATCTCGTAGCCTATGTTCGTGCTCAGTGTCAGGTAATTCCTAAATTGGTTAACCTCTTCTATTATCGTCATGCTCTATTCTTCATAGTTGATATGCTCCTTTTGCTGCAGGCCAACGCCATCCTCGCCCGAGCCATTCCGCCTCTTGCCCGAACGACCAAAAAGGAAGTTCAGCTGAGGTCGAACGTGCTACTTCTCAAGGCTGAGGTTCGAGGTCTGAACTCGGACCTGAAGAAAGAAAGGGATCTTCACGCCGAAACACGGAATAAGGCTACCTAAGCTGAATGACAGGCCGATGAACTGAAAGAACAATATTCCTTTCTTCAACATGAGTTCGTCGGCCTCGAAGGTCATGCCAAGAAGTTGCTCTAGGAGAAAGATCTTTTATCCGAAGAGAGCAATGACTGGTTGCAGGCGCTTCATCAGTTTGAGGAAAAGTTCGATGGGATGCACAGTAAGTTGATGCACAGTAAGCTGATGCACGTGATCTGAGAGAACCATGCCTTGAAAGATGAACATGCTAAGGACAAGCAGCGTACGATTGAAGAATATAAAGAATCATCTGCCTTGATCGAAAAGATCATGGCTCGGTTCACTGAAGGCTATGAAACCTATCGGGAGAAGGCTCGGGCCAGGTTAATTGCTGCTAGTCTCGATGCTTCCGTCCTAGAATCTTCGGATAAAGAATCCGAAGCTGGAGATTAGCTCTGCTTAGGACTTATAATTTTTGTAATCTTTATTTTTTTTCTCAATATTTGTACTTTGCCCGAATCTTATACGACCGGTTCTTGTAAAAATATGAAAATATAAATGAAGTACCAAATTTTTGTTAGTAGTTTCCTCGATCAGTTATACTTGTGACTTGTGCCGATCAGTTACGTTTATTGCCAACTTTTCTGATCGGTTTACGCCCAAAGTTTATCTGATTCGGTTTGCCATTTTCCCGATTAGTTATACTTGTGGCTTTTTATCGATCGTTATATGCCCATTACATTACGATTGGTTTTAAGCTAAGCTTTCGATCGGGTTAGTAAAAGCTTACGAATATAAATGAAGTACATAAATTTTTTGAAGAGAAATCTCATTTATTTCATTAATAAATAAAATGTCTTACATAAGTAAAGCAAAGAATGACATAACTATAACTGGCAATATTTTCTAAGTCTTCCAGCATGCCATGTATTATTTACTTTCCTACCATCAATTGCTCGAAGCCAGTATGTACCTGGCTTCGGCACTTCTACCACTTCATAGGGCCCCTCCAAGTTAGGCATCAGCTTGCTGGTGTTCTGGGGGGTTGATGCCTCCGACTCCCGAAGTACTAAGTCTCCAACCTCAAATCTACTTTACCTTCTGATTATAGTGCCATGTTGTTCTCTTTTGGTAAATTGCTAACCTTATCAGAGTTGAGTCCTAAACTTCTTCCAAAAGATCCAGATTTAACCGTAATCCCTGGTCATTGTACAACTCCTTATATTGGCTGACCCGAAGGGTAGGAGATCCGATCTCAACAGGTATGAGTGCATCGGTCCCATATGTCAATCGAAATGGTGAATCCCCAATTGTTGTTCTCGGAGTAGTCTGATAAGCCCACATGATACTGAGTAATTCTTCTGGCCACCTACCCTTTAGTTCGTCCAGTCGCCTTTTAATTCCGTTAAGCAGGGTTCGGTTAGTAACTTTTACTTGGCCGTTTGACTGAGGGTGGGCAACTGAAGTCTTTCGGTGCTAAATTCCCAATTCTTTCAGAAAAGCTTTAAATTTCAATCCCACAAACTGCCTGCCATTTTTCGAGACTACTGCCATCGGGATACCGAATAGTAGACAACACCCTCTTTGAAAAATTTTAGGCATTCTAGTGTTGGTGATCTTCTTTAGAGGTTTGGCTTCGACCCACTTGGTTATGTAAGTCGATGGCCACAATCACAAAATATACTTGCCCTTTGGCCTTTGGCAGAGGACCCAAAATGTCGATGCCCCATACAGCAAATGGGATCAGGGATAATAACGAACATAATTATTTGGGCAGTTGATGTGGGATGGTGCTGTTCAGCTGGCATTTTTTATACTTTTTGACGAAGTCTTTGGCCTCTTGATAGATGGTCGGCCAATAGTAGCCCTGCCTCAAGATCTTATATGCCAGTAACTTGGCCCCCATATGATCTCCACAAATTCCTTCATGCACTTCCCGAAGAGTATAATTTGCTTCTGAGGGTGTCAAGCACTTGAGTAATGGAGAACTATAGGCCCTTCGGTATTGATCTCCATCGATAAGAACAAAATTTGAGCTCCTGTGCTTGATCTTCCTTGTTAAGATTCGATCCGAAGGTAGAACCCCATCAACTAGATACAAGATATAGGGTTTGAGCCAGTAGTTGAGCCGGTCCAAAGCTAGCACATCCGCCTTCAAAACACTTGGTTGTTCTAAAACCTCTAGATACATCGATCCGTTGAAGAGTTTGCTTCGGTTGTGGCCAATCATGCTAAGGCATATGCTATTGTGTTGTCTGCCCAATCAACCCCTGGCAACTGTGTGAAGTGAAATATGCAAGTTTCTTCTTTATTTCGGCTAAGTATTTTGTCATCCTTGTCCCCGGGCTTCATACTCTCCTGATATTTGCTTGACAACCAATTATGAGTCGCTATAGACAACTATCCTCTGAACTTCCAGGCTTCGGGCCAATCAAGTCCAGCTAGAATGGCTTCATATTTTGCTTCGTTGTTCGTAGCTTTGAACTAAAACCGGATGTCTTGTTGAACTTTAAATCCTTCAGGACTTGTCAGAATAACTCCTGCTCCATTGATGTCCAAATTCAATGACCCATCTACATACAAAGTCCACAAAGTTGGCCCCTGTTGAGCTTCGGAAATTGTACTCACGCCCGGTTCTGTAAAAGAACATTCCACCACGAAGTCTGCTAATGCCTGTCCCTTGGTTGTTGTTCAGGGATGGTACTCTAATGCAAACTGTGTTAATTCCATTGCCCAAGTAGCCAACCGACCAGACACTTCTGGTTTGGGTAGTAGTTTTTTCGACGGCTGATCCGTATATACCACTATCATCCAACCTTGGAAATAGTGTTGCAGCTTCCTACTCGCGATAATTAAGGCGTAGGCGAACATTTCCAGGTTCGGATATCTTGTCTCTGCATCCCGAAGAACGTGGCTGACGTAGTATACTGGGAACTATTTTCCCCCCTTGCCCCTCACCAGTGCTGCCCCCACTGCCATCGGGCTTGCAGCCAAGTATAGATATAGGGGTTCCGAAGGGATCAGCTTCATCAATAAGGGTGCCGAGGACAAATATCTCTTAATCCCTTGGAACGCGCCTTCACACTCCGAGGTCCATTGGAAACTCTTCTCATTCTTCGGCCCCTTGAGGGTGTCAAAAAATGGTAGACACCTTTCAACTGCTTTTGACACGAATCTCTGAAGGGTGGCAATCCGACTAGTCAACCTCTGAACATCCTTGTATGTCTTCGGTGATTTCATATCTAGAATCGCCTGAATCTTCTTTGAATTCACTTCAATACTCCTCTTACTGATTAGATATCCTAGAAATTTTCCTGACCCCAATCCAAAGGTACATTTAGTCGGGTTCAACCGTAACTTATGTCTTCATACTGTTTCAAAATAGTTTTCTAGGTCCTCCAGATGATCTTGTACTGAAATGCTTTTCACAATCATGTCGTCCACATATATTTTCATGCTTCGGCCTAGCTGCTTTCTAAATACGAAGTTCATCATCCGTTGGTAAGTTGCCCCAGCATTGAGTAACCTAAAGGTCATCTTCTAATAAGCATATATGGCCCGATGCGTGATAAAACTCGTCTTTGGGATGTCTTCCTTACTCATCAAAATCTGGTGGTATCCTGAGAAGACATCCATGAAGCTCAACATGCCGTACCCCAAAGTGGCATCTATATTAAGCAAAGGATAGAAATCTTTCGGGCATGCCTTGTTCAGGTCTGTGTATTCTATGCATAATCTCCACTTCCCGTTTTGTTTCTAAACCAGAACCACATTTGCCAACCATTCGGGGTATTCGATCTCAAATATAAATCCTACTTCCAGAAGTTTGGCGATTTCTTCGTTTGTGATCCTTTGCCTCTCTGGAGCGAAAATCCTTCTTTTCTATATTACTGGCTTTCTCTTCGGGTCGACATGCAAATTGTGCTGGGCCACTAATTCGATTACCCCAGGCATATCACTAGGCTCCCATGCAAAGATGTCGGCATATACCCAAAGCAGATCTACCAGCCCTGTTCGTAATGGTTCTGTCAGCCCCAACCCAATCTTGATCAACTTCTCTGTATTCCCTGGGACCAACTCCATATCTTTGGTCTCTTCGGTAGGTAGGGCCATCAGTTTTGTACTGCTCTCGGTGAATGGCTCTATTTCGATGGCCATTGTCTATTTCTGCTTGCTGATCCCAACCCCCGAAGAAATCAAAGTATTCCGATAGCACTTTCATGCAATGTCAAGATCGCTTTTACTTCCCCGATCCCGTTTGGTGTCAGAAATTTGATTTTAAAGTGGGGTATGGATGTTAATGTTTGCAATGCTGATAAAGTCGGGCGTCCCAGAATAGCGTTATACGCCGAATCTACCTGTACCACAAAGAACTTGACCATTATTTCTACTTACTGGGGAGCTGTGCCGAACCTGACAGGCAATTCAATGATGCCTGACACATGCACCGGATCCCCATTGAAACCGTACAACGGGCCTTCTCCACCCAACTCCATCTTCTTTCCTTCCAGATCTATTCATTGATAGGCGTCTATGTACAATATGTCAACCAAGGATCCATTGTCGATCATCATCCCTTTTATGTGCACTGGTCCGATTCTGTGCCGTTATCACCAACGCCCCATCATGTGGCTCTATTAAATCTATTGGATAATCCTCATCTGAGAACGAGATGGATATCCCCGGATAGGTCCGATCCTTTCTCAACGAGGAACCTACAATGGACAATACGGCTTCGAGATGTCCACTCCTCTTTTTTCCGGTCACACGCCCTACCGAACCGCCAGAGATTACGTCGATCACGCCTCGGGCTTCCTGGTTCAGTTTTGGCTATGTATCCCGATCCAGTCCTCTGCTTTCCTCTTTGGGCGCCGCAGAATTCTCGCGACCTACCACATACTAAACCAGATGGCCATTCTGGACGTTCTTCTCTATCAAATCCTTTAGATCATTGCACATCTCGTCGTATATCCGCGACTCTGATGGTATTCATAATATTTATCTCGACCTCTTTTTCTGGGCTTTAGATTTATTGAACATGGCTCGAAGAATGGTTTGTTCCGCATTTCCTCTAATATCTTCGCCTGGTCAGTGTTCAGGGCGGTGTAAACTTTGTTGACATTTCTGTTCGGGAAAGGTGGTTGGCCACTTCCCGAACCTCCGTCGTTATAGTTTTTTCTTCCGGAGCTATCCGACCTCCTCGATTGTTCGACCGCTGATAAGTTTGTTTGTCTCAATCTTTAGACTTCTCGTAAGATAGGGAGTGCGGTTTGAAATTTTCCATAGCCTCCTCTATCGCTATGAATCCCTCGGCTCGATGGAAGGCTTCTGTCAAATCCGTCGGAGGGTTGATCACCAGATCCTTCATCAGTTTCTTCGATTTTCCGATATCCAGTCCAATTGTGAAAAATCCCAAGGCCTATGGAGAATTCAACTCTGCTACCGAACCCACAGCCTCCTAAAATCTCTTGACGTACTAGCTTAGGCTTTCATCCAACTTTTATCTGACCTGCATGAGGGAAGCAGTAATCTTTCTTCGTTTTCTGTTACTCCCGAACCTAGCATGAAACTTCTCCTGAATATCGTTCCATGAATTAATCGATCCCTCCGCCAAGGTTCCCATCTATTCTCGGGTGCTCTTATTTAAAGGTATCGCGAACATGTGGCACTTAGCAGCGTCCAAATGCCCGTAACATGTCATCAATCTGTCGTACCCATCTGAATGATCGTAGGGATCCCCCAGCCCATCATACGTCTCCATCGGGAGCATCTTCTTCTTAGGGTCGGCAGTGACATAATTTATTTCAGGTGAAAGGGCGATCCTATGCAAGTCGAAGGTGTTCCCATCGAAATCTTTGTCGCCAATAATTTCTCCAACTCTGCCACCTTTCACGCAAGGGGTTCGGACTCCTCTTTACGAGGGGACGATCTGTGTCTGTCCCTCTCGTATTCAGGAGATGCGACCCTCCTCCTCTGTCCAGATCTGCCCGGGTGATCTGACTTTCGGTCAACCGAGCGGCTCCTTATTCGGCTTCGGCCGTCTCTAGAACGGCTTCTGTGCCTACTCTTTTCTATATCGGCCTCTCCCCGTTGAGATGATCGGGATTGGCTCCGATGTCTACGCCTCTTGGAAGAGGCTTCCTATTCTCCAGCCACTTTTGCCATCTGCTCCTCGAGCTCCTCCTATTGAAGACGCAGGGCTATCATGGTGTCTTTGTTTTGTTGCATCTTCTTCTTTAGAATAAACTCCCGCTGGTCTAGGTTGCCTTCACCTCGGTCTCTTCCTTGCTCCTCGTGTGCCCGAGAGTGGTTTTCATCGGCGTGACTGACCTAATTGGGCGTGTGATGGCTGTCATGAAAGAGCTTACGCCGGAGGGAAGGGGCTGGTTCCTCCTGACCTCCCTGAGTTCTGGAACCCAGTCTATCTTTCACCGACCCCCGCACCTGAGTGCTTTGGTGGGTCTTCGCCTTCTCCTGGACAGGGGCACTGTGACACCACCAAAGAAGGTATACATCACCCATCTTGAGTGTCAGATGCATGGTACATAAATTCAAATACAACTTAATTATACAACAGTCGTGTAAAATATGACAAAACATAGCTGAGAGTTTAAACAAGAATATTGTCATCTAGACAATATCCACACTCAATGGTGTCTTCATTACAATTATTATCACATTATTCTGTAGAATAGTGAGGACTACTAAAGCCATTTATCCTGGACCATCACTCCATTCCCCGACTCGTCCCAGCTATATTCTCATTTCCTGAAGAGAATAATGAAAGAAAGGGTGAGCTCAATTAGCCCAGTAAGAAATATTATGACTAAAATAATGCAGAATAAATTATCCTTAGCCTTCAACAGTATAACAACTGATAGAATACAATAGACAACAAGTTTTAGATCAACAACTGCAACGGAAATAAGCATTCCATTAGAAGAGTCAAGTAGAACATAAAATCTACTATCTTCTATTATTTAAAAAGTTTTTCATCAACTTTATCAATCGAGACTCAAATTTTAATAAATAAAATGAATCATCCCGAACACCACGACCAAGGATATTCATGTAATCATCAATGGTCATGATTATACCGAATAATCCTCGGTCATAATCATACCAACAATTTCGTCCATTAATGAACTATGAGCCAATGAGGACTTTTACCACATCATTCATTACATTACGGTCATGATTATACCGAATAATCCCTGGTCATAATCATACCAAGTCCATCTATGCACGTAAGCCAAAGATGACTTTCATCACAATATAAGCATGAAGTTGATGACAATGACATAATAATTCAATAAAACAAGTTCAAGGATAAATTTAAAGATTTATAATTTAATTTATCCAGAAATCAATAACGTCCAAATTGTCAACATGATACTGCTTTGTAGAGTAAAATTCAAGAATAATATTCATGTACCAAAAATAATTTGGACATAAAAGAAATATATTTTTCGGGTGAATAGTATCCCGTGAATAGTACTTCAGGAATAGTACCCCGTGAATAGTACCTCGACATGAAAAATACCCCAAATACACGAGTGAATGATACTAGAATGAATAGTAATCGGGTGAATAGTAACTCGTGAATAATAACTCGTGAATAGTACTCCGACACGAAAAGTACCCCAAATACCCGAGTGAATAATACCAGAGTGAATAATAACTGGGTGAATAGTAACCCGTGAATAGTAACTCGTAACAGAAAAATACCAAAGAAAATGATATTTTATGACGAGTACAAAAGAAATGATATCCCAGATGAGTATAATAGAATATACGAAACTGCAAATGGATTTTCACCCGCCATGAGGTAATCCACGTAGACATATCATTTCCACAATTTAATAAAGAATGAATACGAAGGATCATTCACCATGCATGCAGTAATCCACATAGACAGGTTATTCCAACAAAATAATAAAGAATGGAATAACAGAAGAATTCACTATGCATGCGATATGTAATCGCATGCATGGTTATTCCCAATAAATAATAAAGAATGGAACCAGTGTCACGCGTAATCCGCATGCATAAGATATTCCAGCGAGAATAATAAAGAATTGAATCAGTCATGCGTAATCCGCATGCATACGAGGATAATTTCAATGAATAATAAAGAATAGAATAACAACAAGAATTCACGGGCATGCGATAGATCATCAGATGATAGGTTATTCAATGAGAATAATAAAGAATGGACTAACAAAAGAATTTCACTATATATGCGGTACTTCGCATAGACAGGTTATTCCAACATAATAATAAAGAATGGAATAACAACCTTTACAAGTATTGAAAGAAAATAACTCTCTTCATGAATACGAAAGAATAACACCCCTTACCT
This sequence comes from Panax quinquefolius, assembly GCA_020205615.1. Taxonomy (NCBI): domain Eukaryota; kingdom Viridiplantae; phylum Streptophyta; class Magnoliopsida; order Apiales; family Araliaceae; genus Panax; species Panax quinquefolius. Next base: position 127,586,054 of record CM035153.1, on the reverse strand, counting down.
CAAAAGAAGACTGGATACTAGAATAGTGAGGTAGCGGACTTCTTTCTTCTTTCTCTCTATAATTTCTCTCTATAATAATTGCTCTATATCTTTAGTGAATTGGTGAAAAATAATGAAGGAATGAGCTTCTATTTATGGAAAAATATAGTTTCGATAATTACACGTTTTGGGGCTCAAAATATTACAGTATAATACCTTCCTCTTTTCCTTCATTTTTAATTTAGTCCTGCAAGTATTATCAAACTTGCACCACCTCCCCTAATAGTAAATCATGTGAATCAATTGTTCTAGACATGTGAAAATATGAATTACAGTATAGTACCTCCATCTATACCTCCATTTTTAACTTACTCATGCAAGTACTATCAATCTTGCACCAACTCCCCTAATAGTAAATGAATGTGAATCAATAGTACACACATGTGAACAAATTGTTATAATCATGTGAATCAATAGCAATTAATTGCTCATTTATCTGGTTAATTACCCGATTGGTCAATATAACCTCCAGACATCAATTATTATCGAAATAAATGTCGATTTTCACTAACACTAATAATTCCAACACAATTGAACTATCAATTTAATCTTTAATCAACACGAACTTATTCATCATTAATATTATAATTCACAATATTTAACAACCGTGTCGTTCCTAGGAAGAGGGCTTTCCGATAAGGATTTCTCCTTATCATGCCAAAAATTAGAGACCAAACCTCTCCTTGACAGAATTTCTAGACATTATCAATATTGCAAATAATAATATGAATAATTTTGCCATTTCAATTATTGATTTAATAATATAACATATTATACAGATGATACTATGACAATAATTGAATCAATAATATGAGAGATATGATGCAGCAATTACTGTAGCAATAATTGAGTATAACCGAGTGACTTCTTACGTAAGCATCAATAATCAATACAGTGTGCTACTATGCAACCACGTGTATTACTTTACTTTTACTACTAGGTAGTTCAACAATTTTAACGGTAACACTCGCCGTTATTTTTAATAAAAGATAATTCTGTCGTTTTCTAACTACGACAATAGTTTCGTTGTGGGGTCCACCAATGATTGTGCCGTTGTACAAATATTCCCCGATAAAAAGAATATTCTCCGGCCAAACGAATATTTTATAACAACTTGCTTACTTTGCAAAAAAATTTCACATATCACCCTTTACTTTAACCTTTTATCAATTTAACCATTTATGAAATAAAATAATAATTGTAATAAAATTGAATACTTTCATTGCATAAAATTCGGGGTCTTACAGTCTCCCCTCCTTATGAAATTTTGCCCTCAAAATTTACATACGTACCTGGTATGCCGAAGAGGTTAGGATACCTTAACTTCATTTCAGATTCTAACTCTTGAGGTATAACCTTTGAGTGTCGAATATGATCATTCGTATCCAAGATTTTAACACGTATCTCCTTATACGTTAAATCTTCTGCTATCTCATCTAGTTCTAATTTAATAATGTGGTTCGGGTCGTCCACATATTTACGTAACATCGATATATGAAAAACGTTATGAACACGCGACATACTTGGCGATAAAACGAGTCTATAGGCCACAGTTCCTACTCGATCGAGGATTTCAATTGGGCCAATTAAATCGAGGGTTGAGATTTTCTCTCTTCATCGACTCTTGCTTCTAGAATAACGCCTTCTTGAGCCTCCTTCTTCGTTTTCATTAGCTCCGGGTCTGAAGCTTGAGCGGCTTTAATAATATCGATTAAAGTCGATTTTAATCGTATATTCGTTATCTTCACCTGGGTCCCTAGAGTCTTTAACTCTATCTTAATCATTTGTAAGTTATACGAAATGGGTTTTTGTGTTAACGACATCGCACTCGTAAACGCATACGATCTTCTACTCAACGCGTCAGATTGCTACCACGTTTATGACAACCGTAATTTTATAATTTAATTTTAATATTTATTTGATTGAATAAATATTTTTCGATGAATTAATTATTAGATTAATTAATTAATTGATGAATTTGTGATAGATTAATTTAATTATATGTGTTACATTTATTAATTTAATGTGGAAATTTTTTATTATTCGAAGTATGTGATTATGTGAGCTTATTGAATTAAAAGAAATATTTAATAAGCCTAATGTTATTTTAATTAATTTAATTATTAATTAGAGATTTAATAATTTGACATTATTAATCAAAGAGAATTTGAATTATGTGACTATGTGCATTATTGAGAAATTATTATATTTTATTTAAAATAAATTAAATAAGATATTTATTTATTTTATAAAGGAGTGTGACATTACTTAAACTATATTATAAGGCTTTATTAAATTAAATGGTTTTAAATTCCTTTCTTGTTAGCCAAACATGACATTAAGGGGAGTTGGAGGCAATTAACCCATGACTGGGTAATTGACCACCAATGCGTCAGTTGTTCATTATTAGTATACGTCTTCTCTGTTAATTGTTATTATTGTCTAAGTCTAGAAAGTAGAAACAAAGAGAGAGTTTGAGAAATTTTGAGAGAGATTGGGAGAAACTTTGTGATTGAAGTAGAGAGATTTGTCAATTTATCTAATCTACGCTTGGGTAATCCCTTCAACCCAATTTATATATTTTACGTCTTTTAAAGTTTTCATGAATATAGTTTTATTCATTCTGTAATTCTCTGTATTTGGGAAATTCTGTCGTTATGAGAATATATGTAATAATTCGAGTTGTATGGCATGTTTTATATATATATATATATATATATATATATATATATATATATATATTGTGTTTCCATATCATTAATTTCATAAGATTACAACGTATGATTATGACTTGTCATTTTAAAAATTTATAGAGTACGTGATATGGCCATATGACCTTGTACGTGATTTTTATATGCCAAACATAAATTATTTTGCAAAAATTCACACATTGATATGATTATGCATGTTAAAATGAACAAAATTAAACTTGAATGGTTGGATTTGGCTTTTAACGAATCCGTAGCATTAAAATCCATGTTTTTGTTTAAGAACTTCAAGAACATCAAGAAACAAATCCAATTTGCATGCTTTAATTACGTGATTATGTGTTTTAATGGGTGAAAAACACTCCATAGATGTTAAGTATTGATTATGTATGAATTATAACATAAGGGTATGTGTAATTTGGTGAAATTAGTGTTAAAAAGTGTTGATTTCTTTGAATTCTGCGTTCTTCATGAATCTGAAATTGAGTCAGGGGTTTGTATGGCTCAACTCCCGATTCATTTTCTCATGCCATGATTATGCCATGTGGCCAGTAATTGTGCAATAGTAGTCAGATAAAGTATGATGCACGTGTAATATGGCCATAATGTCATACAGTATGCTTAATAGCCATAGCCTAAGACTTCAGACAAAAGTGGCAAATAACGCCACTTAGCAGAATGGTCAGAAATGAGTTTTTAAAAGTGTACAAATATGGAAATGTGATAGCAACTTAGTCTAATGATTATAAAGACTTGTTAGACCTATAATGAGATGTTAAAATAAATTCTTAGCATGTCCATAACATAATTACATGTGGATTGAATGATCGAATGCATAATTAGTTTATTTTTCGTGAAGTCTTAATTTTACACTAAGTGTAATAATTGACTAAGTATAGTCATGAATTCGAGTTAAACAAAGAGTAAAGTTATGATATTAGTACGTTATTATTGACTGGTATTGTGAACGTAATTGGTATGTAGGATTTAATTCAAAGAACGAGTTTGTTTAAGTGTAACCTACACATGAGGCAAGTTTCTAAACCTTATCTTGTTACATTGAGCAAGTTTTCTAACTCTATATTTACGTTGAGCAAGTTTCTTACCCTAAACTTTCGTTGAGCAAGTTTCCTAACCCTACTCGTTATCGTTATATAAGTTGATTGATTCATCTTTCTACATTGAGCAAGTTATCATTATTTTTGATCAAGCCTATCTTGTATATTAAAGTTTATTAATCCTTCAAGCATGATGTTGTTATACAATAATTATTCTATTGTATACCTTTGAGATTTTATCCAAGTTAAGTCATCAGTTATTGTTAAACCTTGTTAGACTAGCGAACCCTTATTTGATTCGACTAGTCCATAGTCGATGAGCGTTCCTAAATTTCAGAACCCTTGATGAATTATCCAAACCAAACTTCCTTTCAAAGTGCGTACTCGAATGTTAAACCGAGATGAACAACCTCAGATAGGGGATTATTTACGCTTTAGCGTTAAGGTATATTGGTGCGTGATGGTACTAAGGGTGATCCCCCTAAGCACGAGAAGAAGAGTCCATAGTCTTATGATTTGTTAAAGGTTTCAAGTAAAAACACTTGACAACCTAGGACATAGTTCAAGGTCTTATGACCCTCAGAAATTCTTTTGATTCTTGTTATTCATTCTTGATTCAAAAGTTGAGCTTTTACATCAGAAGTTATTATTTTTCTCGCATGTTATTATTCATTGTTATATTTTTATACTTGTGGGCAATCGTGCTCACTCTTGTGTAATAATAACATTGCAGTTAAGAACGAAAGAGCAGACGAATCTTCCACTAGTAAGGGCAAGGGCAAGCTTAGCAAGTAATGAAGACTGTTTTATTATGGTGGTTATATGATGTAATTAGAATTGATGTTACTAAGACTTATTTGCTTTTGTTTTCCGCACAGATGTTTTAAGGTTAGAGTAACCTGGGATTTATTATTATTCAGTTGATGTAACCCCATAAGGGGAGAGATTTATTATTTATTTATTTTATTGCATGGTTTGCATTTTATTTATGGGTAGATAGATAGATGATGTTTGTACAGTGAACACCAAATCCTGTGGAAATGGAAGTACCGAATTGGGGGTGTCACAACGTTCACTCTTCCACGATGATATTGAATGGTATAGTCGTAATCTTCAACAGCTCGAGCCAACGTCTTTGGTGCATTATACGTTCATTTTGGTTGAAGAAATATTTAAGGGTTTTAGAAATTGGTTTTGTACTGAGGTCAATACAAAATTTGATTTCACGCTCTGGGGTAGGCCAGGAAGTTCTTCGAGAATACGTCAGGAAATTTATTAACGATAGAAATATCATTTAAAAACTGTGACTCTCATCCAAGACTTGGATAACACATGAAATGAAGGTTTCTACTAACGAAATTTCAACCACTAAGTCAAAGTCTAACTTCTCTGGGGTCAAATTTAAACGTTGAGCGCAAGCAAGAGAGATGAAAAAATGGGTAGAATCGGTATCTAATAAGGTATAGACTTCGCAAGAATTTATAATTAACTAACCCGTGCTAACTTCGTTTGGGTTACTGGCTTTTTGAGAAGTCACGAAAAACGCTCTTCCTGCAACCACCGACTTTGTTTGTTCCGTATCCGCCTTTGGTGCCACCATCCCAGTTGGACTTGACTTTGGTGTACGACAAAATCGGGCTAGGTGACCTTCTTTTCCATAATTGTAACATGCTTTGGATTGCATCACACTGTTTGGACTGATATGTCCCTCCATTCCATATTTGTAACATACGACTGTCTGACCGTGATCATTCTCCTTCCTTAACAATGGTCTTTGGTCTTTGAAGTCTTTCCATTATTATTGAATCTCCTCTTCTTGAAACTTTCACTTCTATTATCTTGGCCATGATTACCACTGAAGTGGTTACCATTCTTGGCATGATAATTTCCCCCACGATGGTTATCATTGTTTCGATGGTCGTTGCCACCAGTACGATTATTATTCGTGTTGTTGCTCGTTATCCTTTGGTTTGGCTGGCTCATTATCGCGCTCCAATAATTGATCCCTATTCACTACATCTGAATACAAACACAATTTGTGAAAAATGAGGTATTGACGTATTTCGGATTTCAAACCTCTTAGAAACATTCGCGTCATTCGCTCCTCATTATTGACCAAATGGGATGCAAACCGGGATAACTCCACAAATTTAGCCTCGTATTGCAACACGGTCATATTGTTTTGCTCCAACTTGATAAACTCCACCTCCTTCATGCGACGAATACTTTCGGGAAAGTACTTGTCGTTGAATAGCTCTTGGAACTTCTTCCCAAGACATCTTGAAAAGGCCAGTCGGATACGTTTTCTGATTCCCACCAAGAATCGCCTCTTCATGCAACATAAAGGTGGTAAAGGAACCTTTTGTTCCTCGGAGCATCCCAAGACATCAAATATCTTGGTGATCTACTTTATCCACGTCTCGCCTTAAGTGGTTCTCGGCTTTCCCAAAAACTCGGCGGTCTCCAGCTCCTTGAAGCGCTTAGCGGTGACCAGCCGTGGGTTGCCATTGTTTCCACCTGCATTTTGAACAGGAGTCTCTCTTACCTGATGTTTCATGAATTTCATAAAGCCTCTGAACATCCCATCATTCATCATTTGATCGATGTTGTTATTTACCTGAGGATTATTGTCTTCCTGTTGCACATTATCCTAGGTATTGATCGTTGGTAACTCAACGGTCTCATGTGCTTCATTGCTGATCTCAACATTTTCGGATGCCATTTTCAAATACTGCCACAAAACAAGGGTTAATTAACATATCACATATTATCCCTATACTCTGACCGACCAATTAAATACCAAATAAACTTAGGTAGGTCATACTAGCGAAGGAATTCCTTGTCTCTCCCCTCCTAGTTCTTGTCTCACATCTCAGCTAAGGATCATATCCCTAAGCTTTGATACCAACTGTGACGCCCCTAAAATAGGTATACATCACCCATCTTGAGTCATGGATACATGGTACATAAATTCAAATACAACTTAATTATACATTCGTGTAAAATACGACAAAACATAGCTAAGAGTTTAAACAAGAATATTGTCATCTAGACAATATCCACACTCAATGGTGTCCTCATTACAATTATTATCACATTATTCCGTAGAATAGTGATGATTACTAAAGCCATTTATCCTGGACCATCACTCTATTCCCCGACTCGTCCTAGCAATATTCTCATTTCCTGAAGAGAACAATGAAAGAAATGGTGAGCTCAACTAGCCCAGTAAGAAATATTATGACTAAAATAATGCAGAATAAATTATCCTTAGCCTTCAACAGTATAACAACTGATAGAATACAATAGACAACAAGTTTTAGATCAACTGTTGCCTCTTTTATAGTTCTTATAAAAGAGCTCTAACTCATGCAAGTATACACGGGTGAACAAGTAATATAGAGTAAGTAAAGTATCGATCCCATAGAGAAAGTTGTTAACCTTAGACTACTATGCATTAATTAACTCACTATATTTATATGCTAAGACTATGGACTTAATTGTTGATTTGAACTAATTATGATTACCAACTAAAAATAAGAATATAAATTGACTAAATATAATGTGGAAACAATGGGATCCTAACTTCATTCAATATTTCGTTTAATCGTCATATGTCATACAAGAAGTGTTCACATATCACAGGGAGATAGCCAAGAGCACAAAGAGAGTTATAACCATTTTCCAATGCACTATAACCAACTCACATAGCATCTACAGATGTTAGACTCTATGTAATCACCAATACCATCACAATTACCATATTCCTATACACAATTGCAATCCTATTGATTTTAAGCACAACCCTTATTCTAGCTCATACGGTGAAACAGTATATTCCTATATGATTCACAAAATATGCAAGACTTACTCTAGCCCCATATTCGCATGCTATCATGATTACAATCCATATTTATATGTTCATTTCCAATTCCATACAAATACTAAAATGAATGATTATCAGTCATTCTCACATGTAAAACAACCATGATAGATAACCCATATGATATGCAAAACAAATTTAACATTTAGATGTACAACCAAACTACATATTAAAATCCGTTAGGATGCCATTATGGGATCAAGGCTAAACATGATCAATAAACAAACGAATGAGAGTAAGAAAGAGAGAAAGATCAAACCTAATCGCTGAATAGTAATCAATGATTAACTATTAAATCACCAAAGGAATCCAATAAACAAGAATCAAAATCCACGATGGTAAAGAATTCCGAGAAGAAGAAGAAGAGAAATAGACGTTATGGCTTCGTTCTCAGTTAGAATCTCTCCCAAGGTATAAACCCTAGTTACTACTCTAGAAAATACGTAATAAAAGTCACGTCTGCCTCTGACACTAGTCAGAATCGTTTTAAACCAAATTACACATCAATTAATTGAGAATTAAAACAAAACAAATTACAAAGATCAAGATTCGGGCGTGGCGCAATGCTGGCGTCTCAATAAGTAGCGAAAACTTATAAAAGAAGTTAGGTCACCAGACGCTCCTCTGAGATCGGATCGCGATCATGTCTCGCGGGCGCGCATTGAGTATCGCACCAAGGCTGGCGGCCCATTGCCTCATGAAAGCGCTTAACTTGCAGAAAGTTCCCCATGTATAGCCTCAGACTTTTTCTGGCTTGGTATGCAGAGTCTTCACACACCTTGCTTCTGCATGCAGGCAATGTGGTTATGTTCAGATTCTTTGAGTCCGGTTTTGCTCTCTTCTTTGCTACTACTTGCTCACACTTGCTTTAATCCTCTTTCTTGCTTGATTTCCATGCCTCATTGTACCCCCATGCCATGCACCTCCTCGCCTTGCGACTAATCTTCGTGCATCCGCTCACCGATACCTCTAATTCCACCAAAATGAAGCCTATTTCTGCACTTATTCACAAAAGGAGTTTTTAAGCACATGTAATGCAAAATAACGTGAAATGCAACTAAAACACAATGAAATGTACTTGAGTTAGGGCACAATTCGCATGGATTGATATACAATAAGTGAGTAAAAATACCACTTATCAAATACCTCCAAACTTGAACTGTTGCTTGCCCTCAAGCAATGCATATGAATGAACACTGACAATGCAACTACTAAACTATGCAACTACTCTATGATGCAAACTAGTCTCACACAATCCCAACCATAACAAAATTTCAGCCATATTACCTCAACGAATTATCCATATCCAAGATCATGATTATTAACCAAACTATAGATCTAACAGCATACACTCATATGATTTAAGAATGCTATAGAAATGTTGTGTGTGTGTGTATAGTGTTCACCAAAACTTGTACTAAGCAAATAATACATGTGCTACATTGCTCAAAATAGAAAATTATAGTCTAAATCAAGACTCATATGTACTCATGCAACATAAACTGTTTCGATATATCAATGCAAACCAAGGTACACCGAGTTAAATGTTTTCTTTTTACTCACGAGGGCGATTCTCGCACTTTCCCGCGGTGTTTATTTCCATTTTTCTTTTCTATTCTTTTTTTTATAAAGCGAGTGCGTTTTACACTCCTTCTCACTTCCTTTACAAACGAGTGCATTTTACGCTCCATCTCATTTCCTATTTAAACGAGTGCGTTTTACGCTCCATCTCATTTCCTATTTAAACAAGTGTGTTTTACGCTCCATCTCGTCCCAATTCAAACATGCCCAGGTGTTCCCACAGTTTGAATGTCAATGTACCCAGTTTATATGCATATTCCACATATTCCTCTTTTTGAAACTACATGTTCTATTAAGCAATGCAATACACGTCTCTTACACCTACAAGTGATTGTGAACCTATTCGTGCATACCGAAAGCATTTAAACAGCACATGAATCCCATCGTGTAAAATATTATATCTAAGCTGTGCTATGCAACCTATTCGAATATCTTTCACAAGTCACTATCATCATTGGTTAGGCAAAAATTTCTAATATTGAGCAAGAATTTGTGTGAGACATGAAACTAAAATATACTAACACCATCTATAATGACTAAAATTTAAAAATTTTATGCACATTTTAACTGACACATAATCATACAAGACAAATTTTATGCAAATTTTAACTAACACATAATCATGCAAAATTAAACTAAACATACTAAAACAAAATGCAATCTAAACTACTATGCAAGTACTCCAATACCCCCAAACTTAAAATGTTCAATGTTCGCATTGAATGAAGGTAAAGGGTACGAGAAAAAATTCCCTATTGATCGGCATGACCACTCTCCTCGGGTGGTGAATCTGGTGGTGGATAGGGCACGACGGTCCCAAACTGGGGCCATTCAAGCATGGTTCCTTGCTACGCGAATGCTTCGGCCAAGGCCCTGGTGAGTCCCATAGCAAATGTCCCAAGATTGTCATACATACAAAGGCCGACTTTGCGCTCCAACCTTCTTGAGGTGTCGATCACTAGAGATAGAATGTGCGGGGTGGATGGACACCGCTTCATCGCCCTATGGAAATTTCTTTGGGTTGGCTCGGGAAAGGTGGGTGGGAGAATGAATCCTCGTCCTCGCAGATGTGGCTCACCACCGCCTTGATCCTCAAATTTAGTAATCGTGGCATGTGTGATGTCTTGGCGGGATATCTGATTTGTTCGTTGCTCAGCGGCGGCACCCTATCACAAGACATAGCGGGCTACCATCAAGCGTGTGGGATGCTTCCAGTGGTAGTTTCCTTCAGATACTTCCCAATGTTTTGATTGATCAAATACCTTACATTAATATATTCGCCAGTTATGATGCCCCACAGAAGTATGGCTCTCTCTGCTGTGATTTCATGTTGATGGGATGATGGCAGTAATTTAGCACAAATGAACAGATTCCATGCCTTGGCGTACCTATTCAATGAAGTTGCTGGGAATATGCGAGGCTGGGTCATACCGACTTTGTAAGTCCACCTTGTGCCAGGAATGCACAATTCCGCGATAACCCTCTCCAAGCTTATTTCCTGATGTGCCCCCGTAATCCAATTGGCCGCCCCTGTTGGTGGTCTAGCGGTGATCCTCAACATGTTTCTGATGGCGGAGGGTCTGTAGTCTACCTCTACACTACGAACCATTGATGAATCGTTCATGGTGGCTTTGGCATTAGCGTAGAACTCTCAAACTATGCTCATTGGAATCGGCGTGGGTGCGGCAGTCAGTCCACCCCATCCTTGTTCGTGGATCATGGCACAAAGCTCTCCATTTTGGCCTTTTGGTCTAAATCCTCTTTCCTTGATGAATGTCTTCGCGACAATGCGATAATATTCCTGCTGGGCCTCCAAACATAAAAATTTGTTGTGGTCAACAATATCCTCCTCGTGGCTACCGAAGGAAGATGAAGAGGATGAAGTTGTTCGTGCTCTCTTTGGACCCATTTGAGATAGTTGAAAGAGATAGAAGATGAACTTACTGAAAGAGAGTATGTATTTGAGAATTGATAATCTTCACTTTTGCGTGTGCTAACCCAATGTAGAGCCCTAGCTTTATATAATGAAGGAGAAGTGGATGAGCATTGAATCGTGAAGGAAATCGTGGAGATTTGATGGAGAGAAATACGCTTCAATCTGTAACTGATAGGGAGATAGAGACGTGAGTTATGGAGAGTGAGAGATTCTCGCGTCTGTTGCTATCGCAAATAAGAATCCGAATGATCCAAACTTTTATTTTAAAATGTTTTTATCTGACTGGATCCGGTGTCGCGTGTGGTAGATGATGATATCTTTGCGTTAGGGTAGCGGTATGAGACTTGCGAAAGATTAATGGATGAATGGCTTAATGCTATGGTAGCGCTTGAGTTGATATTTGCTCGGTATTTGCTATGCAACTAATGACCTATTTACTTCCATTTTAAGATTTGATCTCATTCTTCCATCAGTGATGCTCTCCAATCATGGTACCTGCACAGAAATCAATTCACATGGATAAGACATGCAATAGTGGTGACGTAATGCGTACATTGTGAAATTAATGTCAATTGACCCTCGTCACGAATTTACGCTTGCTTATCCAATATCTTTTTATCACTGAATTTGAATCACTAACTAAAATAATCAAAAAGAAATAACGACAATAAATGAATTCTTGGGTGAAGAATTGATGGGTTGCCTCCCATCCAGCGCTAAGTTATAGCCAATTAGCTTGACTCTTTTCTTGACACCGCTATCCAATTCCTCTACGATAAGATAAGAACTCTCCATCCATTAGAACTGCTATGTGCTTTGGTTGGTTCCCCATCATGAGAATTTGTGAATTGAAGCCACCTAGCATATTTCCTGTACATGATGTCCCTAGTTCCATTGCAATGCCAGGTGCTTCTCCCGTTGTATCTGTGAATATATTTTTGCATTGAGGCATGAAAGATTCAACGGGATTTTCTTCTTCTATTATCTCTTCCTTTGCCCACCATGGTTTGTACGAGGCCTCTTTATCATATTGATCATTGCCTTGGATGTGACTACCTAGGGGACATGGGTGTGCAAATTTCACTGAATTTTTCAACTCTAACTTAGAAGGCACTTAGGTTATAATACAAGTTGGCTCATGCTCTTCATTTTCCATACCCCCAGTTGTCTCCTCAATGTCCACTCCTTTAAGTTCATCCAGTGGCATGTGCACTTCTGGCTCTCCATCGATTTCATCATCCATGTCATAGCACCAATTATTTTGAGGGCGATTGTTCAATGCTTCGAACAATTGATCCATCTGATTCTGCAGCTTTTGAATTGACCTTTCTTTCTCAATCATCTTCTCCTCAATTGATGCTATAAACGTTAACCACAATTCCTTCAACTCTGAATTGTCTTCTTGTTGCATTGGAGGTGGATTTGAGAAATTCGATGGATATGTTGGGCTTGGAACACAGTCTTGGTCTTGATAGTTACAATTCCATTCATAATCTGGGTGATACCCCCAACCTTGATGATAATTGGGATAAACATTGTTGTTGAGGTAATCACCCCCAAACTTTACTTGTCCACCTCGATGTCATGACCGATAACTTCGGATGCTCGCCAAAGACAATATTCACATGTAATCGTTATCTCGAAGTGCGTTGCCAATGCAAGAACATCCAACCTCTCCGAAAGTGTTGCAATATGTGCTGAAAATGTAGAAAATACATTGAGTCCTTCAGTTCTTGTGTCCCTTGGTTGAATCCTATTTGCATAAGGCCATTGATAAGCAAAGTCATCCATGGTACCCTCTAACTGTGCTTGTAAATTTATGCGCACTCTCGTTTTCCAACCTCTTCCGCTAATATTATCCTGTGCTGGTATCAATTCTAAGTTGGACGATCGTGTGTGCATAAAAATTATACAAGTACCTAAAACCAAAACAAAAACAAAAATAGAAATGAGAAAAGATTAGAATTGTCTAAGTCATACAATATAGCTTTAAACTAATGATAATTATCTACATTAACGCCTTTCCCCGGCAACGGCGCCAAAAACTTGTTGCCTCTTTTATAGTTCTTATAAAAGAGCTCTAACTCATGCAAGTATACACGGGTCAACAAGTAATACAGAGCAAGTAAAGTATCGATCCCACAGAGAAAGTTTTTAACCTTAGACTACTATGCATTAATTAACTCACTATATTTATATGCTAAGACTATGGACTTAATTGTTGATTTGAACTAATTATGATTACCAACTAAAAATAAGAATATAAATTGACTAAATATAATGTGGAAACAATGGGATCCTAACTTCATTCAATATTTCGTTTAATCGCCAAATGTCATGCAAGAAGTGTTCACATATCATAGGGAGATAGCCAAGAGCACAAAGAGAGTTATAACCATTTTCCAATGCACTATAACCAACTCACATAGCATCTACAGATGTTAGACTCTATGTAATCACCAATACCATCACAATTACCATATTCTTATGCACAATTGCAATCCTATTGATTTTAAGCACAACCCTTATTCTAGCTCATACAGTGAAACAGTATATTCCTATCTAATTCACAAAATATGCAAGACTTACTCTAGCCCCATATTCGCATGCTATCATGATTACAATCCTTATTTATATGTTCATTTCCAATTCCATACAAATACTAAAATGAATGATTATCAGTCATTCTCACATGTAAAACAACCATGATAGATAACCCATATGATATGCAAAACAAATTTAACATTTAGATGTACAACCAAACTACATATTAAAATCCGTTAGGATCCCATAATGGAGTTTAGTTCATGATTGAACCATATGCCATTATGGGATCAAGGCTAAACATGATCAATAAACAAACGAATGAGAGTAAGAAAGAGAGAACGATCAAACCTAATCGTTGAATAGTAATCAATGATTAACTATTAAATCACCAAAGGAATCCAATAAACAAGAATCAAAATCCACGATGGTAAAGAATTCGAGAAGAAGAAGAGAAATAGACGTTATGGCTTCGTTCTCGTTGGAATCTCTCCCAAGGTGTAAACCCTAGTTACTACTCTAGAAAATACGTAATTAAATTCACGTCTGCCTCTGACACCAGACAGAATCGTTTTAAACCAAATTACACATCCTTTAATTGAGAATTAAAAATAAAACAAATTACAACATCAGCATCGCGCGCGGCCGCGGCGTCTCTAGTATCTCTGTCTCGCGGCCGCGAGACTTACAGTAAGTTAGGCCAGTTCAGACGTCCTCTCGCGCGATCATGCCTCGCGGGCGCGCGTTGAGTATCTCGCGAGCGCGCGTCCATTGCCTCGCGGGCGCTTAAATTGCAAAAAGTTCCCCATGATATAGCCACTTGACTTGGCGGTATGCCAGAAGTCTTCACCGCCTGCTTGCGCTGGCACGTGTTCTGCAGTTGTTGAGTCTAGTTTTGCTCTGCTGCTGCTGCTGCTACTTGCTCACACTTGCTTTAATCATCTTGCTTGCTTGATTTCTATGCCTCATTGTACCCCCATGCCATGCACCTCCTCGCTTTGCGACTAGTCTTTCGCGCATCCGCTCACCGATACCTCTAATTCCACCAAAATGAAGCCGATTTCTGCACTTATTCACAAAAAGGAGTTTTAAGCACATGTAATGAAAAATAACGTGAAATGCAACTTAAACGCAATGAAATGTACTTGAGTTGGGCACAATTCGCATGGATTGATATACAATAAGTGAGTAAAAATACCACTTATCATCAACAACTGCAGCGGAAATAAGCAATCCATTAGAAGACTCAAGTAGAGCGTAAAATCTACTATCTTCTATGATTTAAAAAGTTTTTCTTCAACTTTATCGCCGATTTGAGACTTTTAATAAATAAAATCGAATCATCCTCGCACCACGGCCAAGGATATTCATGTAATCATCAATGGTCGTGATTATCGAATAATCCCTGGTCATAATTATACCAACAACTGTCCATCAATGAACTACAGGCCAATGAGGACTTTTACCACATCATTCATTACATTACGGTCATGATTATACCAAATAATTCTTGGTCATAATCATACCAAGTCCATCTATGCACGTAAGCCAATGATGACTTTCATCACAATATAAGCATGAGGTTGATGACAATGACATATTAATTCAATAAAACAAGTTCAAGGATAAATTTTAAAGATTTATAATTTAACTTATCCAGAAATCAATAACGTCCAAATTGTCAATATGATACTGCTTTGTAGAGTAAAATTCAAGAATAATATTCATGTACCAAAAATAATTTGGACATAAAAGAAATATATTTTTCGGGTGAATAGTACCCCGTGAATAGTTCCCCGACATGAAAAATACCCCAAATACCTCGAGTGAATGATACTAGAGTGAATAGTAATTGGGTGAATAGTAACCCGTGAATAGTAACTCGTGAACAATACTCTGGCACAAAAAGTACCCCGAATACCCGAGTGAATAATACCAGAGTGAATAGTAACTCGTGAATAGTAACTCGTAACAGAAAAATACCAAAGAAAACGATATCCCGGATGAGTATAATAGAATATATGAAACTGCAAATGGATTTTCACCCGCCATGGGGTAATCCACGTAGACAGATCATTTCCATAATTTAATAAAGAATGAATCGAAGGATCATTCACCATGCATGAGGTAATCCACATGAGCGAGTTATTCCAACAAAATAATAAAGAATGGAATAATGTAAGAATTTACCATGCATGCGATAGATCGCATGAGACAAGTTATTCCCAGCGTAATAATAATAAAAGGAACTGTGTCATGCCGAATCCGTGATGTAGACAAGATATTCCAACAAAATAATAAAGAATGAAACTAGGTCATGCATAATCCGTACAGACATGATATTCTAACAGAATAATAAAGAATGGAATAACAACAGATTTCACCAGGCATGCGATAGATCGCAAGACAAACAAAGTTATTCCAATAAAATAAAAAAGAATGGAATAATGTAAGAATTTTACCATGTATGCGGATTTACATGACATAAAAGTTATTCCAACATAATAATAAAGAATGGAATAACAACCCTTACGAGTATTGAAAGAAAATAACTCTCTTCATGAATACAAAAGAATAACAACCCTTCCCTCAAAAGAAGACTAGATACTGGAATAGTGAGGTAGCAGACTTCTCTTCTTCTCTCTCTATAATTTCTCTCTATAATAATTGCTCTATAGCTTTAGTGAATTGGTGAAAAATAATGAAGGAATGAGCTTCTCTTTATAGGAAAGTATAGTTTCAATAATTGCACGTTTTAGGGCTCAAAATATTATCAGTATAATACCTTCCTCTTTTCCTTCATTTTTAATTTAGTCTTGCAAGTATTATCAAACTTTCACCACCTCTCCTAATAGTAAATCATGTGAATCAATAGTTCTAGACATGTGAAAATACGAATTACAGTATAGTACCTCCATTTATACCTCCATTTTTAACTTAGTCATGCAAGTATTATCAATCTTGCACCAACTCCCCTAATAGTAAATGAATGTGAATCAATAGTACACACATGTGAACAAATAGTTAAAATCATGTGAATCAATAGCAATTAATTGCTCATTTATTAGATTAATTACCCGATTGGTCAATATAACTTCTAAACATCAATTATTATCAAAATAAATGTCGATTTTTACTAACACTAATAATTCCAACACAATGGAAATATCAATTTTATCTTTAATCAACACGAACTTATTCATCATTAATATTATAATTCACAATATTTAATAACCAGGTCGTTCCCAGGAAAGAGGGGGCTTTCCGATAAGGATTTTTCCTTATTGACGCGTAATTAGGTGACCAAACATCTCTTTGACTGAACTTCTAGACATTGTCAATATTGCAAATAATAATATGAATAACTTTGTCATCTCAATTATTGATTTAATAATATAACATATTATCTGAGATGATCTTTGTGACAATAATTGAATCAATAATATGAGAGATATGATGCACCAATTAATGTAGCAATAATTGAGTATAACTGAGTGACTTCTTACGTAAGCATCAATAATCAATACAGTGTGCAACTATGCAACCACGCGTATTACTGTGCTTTTACTACTAGGTAGTTCAACAGTTTTAACGGTAACACTCGTCGTTATTTTAAAGAAAAGATAATTTTGTCGTTTTCTAACTACGACAATACTTTCGTTGTGGAGTCCACCAATGATTGTGTCGTCGTACGAATATTCCCCGACCAAACTAATATTTTATAACAACTTGCTTACTTTGCAAAAAAATTTCACATATCACCCTTAACTTTAACCTTTTATCAATTTAACCATTTACGAAATAAAATAATAATTGTAATAAAATTGAATACTTTCATTTCATAAAATTCGGGGTCTTACAGTCACTGTTCTCCCTGCTCGACATAGCATGCTACTGGAGAAGTTAGTTTTGATTGTAAAAGCACTAAAACCCCTCCTTTTAGCGCCAATGTTAATGCCAAGTTTCGCCAGCGCGTCCAATCACAGAATCTATGCGCTTGTACCTGCACAATAACAGATCACACACGAAGCTTGACGGCTTGTGCCCCTAGGGGATAGCTCTAGTGTGAGAATAAGTACAGGTCGTTCACAAGGTTCAATAATGGAGGCTTTAGTGTTTAGTGCTCAAAGAAAGTATTACCTGTTAATTGAAACCCAAGCCTTGTATTTATAGTACCCTCACCACCTTAGAATCCTTCTTCGAGTCGGTTTAGGACTCCTAAACATGGTAATTGCCATAATTTGGGTCCAACACAATCTCCTTAAAAGGTGAAAGTGGAATCCAATCCAAACACTACCTTTGGAGTTACCTTATTCAAATATGGTTAGGACTCCATGCTCTATACGCAGGATAGCCCACTGTACAGGCCCAACCCAACCGAACTCACCATACAGTGCGAGCCACCAAAGGACTCAAGGCTGACCAGAACACAATACACCACAGTAGGGTTCCGGCCCAAAGGACTCGGATACCGAACCCGAACACCTTCAGCATCTCCGAGGGCTTCGACCCATTGGGCTTATAAACCCCTTCTAGTGTTAGGCCTTCGGCCAACCTGGAGGTCGGTAAAATGTTCCCGAACAGCCCCCAAAATAAATTCTACAAAACCAAATTAAATGTATTAATTAAATAAAATAAACACAGGCCCGTTCTTGAGCACGGACGGGAGGGTGAACCGCCTGCCCCCATCAAAAAGGTCGTGGCAACCGGTTGCCATGAACACTATTCTAACAACCCACTTTTCAACCGTAGATCAATTAATTGGATGACTTAGATTGAATGTGATAAATAATCAACAAATTCTCAGTTGACACAAGCTTCACCGGTTTTTATTTTAATATATTATTATAGTTGGTCAACTGTTGTCATTTTAATAATTTGAAAATGATTTTTTAATATTAAAATACTCCAGTCGGCACAGCTTGTTCCGGTCGGACTATTTTTTTTAACGCATTTGATGACTCAGCACATTGAAATCATATTAAAAAATTAAAAAATAGTCCAACCTAAGATAAGTCAGTATAAAGTGAGAATAAAAAAATTTAAAATGTCTCGGTAGTAATGACTTGAATAAACCATTGCAATAAAAATAATAAAAATATCCCTTGGCCTTTAAAAGAATTGTTTCCAACTAATCGCTGGTAAATAGATTCAAACTCAAAACCTCCAGCTCCATACCCTCGTCAGATGACCTCTCGAGCACCACGGGCCTAGCTGTTTATTTCTCACAAAGATTTGTCTTTATATTAAAACTTTACATTCCCCCAAAATCTATATATTATTATTATATTAAGCTTAATATTATTATTCAGCAATTCATAACTTATTATTATTTTTATGTTTCTAATTATTAATATCATTTAAGTTATTAAGCAATTCTTATTATTATTATTATTTTATAAATTATTAATATTGTTGTTTCGATGATAGAAATGAATGACATATCTATTTATGAAAGTGGTAGTAAATTGGTAGAGTGAAATTTAAATGATAGAAGATTATAATAATTTATTTTACTATTATTACTATTACTATTAATTTTTATATTAATATTAATAATTAAGCCATATTCTTTTATGAAGACATGTTCCTTTATGAACTTTGTCCATTGAATATTATGAAATAAATTTTCTCCTAAGTTCTAACTTTGAAAAAAATATCAAGTTCAATTAGTTTAATAAGTAATGATGATAATGGTGGTTGGACATTTCAAAGTGCTTATTTTACTTATTTCAATTTATAAAAGTAGTTAAGTATTATTATTATTATTATTATTATTATTATTATTATTATTATTATTATTATTATTATTATTATTATTATTATTATTATTATTGTACTTGTTAATTGTTGTTGTTGTTATTATTACTATCAAAGTTATTATTATTATTATATAAATTATTATTATTATTTGAATATGAGAGTATGATATTCATGAATTAATAATAATGTGATTATCAATATTAGAAGTATAGATTATACCAATACTACTACTGCATAACATTAACATGAATAGTACAGATTACATGTTCATTTTCATAAAATAAAAAAAATATAGCATAAATAATACAACCGACGCCTATTTTTTTGGCTCAGGAATCCCTAGCACTCGATAGTGATTTCGCTTATCGTGGTCGGTTTCAAAGCCACAAATTGCACATTTTTGATGAGGCTTAGAAGGAATGATTTTCTCGAGTGCACTCTTGAATCTAGATTATTTTTTGCGGCCCTTTGTCTGAGAAATAATGGGCGGCAAAAACTCTTCTTCTGCTTCCACCTCTGCATCTTCATCGTCATTATCGTATCCCATATCATGATTTGGATCTCCAACTATGCAATCAATGTCGTTATCTGCCAGTTCAGTAATATTCTCATCCGGATCATACTGGTCAACCAACGCTTTCCCTCGTGCATTCAGTTTAAGAATAGTTTTTTAACCTCGAATCGAAAGCAAGCCGCTTTCTTTCATTCATTAACTCTGGTAATCACTCATCAAATGATTATAGCGCATTGTTTGATCTTGTTCGAAGTCAGCAGATGTGGAGTTAAAGAGTAAGTCTTCACCATTGCTTTTGTTCGTGTCTCATGTCTTGTTCCTATTCTTAGTTGAAGATTGGATGGCTACGATAATTGACCCATACTACAATGATACCAAACATATGAAGTTAAAGGAAATGTACTCAGAATTCGTTAAAGTTGCGGTATGTGTAGTCTTAAAACATTTTACTTTTATAATGTCCTTTAATATTAAAAAACTATTAACCAACTACTTTGTACATGCAAGTACATTTAATACCATTTTGTTTGCGAAATGGTAATTCAATGCGTGAGTGGCCTAGCGGTAATCCTACTGTTCAGACTACAAAGATTCGACCGAAACAACACAACAACTCAGACTGTGGCCTTTTTGTATGCAAGTATGTTGACGATTTCGTAAGGTCCAATGTTAATATTTGCGAAGAGAAGTGGTCCTTGAAAGATGTCACGGTCTTTCGTTACCGCATCGCATGGGAGCTCTATAAGAAATTCGCAAGATTCCTTCCGGCCTCTTAAATGTAGAACTTGTCCAGCGTTATCTAATGTACATATTAATTAATAAGAATATCTATTTGGTTGAACTGTATGGGATTTTCAAATTCATAACTGAGTAATATTAATATTATTTAATCACATAAAACCACTTCATATTATTAATATGGAAAATAATATCTATTTGGTTGAACTGTATGGATATTATTATTCTGGATTAATATTGATTTTCACATTATTTATATTAATATTAAAATAATTATTAATATTATTTATAATAATATTAATACATGAATATCATACTCTCATACTCAAATAATAATAATAATAATAATAATAATAATAATAATAATATAGTGTAATAATAAAATAAATTATGATAATCTAACTCCATTTAAATTCCACTACCAATTTACTACCACTTTCATAAATAGATAAGGCATTCATTTTCTATCATTGAAACTTCAAATGATATTAATAATTAGAAACATAAAAATAATAATAAGTTATGAATTACTGAATAATAATATTAAGCTTAATATAATAATAATATATAGATTTTTGGGGAATGTAAAGTTTTAATATAAAGACAAATCTATGTGAGAAATAAACAACTAGGTCCGTGGTGCTCGGGTGGTCATCTGACGAGGGTATGGAGCTGGAGGTTGTGAGTTTGAATCTATTTAGCAGCAATTAGTTGGAAACAATTCTTTTAAAGGCCAAGTGATATTTTTATTATTTTTATTGTAGTTTGCCGGTTCAAGTCATCACCGCTATACATTTTATTTTTATTTTATTTCGGTAGATAGTTTAGACTTCTTAAGTAGGACTTTTTTATTTTTTAATGTTTTAATGTCTTTGAGTCATCAAATGCGTAAAAAAAATAGTCCTACTGGTACAAGTCTGTGTCTTACCGGAGTATTTTAATATTAAAAAATCATTTTTAAATTATTAAAATGACAACAGTTGACCAACTATAATAATATATTAAAATAAAAACCGATAAAGCTTGTGTCGGCTGAGAATTTGTTGATTATTTATCACATTCAATCTAAGTCATCTAATTAATTGATCTACGATTGAAAAGTGGTTTGTTAAAATAGTGTTCATGGCAACCAGTTGTTGTGACGCCCCCAAAATAGGTCCAATTCATCCAACCTATTCTGAGTCGTCAAATACATGGTACAGAAAACAACTACAACTTTATTACTACAATTGTCGTGAAAAATACAACAACACATATGTTGTGAGTTTTGATACAAATATATACCAACTGTGACTCTGGACACCAACTTGGATAGCCACGTCACAATGGCACCTTACATAAAGGTACGGTAATAACTGTTTTAGAAATTAAAATCTTTGGGAAGTGCTCAAGGAAACCTTCGTACATGGGAGGCCATGCGTCTAGGTTATAATAGATATCATATGCCCACAGAATTATCCTTGGTTGACCTAATAGACCCTAAAGAAAAATGAGAAGATTACTATCATGCTCTTTCCAATGGTGAGTCTTCTCTTGACATATAACTATCTCCACTGTCTGCAATTGAAAATTATATTTCAACCAAACTCCAAGATTATATAGGTAGTGCTCGTAGCTCAGCAAGTGGATGTGCACAACCCTGTCTTATGATAACACAAGTTTGTATGTCATTAGACATCTTGTATGATAGTGGCAAAACACCCTTCCAAAGTTGAGTTCACCTCACCCTATTCGGTTCACCAAAATTAAATATCAAATGATGTATACAATACGACACACTTATCTAAAGTTCTCAATAAAATTATTTCCATACTATTTAGGGAGAACCTCAACAGCTATAGACCACCGTTCTATTCCCCTGTTATCCCCGCTCGACCCGGCAACACTCTTATTACTTGAAAGGAATTGTGAAGAAAAAGGGTGAGCACAACTAGCTCAGTAAAGAATATCATGACTAAAGATAATTAAATTATCAATAGCCTTCATCTTTAACAAATCAGAGATTTAGAACATATGGTAGATGATAAAACTTTTCAACCATAGTTGCAGTGGAATGAGCAATCCATTAGAAGAGTCAAATAGACCATAATGTCTATTATATTCTCTATGTTATAAGTCCACCAACAATGTTTTATCCCTATAACATCAATCAATAGTTCATGTCTACAATCAAATGAATAACTCATAATCATATTTGTGGTTCCAAGTTCCTCTTCTCATCCAGGACGAAGATAATTTACATCACCTGTCTTTACCTGAAACATCAAAGATCATGGTTATACCAATTCACAGTTCCTGTTCATAATCATACTAATAAGTTCATCTCTGCACTACGGGCCAAAGATATTTATTAATAGTTCATTTTTGCACTAAAGGCCAAAGATATTCAAGACAGTGTCATCTTTGCACTGGGCCAAAGATATTCACAAAAAAAGTCATCTTTCAGACTACGGGCCAAAGATATTCATCAATAATTCATCTGCACTATAGGCCAAAGATATTAATATCTCAAAGGAATACACAATTATTTCAGAATTTATATAAACCATAATTATAATCATGTTGATCAATTCACCTTTGCACTTAAGCTAAAAATATTCAATTGTAAATTCAATGGTCATGATCATACCAATCAATAATTCATCTTTGCACTACTGGCCAAAAAGAACCCATAGTCACGATCATACCAATAATCTACCCATCGTTACACTTAAGTCAAAGAGAAATATCACCATTAGGGTTATAGAAATGTTATATATGATAATAAAAATAATACGATCAACAACTGCATTTAATTTCAAAAGTAAGATTCATAAATCAATGATTTCATAACACCTTAATCCAAATGTTATAAATCACTTAATAATCTCATAATCTAATATTATTAATATTACCACAATATTTTAATCATTTCTTAAACTTATAAACAATTTATTTTAATTGTTTACACTTTACTAATTAATGCATTTAATCATCCTAAAATGCCAAACTCATAAAATTTCATCACCAATAACCAAAACCCTCATCAAAAATCTGCATATACCTTATATAGGATTCCCAAGCCATAAAATCCTATTTTCCAATTTTGTTACTTCACATAACATATTTAATTCATTTACTCATAATTGGTCTATTTTCATGAAAAATATCAAATCAGTTCCAAAAATATTTCTTTTTGGGATTTAGCAGAATATAGTCTCATATTGAACATATATTTTTCTCGAAATTTTTAAAATTCATTTACTATTTTTCACATGGCCAAAAATGCCGAATATTTAGACATTTATCATAAATTGTACTTTTGTCAAAAAAATTCCAAAATTTACAGAATATACTGATATTATATAGATGTACTCCCAACATAAATTTCACCAAATTTGGAGTTAACCACAAGGAGTTATAATGGTTTACTTTTAAAATAGTCTTTTCTCATAAAATCCATAACTCCTAATCAATACATCCAAAAATCACCATTTTTGGACACAATCAAGAAAACTCATCAAAATATCATTTCAAATTTTTCTAGAATTTTTGAATGTCAGAAAAATTACGAAACTGAAGAAACATAATAACCCTTAAAATTCCTTACCTCAAAAGAGCAGTATTTCTGACTTGAATATTGGATATGACGCTGAAGGAAACTTGCACTCATTTGCAACTCTCAAAGTATCAAAATACTCACAAAATACCGATAATATAAAGAGGAAAGAGAGAAAGCTTATATTTACGTGTGATTTTTAATTCTAACTTAGCCTCTATTTATAGAAAAAATATTAGCACGTCAAAGCAGACTTGACTGCCACACCGATGGTTTACTCGCTACTATTGCCATCCACCACATTTGAATTAGAATTTTAGCACATTTCTTCACCAACCATAGGTGGGGCCCGCCAATTCTAGAATTTTCTACAAAATGATAAATTTAAATAGGTCCATTCCATCCAACCCATTTACGAGTCGCCAAATACGTGATGGTACGAAATAACTACAACTTTATTATTACAACATATAAACTTTGAGTTTAAATCTGAGATATTGCCATCTAGACAATATCCACACGCAAATAAATCCCCATCATAATTATTGATACATTATTTTACAAAAATGGTGAGGACTACTAAACAACTCTCTCTAGAACCTTCATTTTCCACCCCAGAAGCTAGTACTCATTACATTCTCGCCTCACGAGAAGAAAAATGGAACAACAAGGAAAAGGGTGAGCTCAACTAGCCCGATAAAGAATATTATGACTAAGATAATATACAACAAATTATCGTTAGTCTTGACGAGGAAAAATCTAATAGAATCTGATAGACGACCGGTTTTAAATCAACAAGCTGCGGTGAAACAACAATTCATTAGAAGAGTTAAGTAGAGAATGCAAACTACTATCTTCTATATATGAATTTAAAAGTTCATCGTCGATATTTTATCCTGTAACATCAATCAATATATATCTACGGAATCAAATATTCA
Source organism: Panax quinquefolius (assembly GCA_020205615.1). NCBI lineage: Eukaryota > Viridiplantae > Streptophyta > Magnoliopsida > Apiales > Araliaceae > Panax > Panax quinquefolius. Next base: position 127,560,814 of record CM035153.1, on the reverse strand, counting down.
TCTTTTTACTCTGGGCGAAGATATTCATCGATTAGTTATGTTCATCAAACACTATTCATCTTTGCTTTCGCACTCACAGGAAAGATATTAATCGATCGGTCGTATTCATCAACACACTGTTCATCTTTACTACTGGGCCAAAGATATTCATCAAGAAATCATTCATCTTTGCACTACTGGGCCAAAGATATTCATTATATCATCATTTAGGACTAAGGATGATGAAAAATATTTTAAAAAAGCGAATCCGGTGAAACAAAAGAATAAATATTAAGGATTAGTATTTAATTTATTCCATGTCCAAAAATACCTCATGAATAATCATAGTGGAGTAAAATTGAGAATGATCAAAACATGGATCTGATCAAAGCTAGTATCCATAATAGATATTTTGGACAAAAAAGAAGAAATTTCATTTTTTAGGTGAAATAGTGCAAGTATTCGTGAATAGTCTTGTAGTATCGTGAATAAGTGTCGTATCGTGAATAGTAACTCAGACACCAAAAGATAGAAATTTCACAAAAAAAAACATCTTCACGCCGTGAATAGTACTCGTGAATAGTAACTCGTGAATAGTAATTCATGAATAGTAACTTCGTGAATAGTAACTCGTGAATATAGTAACCCGAGCATGAAAAAGTTCAAATTTGATAAAAATTTCCAACCAATATTTCGGCATAATGATATTGAAGAAATAATATCATTTGAGAAGAAAATAACATCCCTTACCTCGAAAGGCGAGTCTTTTAGTTGAAAACAGGATATAGGCTATGACTTGAACTTACCTTAGTATAGCAATACTCAAAGTATACTCAAAATACTCACAAGAATAAATTTCGATAATATAGAGAGAAAACTTGAGTTTACGGTGTGATTTTCAATTCTAACCTAAGCACCTTATATTTATAGGAAAATGCTTAGAACACAAAGTAGAAAATTTAATAAATTAATATTATAATTTTTTCTACAACTTCCTACGCATCCAAGAATCTGAACTCAGCCACCCTAACACATGTTAAATGAGTTTCAAAAATGGAAAAAACGTTTTTGTAATTAAAATATTTTAAACTTCAAAAATCAATTATTTGAACTTGAACTAATAATTCACAATAAATAGCTCTTTTATCAGAAAATTTGAATCTCGCGACTTTTTATAGGAAATTCAATTCTCTACAACTTTGCGAGAAGAAAGTTTTCCAAATTCCAAACAAAAATTGACCGAAATCCTCAAGCAGGCGATTTTACAAAATTTATAATCAAATTTCGGTCGAGAAATGGGGTCCACTGACACACACAAAACATGTGTTAATCATTTAATGCCACAAAATACTCTTCCTCCTCGTATACTCATATATCCCACATTCATTGTAAAAATATCACCATTATTATATTATTAAAATATAATAATATATTTAAATAATTATTTTATCGAGAAAAGATAAAATTTCAATTTTCAACAATTGTCACTTTAAAAATTTTCTCCATCTATATCCACATAAAATCAATATTTTCCTCATCATATAAATCAATAATTAATTATTCACAAATAATATTATAGAATCGCGATCTTTGTGACCGGTAGTTCGGGAAAGAGGGCTTTCGATAAAAATTTCTCTCCTTCTTGGTGGCATGATTAGGTGACAAACCTCTCCTTAGGCGAGAACTTTCTAGACATTGCCAATAATGTTATCTAATAATATTATTAGGATAATATGAATTATTGCTTCGATAATGGAAAATCTTTGTGTAATGACAATTTATTGAAACAACGATAATATAAAATATCAATGCGATAATTATTGAATCAATAAAATAAAATCTTTGAGCGGTAATTCTTTGTAACCATTATTGAGTAGTGCCTTCTTACGTAAGAATCAATAATTGGTGCAATACGAGTGTCTTCTTGTTCAACAATGGCAGCGTATTAGTGTGTTTTAACCATAGGGTATTCAACGGTATTACTTGGTAACAACTTCTGCCGTTATTTATAAACAACTTATATTTATCGTTTTCTTCATCCAATCGCTTTAGTTATGGGAATTTAAAAAGCTACTGTGCCGTAAATACGAATATTCCCTCAAACGATACGAATATTCCCGACGACAACGAATATTCCCAAACAATAATGAATATTTTATAACCACTTGCTTATTGAAATATTTGCGTATTTTACCCATAACTATCCACATTAATCAAATCAACCCTTACTATTTCAAAATAATAAATAGAAGAAAATAAATTTCATTTATTAATAATTTGGGGTCTTCTGACCTCCCTCCTTATGAAATTTCGTCCTCGAAATTGGCGTACGTACACAGTATTTGAAAAGATGAGAATACCTCGCTTTCATTTCGTTTCCAACTCCCGGTCATTTCCTCGATAGCATGGTTTCTCCACAAAACTTTAACTTGTGGTATAACCTCGATACATAGGAAATGTTCTTTCTATCCAAGATCTGGTGGGTTTCTCCTCGTCGTTAAGTCTTGGCTATCTCATTCGGTTCTAACTTCGATAGCGTGGTTGAATTCGTCCACATATTTACGTAACATCGATCGTGAAGCGTTATGAACATACTTGGCGGTAAAAGCGAGTCTATAGGCCACAGTTCTATTCGATCGAGAATTTCAAATGGATTAATAAATCGAAGGTTTGAGCTTTCCTCACCTCACCGATTCTCGCTTTTGAAATAATGACTTCTTGCACCTCCTTCTTCAAATTCATCGACTCTCGGTGTGTAGCTTGAACGACTTTAACTTTATCGATTAAAGTTGATTATACTCGTATATCATCACGTGGGTACTAGAGTTTTCATCTCCATCTCTATTATTTGTAAATTATCTGAAATGAGTCTTTGATAATATCGTACTTTCGTACTTGTATCGATCTTCTACTCAACACGTCGGCTACCACGTTCGCTTTTCGAGGATGGCATGGTCGAGAACATGTCTTTGAAATGAGTCTCCTCTTGAGTTCTTGAAGCTTTTCCCACATTCCTTGCTCCATTCGAATTTTGTATCTCTCTGAGTCAATTTGCGTTAATGGAATAGCGATTCGAGAATATCCTTCAACGAATCTCCGATAATAACCAACTAAGCTGAAAGCTACGTATTTCGATTACTGACTTAGGTTGTTCTCAAGCTGTGACTCATATCAACCTTGGATATACGTTACAATGACACTATCGGTTTACTATCGCATGCGAATATGGTGTCCCCTACGGAGATCGGCGGTGCATTCCACAAAGGAAGTCACCGGATAAAGGCTCGGTACCAAATTCTATAGTTGAATTTTAACTCACGAAGTTCAATAGGAGCCATTCGATATGAGATTTTAGAAATGAGTTTTGTGCGGGTTCAAAGTCGATACAAAATTTAATATCGGGCTTTGGGAGTAAGCCGAGAAATTCTTGAAAATACGTCGGGAAAAATCAATAACAACAAGAATATTATTCAAATCGGCGTGTCTTTATTCAAATCCATAACATGGACTAAGAAAACTTGACATCCGTAATAAGCGAATGACTTCATGGCGATATGAAAATGTTTGACTTTGATGGTTTGATTGCTTGAATTGAATAACGGGTTGCTTAGGAATATGAAAACTAATGACCTTACGAAAGCAATCAATTTTGGCATGATGAGTAGTTAACCTTAAAATCACATCAAAAGCAAATATCTTTATAGGAATAAGGTCAACGGGTAATGTGATAGTGCTGACTGAATCAAGCAAGATTTCTAAGCAATTGGATGAAATGAAAGTTTCTCTAATGGAGTCTCCACAGATAGGTCAAAGTCTAATTTCTCGTAGTCAAGTTCAAGCGTTGAGCTCATGCAAGAGAGATAAAAGAATGGGTAAGCAGGTATCTAGTAAGGTATAAACTTCATGAGAATTTATAATTAACTAACGCGTGCTAACCGTTCGGGTTCCTCGCATTTTGAAGTCACGACAAACGCTCTTCCAGGAATCGTTGACTTTGACTTTTCCGTATCCGCCTCTGGTGCCAACGTCCCAGCTGGACTTGATTTCGCTATAGGACAAAATTGAGCTATGTGACCATCTTTTCCACAACTAAAACATACCTTGGAAGGCTTTGAACAGTTTGACCTTATATGTCCCTCCTCTCCGCATCTGTAGCATCTAACTGGCGATCGTTCTCTTCCCCTAGAATTTGTTCTTTGGTCTTTGCGATCTTTGCTGCTTAAGCGTCTTCCGTCGTCGTTAAATCTTCTCTTTTAGATTGGACATCTCTTTCCATAATATCAAGCGCGTCGTCATGCTTTTACCCATGCATCACTCATTCTCACTCGTTCGGTTATTTCTTCTTTCATTTCGATTCGACTTTATCATCTTATACTACGCCAAAAGTGCTTACATTCAAGCATCACATATCGGGTAACACAAGCTTGAATCGTTGCATCCTTTTGCTCCACATTTGCTGCAATTCTTGACTGCTCTTCTAACTCATGAATACGATTTTGCAATTCTATATTTTGATCATAAAATACCTCTAATAAACTCTCTTGGTACCTCTTCTTCCTCTTCTTCCTCACTCTCATTTGTTACCTCTGCGATTATCTAAGGTGCAACTATCAATTCTTCACTCACCATATGGATATCTCTAATTCCTTCTTCACTTTGACATCACATTATCACGGTTGGCGATTAGAGGTGTCTCCACGATCTCATTCACTCCATTGTTAACGTTCTCGTGACCATTCTTAAAAACTATCATAAAACAAGGGTTAATTAAATAAATTAACAAATCACATAATACCCTATATTATGACCGACCAACAAATAAGCTTAGGTAGGACACACTAGCGAAGGATTTACTCGTCTCTCCCCTCTAGTTCTATTCCCGATCTCATGGAGATCATATCCTAAGCTACGATACCAGTTGTGGCGCCCCCAAAATAGGTCCATTCCATCCAACCCATTCTAAGTCTTGAATACATGAGTGCGAAATAACTACAACTTTATTATTACAACATATAAACTTTGAGTTTAAATACGAGATATTGCCATCTAGACAATATCCACACGCAAATAAATCCCCATCATAATTATTGATACATTATTTTACAAAATGGTGAGGACTACTAAACAACTCTCTCTAGAACCTTCATTCCATACAGAGACTAGTACTCATTTACATTCTCGCCTCGAGAAGAAAAATGGAACAACAAAGGAAAAGGGTGAGCTCAACTAGCCCGGTAAAGAATATTATGACTAAGATAATATACAACAAATTATCGTTAGTCTTCATGAGGAAAAATCTAATAGAATCTGATAGGCAACCGGTTTTAAATCAACAATGCGTGGTGAAACAACAATTCATTAGAAGAGTTAAGTAGAGAATGCAAAACTACTATCTTATATATGAATTTAAAAGTTCATCGTCGATATTTTATCCTGTAACATCAATCGATATATATACGGAATCAAATATTCATCTTTACTCTGGCCGAAGATATTCATCGATTAAGTCGTATTCATTAAACATGTTCATCACTCTGTTCCAAAGATCTTCGCACTACGGGCCTCAACAGTTCATATTCTCACGGGCCAAAATCATTCATCGAAAATCATTCATCTTTACTCTGGGCGAAGATATTCGGTTATATCATCATTTAGGACTAAGGATGATGAAAAATATTTTAAAGAAAAGCGAATCCGGTGAAACAAAAGAATAAATATTAAGGATTAAGTATTTGTTTTATTCCATGTCCAAAAATACCTCATAAATAATCATAGTGGAGTAAAATTCAAGAATGATCAAAACATGGATCTGATGAAAGCTAGTATCCATAATAGATATTTTAGACAAAAAGAAAAAATTTCATTTTTAATTGAATAGTTATTCGTATTAAGTGAATAGTTGCAGTATCGTGAATAGTGTAAGTATCGTGAATAGTAACTCAAACACCAAAAGATAGAAATTTCACAAAAAACATCTTCACGCTTCCGTGAATAGTACTCGTGAATAGTAACTTCGTGAATAGTAACTTCATGAATAGTAACTTCGTGAATAGTAACTTCATGAATAGTAACCCAGACATGAAAAAAGTTCAAATTTGATAAAAATTTCCAACCAATATTTCGGCATAATGATATTGAAGAAATAATATCATTTGAGAAGAAAATAACATCCACTTACCTCGAAAGGCAGTCTTAGTTGAAACAGGATATAAAGGCTATGACTTGAACTTGCAGTATAGCAATACTCAAAGTATACTCAAAATACTCACAAGAATCGCTCGATAATATAGAGAGAAAACTTGATTTACGGTGTGATTTTCAATTCTAACCTAAGCACCTATTTATAGGAAAATCTTTAGAACACCAAAGTAGAAAATTTAATAAATTAATATTATAATTTTTCTACAACTTCCTACGCATCCAAGAATCTGAACTCAGCCACCCTAACACATGTTAAATGAGTTTCAAAAATGGAAAAAAACGTTTTGTAATTAAAATATTTTAAACTTCCAAAAATCAATTATTTGAACTTGAACTTCAATAATTCATAATAAATAGCTCTTTTATCGAGAAAATTGAATCTCGCGACTTTTTATAGGAAATTCAATTCTCTACAACTTTGCGGAAGAAAGTTTTCCAAATTCCAAGCGAAATTGGCCAAGAAATCCTCAAGCAGGCGATTTTCAAATTTATAATCAAATTTCGATCGAGAAATGGGGTCCACCAGACACACAAAACATGTGTTAATCATTTAATGCCACAAAATACTCTTCCTCCTCGTATACTCATATATCCCACATTCATTGTAAAAATATCACCATTATTATATTATTAAAATATAATAATATATTTAAATGAATTATTTTATCGAGAAAAGATAAAATTTCAATTTTCAACAATTGTCACTTTAAAATTTTCTCCATCTATATCCACATAAAATCAATATTTTCCTCATCATATAAATCAATAATTAATTATTCACAAATAATATTCTGAGAATCGCGATCTTTGTGACGGTAGTTCGAGGAAGAGGGGCTTTCGATAAGAATTTCTCCTTCTTGTAGCGATTGATTAGGTGACCAAACCTCTCCTTGAGCGAACTTTCTAGACATTGCCAATAATGTTATCTAATAATATTATTAGGATAATATGAATTATTGCTTCGATAATGGAAAATCTTGTGTAATGACAATTTATTGAAACAACGATAATATAAAATATCAATGCGACAATTATTGAATCAATAAAATAAAATCTTTGAGCAGTAATTCTTTGTAACCATTATTGAGTAGTGCCTTCTTACGTAAGAATCAATAATTGGTGGTGCGATAGTAGTGTCTTCTTGTTCGACAACGCAGCGTATTAGTGTGTTTTAACCAGCGGGTATTCAACGGTGATACTTGGTAATAACTTCTGTAGTTATTTATAAACAACTTATATTTGTCGTTTTCTTCATCCAATCGCTTTTAGTTATGGGGCCCACAAAAAGCTGCTTGTGGTAAATGCGAATATTCCCAAGCGATTACGAATATTCCACGACCAAACGAATATTCCCAAATGATAATGAATATTTTATAACCACTTGCTTATTAGAAATATTTGCGTATTTTACCCATAACTATCACATTAATCAAATCAACCCTTACTATTTCAAAATAATAAATAGAAGAAAATAAATTTCATTTATTAATAATTTGGGGTCTAACCATCAAAATTACGTCGTTTGATGATTTGTTTTGATTTCTGATTTAGGAGAAGAGGTGCTGTTTTTTTTTTTTTGAAAACAAATATGCCAAAACGACGTAGTTTTGGCACAATGTCATGAAATAAAACATACACACATCTATGTATTTAATTATATTATATATATATATATATATATATATATATATATTTTATTTTGAACATTTGATTGAAGATTTTGCCTTTAAGAATATTAGAAAAAAATATTTTTCAATAAATATATTTCATATATTTTGTTGTAGTCGAACTATTTAGTCGAATTTCTCATATATTTTGATTTAGTCGAACTATTATATTTTAAGCTCTGGAAAGATACTTTTTTGGATACAGCTTATACTTTTTATTTATTTATTTTTACCTTTTTTGTTGTGAATCTCAAATTCCATTCCAATTTGAGTAGAAAATTCTCTTTATTCCTCCGTTCTTACGTATTTCATACATTCCATTCCAGATATGGAGTTGAGTTAAATTTCATGTGATTTAGTAAACAGAATATATATAAATTCCAACATTGCTAGATCATCTATATGATTCTATGAAGAATGAGTTAATAATGAGATTTTTCGATAAATGAGAAATGAAAAATGTTCCGAGATGACAATATTTTGAAAAGGATCTCGTTTTTATTCTTCGTCTCGAGTCACCAAAATCTCAAGAACGACCCTGAATAAACATATAAAATAATAATAATAAATATGAAAATATTAAATTATATAAAAAAATGTGTATATCACATACCAAATACTCACAATAATAATTACTCATAATTAACACAATATGAGACACATCCTTAGATCTCTTTGTTTTTATTTTACTTATTTGATGTGATTTAGTATTCTTCCCTTGTATGAGTTTGTTTCACCATTGAGTTGCGTGATTTCTTTTGTCAATCTCGTTTTTTCCATTATATTGGATTTTTGTTATTGGTATGAAAGATATATTATTAATGTGCTCATTAGTGATAGTAGATCTATCCAGTCATGCATGCAAGAAGATTACTGCCGGCATGCTATTTGGATTCTCGTATTAAATAATTTGTTAGATATATAATTTTTATTAGTATATTAATGTTTGTATTTCAGGAGTAATTTTATTGTTAATTAACTCTTGGTTACGAGTATCCCATCTTTTTAATTTGATTTGTTAATTATTTTGAAAAAAATTATGCTTGTGTATTTTCACCTCAAGTAATATTTTCATTTATAGTAACAGATTTACATATTTCAGCCTTTTTTAATTGAAAAAATAAGTGACATATATTGGAGAAATCAAATTAGTATGGTAAATGAGTCACCTTGATATGATTTCAACAAATCAGTTAAAATAAATCTATAAGTCAAATCACCACATATAATGATGTAAAATGAACAAGTAATTCGGGCTCGATTTGTACTTACTTAATTAAAAATTTAATTCGAGCTCGACTCAAAATATAAATAATTTAAATATGAGTAAATTTTAAAATTTGATAAATTACTCAACCTTCTCAAATTATAATTTTATATTGATACTCGTATCATATTCGTTCGAATTGTTCAAACTGCTCGGACTCAATTCGAGATCGTGCTCGACTTGGTAGCTAAATGAGCCTTAATCAAATCTTATTTTATATTTGATAAATTTTATAAACAAAATCTTAGCATATCAATACTCGACTCGACTAGATTGATTTACACCCTTAACCAGATATACTCTAATAAGTCCCTTCTTAGTTGGATTGGTACGTATAGAAGCGCTAGGGATGAGCAAGAAATGACATTGGAACCGAAATCACATCAAAAACCGTATAAATCGCATCAATGATTTCGGGGCGTATGTAACAGTTTTAGGTAGGTTGAAAAACCAAATTTACGATTTCGATTTGATTACTAGCCAAAACCGCACGTATAAAACTGAAACCAAACCGCACCATAAAAATTAGTTAATCATACAATCCTCTTAAATGAGAGATATTTCAATTAATCTTGTGTAATGAACTCCTATGAAAATTAAGTTACTAATTTTGAATTTGGATGGTATCAATCTACATGATCACCATCACCATAACCATACAAATCTCATACAATACCTCTTAATTGTAGAAAATTATTGGACTACACACTGCTTGAACATATATATGTATATATACTTCATTAATTATATAATTATATATATATATATATATATATAATTATTTGGATTCAATATCTTTTATGGTTAAAAGAATTGAAGTTATTGGAATTAGACAAATCATGAGGTAGATCTCTTGAATTAACAGCGTGCTTCTGAAATTTGGAGTTGGATGAAGTAGCACTAAATATTTTTTCTTGCTACTTGTTTTTTCTTTTTGGATGTGTACAACAAGGGATAAAAACTTTGATACCTTTGTTTTGATCTCTTTTACAATTTTGATGTTAAATTGTTAATTTAAATTGCATAAAATTTTGTTATTTTAATTGATTTTGGAACTAAAATCGCACCAAATGAAACTGCAGCGCACAATGATTTAAAATCGCATCGCACCAATCGCAAATGATTTTATGTACGATTTTGAATTTGTCAAACTGCAACTATGCGATTTCGTGTGCGGTTTGAATTTCAAACCGCATCAAACTGCACGATGCTCACCCTTGAAAAGCGGTAATGCTCATTATTCGATTTTATTTATTTTTCAAAGTCGGTATATAGTCACAATACATTCTATGTGCACATATGTTGCCATAAACAATATTTATTTTGACTAAATTATGGCGAATTAAAATAAAGCCATATTAAAAAAGGAATAAAAAAGAAAAAGAAATTGTTAAAAGTGAAGTTATATGTATTTATTTATTTTTCAAAGTCGGTATATATTCACATTCTATGTGCACATATGTTGCCATAACAATATATATTTTGAGTAAATTATTTAAAAGCGAATTTGATTCTTTGACTAGTCTAATCCGTATAATTAATGGTGCAATTCTCTTTATTCTAAATTTAGTAGTTAAATAACTTTCCTAAACTCTTTAAATAAAAATTTCAATTAAAAATTGTTACCAAGTGCAAAGTCAAAATTTTCTAAATGGCCAAAAATTGATAAATATGAATGTATTTAAATTTTATTTATTTTTATTTTTATTTTTATTTTTATTAAGATTAAAATATAAATAAATAAAATTTAAATATATTTATATTTAATTTTTCTGTCTGCCTAGAGTTTTTGCAAGGGGAATAATCATTTGCTTGTTTTCCACTCAATGGTCCACTAGAATCGGGTGAGTCAATTTCTGCGGCTAAGTAAAGTGTTCTTAATATTTAATTACTCACATGAGAAAGTTATTTTAGGTTACTTTGGGTATAATATTATTTAATTAATCATTAACTTAATAATTTAATCGTATGAATATGAGTATATAAAATTATGAAATTATATAAAATTTTATTTGATTAGAAGTTATGCATCAATAACTTTATAATGATAAAAGTTATTAAAATATGATCTGTCAAAATATATACTTATATACAAATTATTTATATTATTATAAAAATAATATTTTGATACCTCAAATTAATTAAATAAAATTTTATTTGGTGACATACTGAATTGCGTGTGTAAATAATATAGGATAAAATTAAAATTTTATAAAATTTAGATGACTAAATAGAAAGATAATAAATTTAAATTAAAAAGATAAAATAATAATATATTTAAAATTATAAGAATAAACCCAAAATAACCAAAACATACTATGAACACTTTATAATATAGATATAGATATAGATAAATATAGATAATTGTTAATGTAATAATGGTCCGCATAACTTCTTTCGAACAACCCCACCGAAGTCCAATCACCCAAAAGAATAAAAATAAAATCTAGTATATAAGTACTTAATTAATAATTTTCGTGTAAATTATAATAAAGTTCACTGACTCACTTTTACGTGAAAGGTTTTATCAGAAAGTATTTGATATTTTGACTAGCAAACAAACAATAATTGATTATCAAATACACGTACGTGCGGCTATGAATAAGTGCATGAGAAGACACATGAACATGAACATGAACATGAACATGAACATGTTAAGTTAAAACTCATCTACATAAATGATCCAACAACCACTCTAATCACAATAAAACACCTAAGGTTATAAAATGAATAAATAATTTAGACTTAATTTATAGTCGTTCGATTAAAAATTCGATTCGTGTTTGACTCAAAATATAAATAATTTAAATATAAATAAATTTTAAAGTTCGATAAATTACTCGACTCTTTTTAAATTGTAATTTTTTATTTATATTCGGATTATATTCGTTCAAACTGTTCGGACTCGATTAGAGATCGTTTTCGATTTGGTAGTTAAATGAGTCTCAATCAAATTTTATTTTATATATAAACGATAAATTTTATAAATCAAATCTAAATAACTCAATACTTGACTCGACTTAATTTATTTACACCTTTAAAAACACATACGAATGCAGGAACTGGTCATTTGTTATATAGGAATACGACAACTAGTCAAATTTTAAAAGATTAGAGATTCGGATGCGTAGAAATTTGACACATATTTTATAATTATATAGGTACACATTTATGTGTTTAATTAATTAATTAATTATATATACACATGATAAACATTTAACAAAATATATACTAAAAGAGAAAATAATAAACATCTAACAAAAAATATAAGTTGTGTAGATGAGTACATATAATTACATGAACATGAAGTCGCAAACTATACCAAAAAATAATTACATGTAATTCAAAATATAAGTTATAAAGTAGGAGAAAATCTCCAAAAAATTTCGAAAATCAAAATATCCAGTTCAAATTAGATATGACAATTCCTCACGATAATGAAGAATTCCATCGTAGATTACATCACAAGGGGAATATACAAAATTAAACTATATGTAGGGGATTATACATGTGGAAATGCAATGAACAAAAAGATCCGAGAAAGAAATATATATACAGAACTATATATAAGGGATTACACGTGGAAATGCAATGATCAAAAAGATCCAAGAAAGAAAGAAACATGAAACTAGGCAACTAGCCAGCATGGAATTTGTTGGGCGTTATATAATAGAGTGATGATTCATATCATGTATTTGTTATAGATAAAAAATGATCATACACCATTTCTATCGTTTAATATAAGAGCCAACGGCCGAGATTAGAATTGAAAAATTCACGTCTGCTACTAATAGTAGTGAACGACAATATTATTTTCAGCGATATCCGCTACTATTAGTAGCGGACGACACCCATCATCCGCAACTATTAGTAACAGTCATAATCTGTCGTCTACTACTAATAGTAGCATACGTGAATTTTTCAGTTCTAATTTCGGTCATTGACTCTTATATTAGACACTAATGATAGTGTTAGTTCATTTTTAATTCATAATAAATATTTATTATAAATCATTTCTCTATATAATAAGTCTTAATTAATTAATTACTAGTAGAAGAAGGAAAAAGCCAATGAAAGAAATTTTGGAGGGTAGTGTCATCAGCTCTATAGTGGTTCTGTGTGAAGTTGAGCAAGTCGGACCATGTGAAGTCCGGGTACTTCCTTGTCCCACCTTCTTTGTCAACAAGATCCTGTGGGGGTCTCACCAATTTGTCCTCCTTTGGGCACACAAAGTAAACCAATGACCTTCTTTCTCTCTCCTTGTTAACCACGGCCCTATGCAAGCAACTCTTGTATTTTCCATTAGACATTGCCTACATATCAAACAAACAAACACATTATAATCTACATGACATCACACGTACGAGTAAGATCTGGTAAACATGTTAATTTTTTTTATAAAAATTTAATGAGTAAGACATCATGAAAGTACTAATTTTTATTTATTTTATTTTTGTTTATGAAAATAACGAGCTAGTCTCATGATTTATAGTTGCAAAATAAATAAGGTCCTAACATATAAACATCTACGTATATTTATGTTTATGTGCTTCTAATTAGTTGTTTATAAGTCTCGATCACATAATAGGAAGGAAATAAAGATTCGTCCTACTACATATTACCTACCTCATTGCGATTCATATCTTTTTCAACTATTCTTTTTCTCAATTAATTTTAATCTTCAAATTTTATATTAAAAAAATATTGTCTAAAGTAATCATATCAAAATGGTGTATGCAAATTAATTCTTATGTTGTGACACTGTGTCTGTGTCTCATCTATTATTTTACTGCTGTGCATTTTGTCACCTAATTTTATCTATTTGTTTACAGTTATTTTGTAATTTAATAAAAATACATAAAATGCAATATATAAAATAAGAAAGCAAATCAGAGAGGAGATATGACAAAGAATCTAAATTTTTGGGCACACACACACAACAATAACCATTTGAAGTTCAAGAGATGATGAGAACCACTAGTAATTTATGCAAAGATTTAGAAGGCTAGGTAGAATATTTGACGCAGATAATAAAAGTTGACCAATATGTTAAAACAGCTACAATCCAAAACCTTCTATAAGTGTACAAATATTTCATCTAGTCTTCCAAAAATCTTTAGTACTGTATATAACTGCCGGCATTCATTTCATGTCCCACTTGTCCCATTTTTGTCGTTCTTCTTGAACATATACTTTTCGAATTAACTCATAACACTTGAGATTTAATTTATTTGAAAAAAATCAATCTATTTACTTCAAATTAAAAAAAAAGGCACTCTAGAAGTATCGAGTCATATTTATTTAGATTTTTAAAATAAAAAACCTCGGACATATATACTAGCAAATTTCATGTAGTTTTCTATGATACGCCTATATATTTTAAAAAGTGTATTATAAAAATGATCAATTTAATCAGAAAAGTGAAACTATGACATTTAAAAATGGGACGAAAATAATATTTACCATGAATGTGTCACCAATGTTGACAACTAGGGCACCGGGGCGAGGCCGGACGGATTGCCACTTTTCATTTGTAAAAACTTGGAGGCCTCCAACTTGATCTTGATGAAGTATGGATAAAGAGGTAGGATCGCAATGAGGGCCTGTGCCGAGGGTGAGACCCGGCTGAGCGCACAGAGGGTAGTAGTTGCATCGCATTATGGAAGTGCCATCTTCGTAGAATTTCTTGTAGTGTTCGCGCTCTACACCCAAACTAATTGCCAAGAGTTCCATAATTGCTAGAGATAAATTCTTCATTTCTTCACAATACATTTGGTACACCAACCTATAAAAAATCCACAAGTTATAAAGTTTGTTAAATGACGTTTTATGAAATTTTAATATTTAGCAATTTAATTAATATTTACTTAAATTAATTAAGTAAAATTCCACACCTTCTAAACGGTTAATTAAGGGGACGGATGGATATCTATATATGTATATTATGAAGCCACCACGGACGAATTAAACGAACGGCTATATATGGAATTGACCAATGTTCAATGCATGCATTTGGTAGTATATATGTAAACCCTACCATGCAAGTAATTTAAAATATTAACAAATATACATTATATTACTAAGAAAATAATATTTAAAGTGAAATAAAAGGATATCTAGATGTTATATACTTTCTCCATCCAAATTAAATTATTATGGTTCAAAATAATTTGCGTGACATAAATCCTAAGATTGTATTTTATTCATGCATATCAGTTGATTCCTCATGCGTATATGGCCTAAACTACAAAATAATGTTATATTAATTATTAAAGTGCAAATAATTAATTAATCTCACCCTGTTCGTTCGAACTCTTTCCCTACCACAGAGTTGAAGTAGTCAAGTACAAGAGTCTCCTCCGGGCAGCTTCCATGGTCAAACCTAAACGAAAATGTCTCTTTCCACGGTAATTTCGACGAATACCGGTCAGCATGGCCACCCGAATAGCCCCACATGCTCCCCGGCTTCCTTCTTAGGCTCAGCTTCTTGACAGCCGGAAGCTTAAACAAAGCATCCAGCTCATCATGGGCTGCCCGAATCAGCCCTTCATATATTCCATGGTTAGTCACTTGGAAGAAGCCGTGGTTTATGCAGGCGGCGTGGACGAGCTCAGCCGCGGAGGCGGTGGCGGTGGTGTCGCCTTGGAGGAATCCGGCGAGGTCGATTAAGGGCTCATTGAGCTCTTCTTGGGTTTGAACTAAGTCCCCCTTTGGCCATATGAATTGGGTGGGCAAGTTTTGTTTGGTTTGGAGGAAAGAAGGGTTGAAAAGGAGACTAGGGGATGATGATGAGTCCATTGGGCACATTGAATTGAAAATGTATTGGACCAAATGGGAGGTATTTATAGAGCATAAAGAATAAGGGAGGGTAATTACCAATATATATATATATATATATATATATATATATATATATATATATATATAATATAACTAAATGTTTGGATTCTTAGGAATTATTATTAGAGTGGAAATAATAAATACTAATATATAATGAAATAATGGTGTGTGAGGGGAATAAGAAGCGAACTATTGGGACGAGTGACGCAATATTTAACCTTGAGTCACTTTCTTTGTAAAAGAATTAGAGTACAGTAAAAGAAGGAGATATTTATATGATAATTAATTATAGGTAAGCTTCATGCAGCCATATCTATCCTTGGGTTTTTGTCTCTTCTAGTGAGTAAATTGCTTGTTTCCAAGGAGCATGTAAGCATACGTTGTAACTAAGTTGGTTATGTGATTTTGTCCAAGTCTCGAGATAACTCAATAGTAGAAGTTGTAGTTTAGTTTGGTTGGTTATGTATGTAATTTAACTTAATTCTTTAGGTATCAAGAGAACTCTAGCGGCTGATGCATGTAGCTTAGTTAGTTGGTGTCTAATTTCGTCATCAATTTTTTATTGTCGTGCCTCAATTGTTTAGTCTTATTTGCACTAAAGTGAACCCTGAAACAATAACGGACATACAAAGCCCTAAACCTGCATCTAGTCATGTGGAAGTAAGCAAGTATTTAGACAATTATAATATGGAGGTCAGGAGGTAATAGTAATTAAAATAGTGAATGTGTCCAAAACTGTGCGTATGCCTCCTTTTATAGACACTTATAAGTCGTTGCAAGCTAAGGGTTTGAGTTTATCGTGTCACCTATATATATATATATATATATATATATATATATATGGGATGGAGCTGCACAACTATACAACTTGGAAATGTACACAGTCGTTGTCAAAACGACTTCGACCAGACACTTTTTTTTAAAGCTATGACTCAAAACGACGTCATTTTAAGCATGTGTATATATATAAAAAAATAACGCAGCAGCTCATTCTCTTCTCTCTCAAATCGATCCAACAACCCTAAACCTTATTCTTATCCTCATTCCATGACATCATTCCGGTCTTAAATGGAGCAAAGGAAGGCCCAAATTTCCAATTGAGCCACCGATTCCCTCCTTATTTCAGATCTTCTCTCTCTTCTCTTTCAATTACCACGAGTTCTTCTTCTCCGATTGCAACCCAAATCGATTTGTAGCAACTAAATTGTTCTTCTTCTCTAAAATGCAAACCACCTTTGTCGTTTTCTTATCGCCTAATTATTCCGCTCGACTAATCATTGACAATATTATAGGTTTATTTTAACTTGAGTTTTGGTTTAGATTTAGGGTTACTGATATTCATGTTTGTGACGACCCGAGAAATCGGATGACCTTGTAATAGGTTTTTAAGGTGAATATTTAATAAAATAATTTTTATGGATATTATTTGTGTTATGTATTTTTAAGTCGATTAATGACCTAGTTTATAGATTATGTGATTATGTACGAGTGTAGGGAATTTATTTGGAGAAAATAAATTTTTCCGAGAAAAAAGCAAAAAAAGATTTTTCATTTTTTCGATATTTTGAATTACATCATAGCGTTTATTTGGGTGTTAGAAACGTAATACCTAATAAAATTTACGAAAGGGAAAAAATTGACATTTTGCTAATCGGAGGAATTACGAAAGCTAACTAGAAGAAGAAGTTTATGTGAGAAGCTAGAAGAAGCTTATGAAAAAAGCTAGGAGAAACTTATGGGAGAAGCTAAGACGATGCTAAGTTTACTTCGAGGCTAAGTTTACTTCAGGACTAAGTCTACTTCAGGACTAAGTTTACTTAAGGGCTAA
The DNA here is from genome assembly GCA_020205615.1 of Panax quinquefolius. Classification (NCBI taxonomy): domain Eukaryota; kingdom Viridiplantae; phylum Streptophyta; class Magnoliopsida; order Apiales; family Araliaceae; genus Panax; species Panax quinquefolius. Next base: position 127,543,032 of record CM035153.1, on the reverse strand, counting down.
GTTTACTTAAGGACCAAGCCTTGGGAAGATATTTATGGTTGCAAGCCTTATTGTCGAGTTTGGTAGATATTTTCATTCACGAGTTTGGAAGATATATTTGGTTGCAAGCTGCATTGTCGAGCTTGGTAGATGTTTTCATTAATGAGCTTAGAAGATATTTTTGGTTGCAAGTTGTATTGTCGAGCTTGGTAGATATTTTCATTGACGAGCTTGGAAGATATTTTCGGTTGCAAGTTGCATTGTGGAGCTTGGTAGATATTTTCATTTACGAGCTTGGAAGATATTTTTTGTTGAAAGCTGCATTGTCGAGCTTAGTAGATATTTTGTGGCTTAAAGTCCTAAATACCCTAACTTAGGAAATCCTATAAATAGGCCCTTCGTCCTTCACTTAGAACTCACCAATTCACTAAAACTAAGAGGGAAACTCTAGTAAATTGGAGAGAAAAGAGGGAAAGTTGGCTGAATCAAGAGGGAGAGGGAGAAGATCAAGATCAATGGGTGATTAAGGCTAAGAAGAAGAAGAACCAAGAAGGTCGTTTGAAAAGCGATTGGATAGTGTTCTAGTAAATCTCGTTAAAGGCAAGTTTCTTAACTTCATTCAAATTGTTGAATTGAGTGCAAGTTTCATGACTTTGTGCAAAGATGTTATATTTGTACAAGGTATTTATTTGCAAATTGTGCTTTATATATGCCAATTATCTACACTTACGTGTTTTGAGAATGAATTATTTTGTTATTGAATTGTTCAAGTTATTAAAATTTTGTGATGCATGAATTACGTTATGATTAAGTCCATGTCAATTGTTTTGGCTGGACACATGTTAAGGTGTTAGATGGAAATAAACACAGGTTATGCTATGATAATGATGCAGACATTATTGGTGTCAAAATGTATGGTGATGTTTAAGAATGATAGGGATTTAAGTTATTCCTGTTTATTTGAAATGTTTCTCAACTATTATTTCGTTGATGAAGTTTTCAAAGAATGGTGAATTGATTATTGATTTTGTTGTTTATTCAACTGCTATAACTTGTTGGGAAATTAAATGCTCACTCTTGCAAAATTATAAAACTTTTGCAGCTAGAGCGGACGAACTTGAATAGTTAAATGGTATTTAGCGAAAGGGTTTCGTTAAAGATGAAAAGTTAGATGTATAGAATTGCATGGTGAAATGTAATAATAGGTTGTAATTGTAATATTTATATGATGTAATATTCAGTAATATTATAATTTGAAGATGTAAAGGTCTTAGAACCTAGGATTAGCGGTGATATGTTGAAATCATATATTAATTACATTTATGTCTTAAGATTATGTTGAATGGGTAGTACCGTGACGCACCGAACTGGGCTTGAAGGTAGACCGGGTTATGGGGGCGTTACAATGTTGCTCGAATTTGAGAGATTTTTAGTGTAAAGTATTGATAAGGATTTATGTATTACTTTTTCTATTGATTCTAAAATTTTATCCTACAATTTGTATATATTAGGTTCAAATATGAAATAATTCTAGAAAGGGGTTGAATATATTAATTTGTATTTTAGCAAAAATTTTCCTCTTTAAAATTTAACTTTATTTCCTTAAGGGATTTTTGTTTAAAATATTTATAAATATTTTAGTTAATCAAAAGAAATAGATAGGGATAAAGAGATACCAAACAAAGAACACAACGATATATCCTGGTTCACTATATATATCTAGCTTTCTGAGAATTTTAGATTGAGAGATAAGTGTCAGCAGACGTTTGACTTTGGCTAGATTGGAGAAAAGTGAATGAAGTATGCAAGTATTTATAGGCCAAAAATATTGAGTGAAGTTACTCTACTATCGTAGAGTAAAGAAGTGAATTGTTCAATAGAGAACTCTAAGATTGTTGAGTAAAGTATAAGTGCTTAGTAGAAAACTCTAAGTTCGTCGAGTAAAGTATTAGTTCGTTTAGTCATAACTCTACGATTGTTAAGTCACGACTCTACGAGATCGTTAAGTCATGACTCTACGATCTATGTTATCACTCTATGATTGTTAAATAATGACTCTACTATTCATTACTCTACGATCATTTAGTAATGCCTCTATGATCGTTAAGTCATTACTCTACGATCGTTTAGTAATGCCTCTACGATCGTTTAATCATTACTCTACGATAATTAAATTATGACTTTACGATCGTTTATACCAGTCGTAGAGTAAAGACTAAAATCACTCTACTGTCTGAGGATTCACTCTAAGATATGAGAATTCACTCTAAGTTTCTACATTGAAAGCCAAAACGATAAAAACAATAGAATAATTTAGTCCCTTCACATACAAACACATGAACACATAAACATAGAAACACACACACCCATTGTGCTTGAAGTTATTATCATATGTTTAATCAAGCGAAACAAGCTTACATTCTTTAAAAAGTATGTCAAAAATTAAACACTTAACTTTCACATCAACAAAAATCAAACCTACCAAAATATAATTGTTTGGCATAAGGGGGACACATGTAACCTTTCTATCTGAAATAAGTCCGTCAACAATTTCGTCGAGGAAGATTGGTTATGGTCGACAAATTATTACCGAAGGATTTAGTCCACCGAGAATAAGGGGGAGATTAATAACCTTTCTATATTATTTAGCAAGGCCTAAGTCCAACGGAATGTCCGTCATAATTTAGGACTATTCTGTCAAAAATATAAGGCTTTTTAAAATAAACTGTAAATCTTATTTTTGATTGAAAATAACTTTTTTTAATACTTTTTTACTTTTTGCATTTTTCAGGTTTTTAAACCACATTTTTGTAACTGTAACCTAATTTATCCCAACAATACATACAATAATTAACCAATAACTACATCCAACAACTTATATTGTAATTAACACAACATAACTACTTTGAAGAACAATATATATACAAGTTTTAACATGTATATAAGCACTTTTCTAACAATATATAACGTTAAACTACAATGATATAACTTATAAACTATAAAGAATAATGACAACTTCAATTATTTACAAAACTAAAGTAAAATACATTGATTTACAAATAAGCAAGCTAAACTACAATAATTTACAAAACATCTAAGCTACTGCTATACAAAATATCAACCTAATATAGTACTATCATCACTAAGAGGAGAATCATCTAATGAGGGTCTATGTCGGTACTTTGGCGTTTGAAAATCCTCGTCATCATCCCCCCCCCCCCCCCCCCGCTCGTGATCTACATTGCCACCGCTCTCCATCACCAAAGTGACATCGACATCGCCACTCCGTTGATACAATTAAAAATACAACTCATCAGTTTATATAAGAGAATTAAAGAGACAACTAAGTGAAAATTAAATAACATTCAAAATAATCAACTTAGAATAAAAAGAAGATATACCTCAGTAGTCGAGGGATGACTCAGCAGCGGGCCAAAAACATCCGTGAGTAAGGTAACCACCATTTGGACCACCTTATCGTGTATCGCATCGAATTGCTCTGGAGGGATACCCGTACTCTCGACGATAGCCCCTGCTGCAATGTCCTGCGTAAGCTAGTGGAGATGAGCACGGCTAGGCAGGTCCTGACAACGGAATATCGGATCTGTACCAAACTTCTCCGACACCGCTGCCATTACCCTCAAGAACATGGCGTTGTCCAAGCCAACGCCCTTATGCGATGGTCAAACAGATGCTCTCGGACGTTGACGATGGCTAAAGCTTGCGAAAATAAATATAACATTACTAATAATAATTTATATTATTTTATAAATTATTTTATTACGTAAAAAATAATAAATATTATTACATCCCTATAGTGTATACGCGGGTACCCTTGGTAGGCCCAACACTCGATACTTGTTGGTACTACTAGTAGAGGGTTCATGAGACACAACATATAGCCGAAACTAATACTTTACTCAACGAATCTAACGGCTCAGAATCCCCCCTAGCTTCCTGAAACTCAGCTAGACGATGGTCCCAAAACTTCTCAAAGCAGTCATGTAATTTATTTTGTATACGTGAGTTACTTATTTCATGTTATTAACTACATAATATTAATAATTATTAAAAATTGAGCTTAGTTTTACTTGTATAGCTAACGTTGTAGGAGACATAGTAGACTTCTTTGGCGTTTGGGTTCTATCCCATAACTCTACCATAGTCGGAGGTCAACCCAATCTCGTTTGTGTGGCCTGATAAATACATTCAACATTTATTAAGTATGCTACTGACTATTGAGTGACTAAATTAACAACTAAATATACAATACTTATCGACTTCACTTCCTTAATGGAATTTAAGCCAGTAATGTGCATGAATCGGAGCTGGCCACGATTATTCTTTGCTTGTTTGAACTTCGTCTTGAAGTCATCAACATCTCAGTGCGTACACATCACCTTTCATGCTGCTCACACTACAAGAAAAGCCTTTAAGTTTGACGGAATTATTTCTGACGGATTATATTCCGTCGATATTATAACATTTCTGACGGACTATTCAGTCGAATATAATTCCCTCGTAAATAAACTTATCTCGACAGAATTCAGTCGGGGATAGGAATAATCCTTGGTGCCAAACTTTTGCGCTCAGGGCAAGAATAAATTCAACGGATTGGGATATAAGTTCGACAAATCTTCCGTCAAGAATAGTTAATTTTGAGGGATTTAATTTTGACAAAATTTCATCGGACTTAATTAAAACCTAACTCCCCCAGCCGCCTCCTTCATTTTTATCTCTCACTTTTTTCTCATATCTCGTCTAGCTCTCTCTCTTTCTCTCTCTCTCTCTCACACACACAACATTTCCTCCCTCTTCCATTCTCCTACTACTCCTCCTCCTTTAACTGGCGTTGGTACGACCACAACTGCCTCTTGTTATTCCTCCTCCTTTGATCGGCGCACCACCATAGTGTCGCCACCACTTTTGCCATTTTCGTCCATTAATTTACCTACCACCTATCACCATCTCTACCGACGGTCCCATCGCTGCCTCGTCCCCACCCCCTTTGCGCTGGCGGTCCCATCTCTCCACCCGAGATCCCTTCAGCTAAATCTTACACCAGTGGTGAGAATATGAGGGTATACATTATCTCCATTTTAAGGTATTATCTCCCTTCGGCTAAATTTTTTTTAGCATCTTGAATTGGCAAAAATATTTATCAGTGGCAGTTTGAGTTAATTGTTGTCGATTATGAGTTTCAATTTTATCAATTATCAGTTACAATTTTATCAGCTAAAATAATTTATTTTAATATTATCAAGTTGGGTTTGTTGTCCAAACTTTGAGTTTGAATTGGCTATTATAGTTTCAATTTAGGTTAAATTTGTGCAATGACAGCTAATATGTATGTTGATTATATAATAAAAGTGTAATATTTACTATCAATTGGGGTTAGATTTGTGCAGTTTGGCTTAATTATATTACTGATGATTCTTAAAATTGCTTCAATTTGGGTTTAAGTGTATACTGAATGTATCAATTTAGGTCATATTTTATATATACACATATTTCGTAAGTGTTTGATTTATGTTCTGTTTAGGTATACTAAATGTTTAGTAAGTGTTTGATGATTCATGTTTTATATACCTGGTATATTTTTTATTTCCGACGGAATTCCTGACGGAATTTCTATCAAAATTATTCAATTGCAAAATTCGTGGGCCATACTTGTATTTATGAATTATTTAATTAGTTTCTCAATATTAAAATAAAATAAGTAGCATTTACTTAGTTTTGCCACTACTAAATAAAATAAAATAATATAATACCATAAACTAAATTTACATAATATAATATGTTTGGAGATTGCATATTTAAAATTTGATGTTGAAAGTTAATAGTCATAATTATATGTAAAGTCCTTCAAAGGAACACATGTACAAGGACTTAGTGATAGATCAAACTTGTTAGGTTGATCTGGACTTTAATGTTTATCATTCTGTAAATGAATGTATAGAAGAAAAGATAAAAGTTGTTAGGTTGATCTATATCTTGAAATGTAATAGATAGGCTTACACTGAATCGTAGTCTATCAAGATGATCAAGAGATTGCAGAAGACAAGGCAGAATCGTAGATCATTGAGGATCGTAGTGTATCTGCTTTGAAGAGCCTCTCCGAAATCATAGAGTAGTCCTAACGCTTGCCGAGCCAAGTCATAGTTCGTAGAGTCTGCAAGTCAAGCAAGTGAAGATCGTAGTGTACCAGTACTTAAGAGAAATCATAGTGTTCTCATCTATCAGCATCAGACCAAGTACCAAGGTGGCATGACACCACGATCAGAATCTTAGAGCTTCATTTATCTATGTCAGAAGCATCGAGCCTCATCCACTTGTTTGAAGATAAATCACAACAAATATGGAATGAGATATAGACGTTGAAGACCTCGGGAGTCCCAATGACACAACAGTCATCCTTAGTATATAACAAAGAAACGTATTAAAGAAGCTAAGGAAAGTACTATGGGTCAGCAAAAAACACCTTTTCAGGTGTTAGGTGAGATAGCAGTCTGCTGTGTTAGTGGGCCAGTCTGCTAATCAGAAGTTATGCAGAAAGTCTCCATCAAAGCTCAGAAATGTCAAATGCATTTAATGCTTCAACGAATATCTTCAACGGATACATTTCGAAGGTATCATATATACAAAACATCAGCAAATGAAAGAATCAAGCAAGCACTAAACAAAAAGCTAAAGAACACTCAACGATCAAACTCTACGATCTAAAAAAGGAAAGATTGCTCAACTACTCAGTTTTTTCGAACACAAGTTTAAAGGCAACTGAGTAGCACTATTCAAGAACTCAACTACTATCTAGTGAAGGAAGAAGTTCCAAGTCAGAAGGACTTGAAGAGTTCTAAGTGAACTGAGAAGTATCAAGTCTGCTGGACTTGAAGAGGTCAATAGTGAATTAAGAAGTTCCAAGACTGCTGGTCTTGAAGGAATCAGTGAGATTCAGAAGTTGTAAAGATATCCTTAATGGATTTCCTACTCGAGGAGTAAAAGAGTGGACTAGGAGCGTTGAATGCTCTGAACCACTTAAAATCACCGTGTCCCTTATATTCTTACCATAACTGCTATAACTGTCATAACTGCTTTACTCCTAATTATTCATTATATCTTGAAGGGAAAACAAACAAATCTTAATTCCACTGTGTTTAAATCATTATAAAAACTAACAAGTATTTTGAAAAGAAAGAATTTAAAATATCTATTGAACCCCCCCCCCCCCCTTCTAGATAACTATTGTGCCTCTGGGAACTAACATAACATAATATAATATTAGAAATAAAATAAAATAAAATTATTAAATTAAATTAAATCAATTTTAATAAAAAAAATTTAAAAAGATATAATATAATATAAACTAAATAAAATAAAATAAAATAAAACATAATTATAAATTAAATATAATAAAATAAATTTATTTAATTTATTAAATTAAATTTAATAAAAAAATTAATTTATATATATTATAATATAATACAAAATAACAATAATATAAAATAAAACATAATAATAAATTTAATATAATATAATAAAATAATATAATATAATATAATATAATATAATATAATATAATATAATATAATATAATATAAAATACTAAGTATTACTTACTTAGTCTTCTACAACTAAAGTAAATTAAATGAAAATTATATGAAAATAAAATAAAATAAAATACTAAGTAGTACTTGGTTAGTCTTCTACGACTAAAGTAAATTAAATGAAAATTATATGAAAATAAAATACTAAGTATTACATTCTTAGTCTTCTACAACTAAATTAAATTAAATGAAAAATAAATGAAAATAAAAAAATTAATAAATAAATAAAATAAAATAAAATACTAAGTAGTATTTGTTTAGTCTTCTACAACTAAAGTAAATTGAAAATGCTTGACACATGTAAATACTTATGTAGTTTAAACCTTGTATGTAATTCATTTTTGTATATATTATGGAGTATTGTACATAGTTCAAGAGTATTTTTGTATATCTTATGGAGGATATGACATATTGTAGTTAATATAGGGTATGAAAATGTTTTTGTTGGACTAGTATGCATGTGAACAAAAGTTATATATGTTGGACTTGTATGCATGTGATTGGAAGGTTATTATTATGTTGACTGTACTATTTAGAGGTTTACAGGTATAAACAGGTTTACAGGCATAAAAATGTGGGTTAAAACCCTCGATGTTTCCAAAACAGAGCAGACATTTAAAAAAAACCTCCTTATCCTCGACGGAATAAGGTAAACCGATGGAATTTCGTCGGGAATAAGACCTTTTAATTTTTTTGGTATGTGCCACGTGGGAGCTTAATACCGAACGAATAATCCCGACGGAACATATTCGGTCGAGCATATCCTAACCTCGACGAACTATTCGGTCAACTGTATGTCCGTCGAAATTAGTAATCATTGACTAAAATCTCGACGGACTTAATTTCGAAGTGCTTAAACCCGACTGAATCCCCGACTGAATATTCCGTCGGGCTTAAGTTATCCTCGACGGAATATCCTTAACCTCGACGGAATATTTCGTCGAAAATAAGACCTTTTCTTATAGTGTTAGAGACTATTTAGGGCTGATAATCTCGTATCGTAGTCTCAGGCTGGTTGGAAACTGCCCAGGCTGCCATCTTTTTGATCTAATAAAACCATCTGACGTAGTTATTCGCGACATGGGCAATAGTAACATTGTCGTCATTTACTTGAGAGATGGCCTCCTCATATCTAAAATGGATCTATAAATTTTTTTATCTTATCAGGAACAATTAATATATTGTGTAAAGACTATGTACGTATAAATGACTACTTTAAGCAAATTAACTTACGTAAAACTTGTGCAAGACAATCTCCATAAACGAGGCATCATACTACCCGTACTAGCTTAGGCGTTTGCACCTAGTCGGGAGGTGCGTTAGGTAGATATCGTGTATGGTTGTCATTGCGACCGGATCTAGTATACTACAATAAAAATATAACAATATTATGTTATGTTAATTATGTCACGATATAAATTATAAAAATTTAAATACTTATTTATGATGGTCTAACATTTACTGTGCAGAGTTGACATCCACTCTGACATTAATAAGAAGAACTACCAACGGACGGACAAAGATACCGAGGTTAGTCCCTCGTGTCTTCGAAGATTACTATTTGTAATTATTAAAATAATTGGGTAAAATATAACATTTTCAAAAACTATAAACTACATCCGAATTGAGAAATATTAAAATCGCGTTTAAACAACTTACTGGGTCCTGAAGACGACCCTCTGGCTTTGCTAGGGTCTTCTGCTCCTGATCGCCCACCACCACGACGACCTCCACCGCTATGTCTAGCCATAAATATACTACTAAAATAACGAATATAAATTCCTAACATAAGTTAATTAAATATGCTTTATTAATAGTGGATTATTTACAAAACAAAAATTAGTTAAGACTTAGTACGTAATCAAACCCGCCATAATCAACATCATTATCATCCTCAGATTCTATCTCTTCCTCATCATCATCATCAATTTCTTCGTCGTTGTCATCTTCAACGACATCGTTATCATACTCATTCACGAACACGTCTTCCTCGACAGAGTTATCGTCGGTTAAGTCAACAACATCATTTGTCATCACATCATCCTCATTTAGCACTACATGCCTGAGATTTCTACAATCTTCTTACAACGGCTCATCCATCCCAAACATATTAGCACCATCAAATGCATGAGTATTCGTTGTAATAATTGTATACCAAAAACTTCTACTATTTACGACATTAGGCGCATAGTACACTTGAGTCGCGCGCTTGACTAGATAACATGAATATGTCAGTAGAATTTAGCTTTGTATTTATATCTACTGTGACGATTCTATTATGATCAACTTTAACACCCTTTTAAGTATCAAACCAACGACACTTAAATGTAACAACATTTTTACCTTCGGAATAATTGAGCACAACCACTGTGACGCCCCCAAAATAGGTATACATCACCCATCTTGAGTCGCCAAATACATGGTACAAAATACAAATACAACTATCATGTAAAATACGACAAATGTGATGCCCCCAAAATAGGTATACATCACATATCTTGAGTCGCCAAATACATGGTACAAAATTCAAATACAACTTAATTATACAACAGTCGTGTAAAATAAGACAAAACATATGATGTGAGTTTTAATACAAATAATGTCATCTAGACAATATCCACACTCAATTGAGTCCTCATTACATTTATTATCACACTATTTAACAGAATAGTGAGGACTACTAATGCTATTATCTGGACCTTCACTCTGTTCCCCGACTAGTCTCTGCTACGTTCTCACTTCCTGAAGAGAACAATGAAAGTAAAAGGGTGAGCTCAACTATCCCAGTAAGAAATATTATGACTAAGATAATACAGAATAAATTATTGTTAGCCTTCAACAATGTTAAACTGATACAATATAACAAACATCAAGTTTAACTGCAGCGGAACAAGCAATCGATTAAAAGAGTCAAGTAGAGAATAAAATCTACTATCTTTTATGATTTAAAAGGTTTTTCATCGCTTTTATTGTTGGGACTCAGCTTAATAAATAATCCACATCATCCCTGCACTACGGCCAAGGATATTCATTAGTATCACAACCATAAATTATCCATGCACTATGGGCCAAGGATATTCGTGTATTCATCGATGGTCTTGATCATGCCAACAACTGTCCATCAATGCACTACGGGCCAATGAGGACTTTTACCACATCATTTGTAATATTACGGTCATGATTATACCGATTAATCCCTGGTCATAATCATACCAAGTCCATCTATGCACTACTGTTACGAGATGACTTTCAACATAATATAAACATGAGGATGATGACAATGATATAAGAATTCAATAAAACAAGTTCAAGAATTAATTTATCCAGGAACTAATAATGTCCAAATTGTCAACATGATACTTCTTTGTAGAGTAAAATTCAAGAATGCTCAGAAGAATATTTCCATGAAAAGATACTGGATGAAGTGCAAATATCAAGGATATTCCACTAATTTCATGGAGTATAGTAGTCAAAACTTTAACCAACTGAGTATAATAAAGAATGGAATAACAAAAGAAATCACCAGGCATGTGATAGATCGCATGCATACATGTTATTCCAATAGAATAATAAATAACGGGCAGGGTCGTGCGAACGCATGCGTATGCGGATATTCCAACGAATAATAATAAATAACGGAACCACGTCAAAGTAAATTTGCATTTGCTGGGAAGTTCCAATACAATAATAAATAACGGAACCAGGTCATGCGTAAACGCACCGACAGGATGTTCCAACAGAATAATAAAGAATGGAATAACAGAAGAATTTTACCATGTATACCAGACTTGCAGAGCAAAAGTTATTCCAACATAATGATAAAGAATGGAATAATGTAAGAATTTCTTAAAAGTATAGGGTGAAATCAGCGTATACAAAAGTTATTCCAACAGAATAAAAAATTGAATAACAGAAGTTTTTTTCATGAATACGAAAGAAATAATACCCCTTACCTTAGAAGAAACTGGATATAGGAAAAAAGAGGTAGCAGACTTCTCTTCTTCTTTCTCTCTATAATTTTCTCTCTTTAGAGTTTCAGTGAATTCGTAAGAAATAATGAAGGAATGAGCTTCTATTTATAGGAGAATGGAAAGGATACTATGCAATAAAATATTCTAATAAAATAAAAACATTTAAATAAAATATATTATATATTATATATTATATATTATATATTATATATTATATATATTATATATATAACACATGCTTGATAATTCACGGGATGACACACACAAAACATAAATTGAGAGTTTTAATAAGAATATTATCATCTAGACAATATCCACACACAAAGGAGTCCTCAATACATTTATTGTCACACTATTTAACAGAATAGTGTGGACTACTAATACTATCATCTGGACCGTCACTCCGTTCCCCGACTAGTCCCGGCTACATTCTCATTTCCTGAAGAGAACAATAAAAGAAATGGGTGAGCTCAACTAGCCCAGTAAGAAATATTATGACTAAGATAATGTAGAATAAATTATCATTAGTCTTCAACAATGTTAAACTGATAAAATATAACAAACATTAAGTTTAACTGCAGCAGAACAAGCAATCCATTAAAAGAGTCAAGTAGAGAATAAAACCTACTATCTTTTATGATTTAAAAAAGGTTTTTCATCACTTTTATCGCTGAGACTCAGCTTAATAAATAATCAACATCATCCCTGCACTACGGCCAAAGATATTCATTAGTATCACAACCACAAATTATCCATGCATTACGGGCCAAGGATATTCGTGTATTCATCAATGGTCTTGATCATGCCAACAACTGTCCATCAATGCACTACGGGCCAATGAGGACTTTTACCACATCATTTGTAACATTACGGTCATGATTATATCGATTAATCCCTGGTCATAATCATACAAAGTCCATCTATGCACTACAAGCCACAAATGACTTTTAACATAATATAAACATGAGGATGATGACAATGATATAAGAATTCAATAAAACAAGTTCAAGAATTAATTTATCCAGGAACTAATAACGTCCAAATTGTCAACATGATACTTCTTTGTAGAGTAAAATTCAAGAATGCTCAGAAGAATATTTCCATGAAAAGATACTGGATGAAGCGCAAATATCAAGGATATTCCACTAATTTTATGGAGTATAGAAGTTAAAACTTTAACCAACTGAGTATAATAAAGAATGAAATTACAAAAGAAATCACCATTAATGCGATAGACCGCACAGAAAGGTTATTCCAACATAATAATAAATAACGGAACCGTGTCAAAGTGAAATTGCAAGACCAAGCGAGGATATTCCAATGTAATAATAAAGAATGGAATAACAACATAAATCACTATGCATGCGATAGACCGCACAGAATGAGTTATTCCAACAGAATAATAATTAATGGAACGGTAAAGCGTAATACGCACCGGCGTGATATTCAATGTAATAATAAATAACGGACGGAACCCGAGTCATGCGTAAACGCACGTAGACGGGATGTTCAAACAGAATAATAAAGAATGGAATAATGAAAAATTTCACCATGTATGCGGTATTTTCAGCATAGGCGGAGTTATTCAACATAATGATAAAGATTGGAATAATGGAAGAATTTCACCAAGTATAGGGTAGCTCAGCGTACAAAAAGTTATTCCAACGAGTAATAATAAAGAATGGAATAACTGAAGTTCTCTTCATGAATACGAAAGAAATAATACCCCTTACGAGTACAACAAATAATATCACTTACCTTAGAAGAACTGGATATTGAAAAAGTGAGGTAGCAGAATACTTTTCTTCTTTCTCTCTATAGTTTCTCTCTCTAGAATTTCAGTGAATTCGTAAGAAATAATGAAAGAATGAGCTTCTATTTATAGAAGAATGGACTGAATAGTAACTAATTCATGAACGGTTCAGATTGATTTACTTTTTAAGCAGACTATCCATATTGATTTACTATGCAATTATTAATAAATTATTCTAATAAAACAAAATCTTTCAAATAAAATATAATATATTCTATTTATAGTCTAATAAAACAAATAACTTTATAAAAGTATTCTGTTTTATATAAAAAGATTTTACTACGTAAATCTTATCGCAGAACATTATGCAAATACTATGCATAATAAAATATAATATATTCTAATTATTATCTAATAAAATAAATAACTTTATAAAAGTATTTTGTTTTTATATAAAAGATTTTACTATACAAAAAATACTATGCAGTACTATGCAAAACACTATACATAATAAAATATAATATATTCTAATTATTGTCTAATAAAACAAATAAATTTATAAAAGTATTACATTTTATATAAAAGATTTTACTATGCAAAACAATATGCATAATAAAATATATTATATTCTAATTATTGTCTAATAAAACAAATAACTTTATAAAAGTATTACATTTTATATAAAAAGCTTTTCTGCTTTTTATTACATTAATATTACTAATAAACAAAAAAATATATATATATATATATATATATATATAAACTTTCGTGACTTCATAAAAAGACACCTCAATATATTTAACAACATTTATCATCATTATTATAATTCACAATATTAATCGACTGTGTCGTTCCCCAATGGAAGAGGGGCTATCCAATAAGGATTTCTCCTATCAGGCGCGCCCAATTAGGTGACCAAACTCTCTTTGGCGTAACTTCTAGACATCGTTAATATTGCAAATAATAATATTAATAACTTTGTCATCTCAATTATTGATTTAATAATATATAAAATATAAACAATAATTGAATCAAATAACGTGAGATACTATGCAACAATTCTTGTAGCAATAATTTAACAAAAGCGAGTGACTTCTCACGTAAGCATCAATAATCAATCACACTGTACTACTATACAACCACACGTACATTGTATTTTTTACTACCAAAGTAGTTCAAGAGTTTTAACGGTAAAACTTCCGACGTTATTTTCATAAAAATATTTTTGTCATTTTCTCAATCCGATAATAATTCCGTTGTGGGGTCCACCAATGATTGTACCGTCGTACGGATATTCACCGACAAAAAGAATATTCCCCGACCAATCGAATATTATATAACAACTTGCATACTTTGCAAAATTTATAAATACTACCCACAACTATAACATTATCTCAAATCTACACCATAATATTAAAAAAATTATTTTTAGAAAATTAAATCTTTATTCGTAAAATTTGGGGTTTTACAACCACATCCTGTAAACCTCCATAGTAATTGGACTCACAATTATGGTAATAGCTTTCCAACACAACAACCCTGGAATTGACTGATGTGAGTTTATTAAACTCATCGACCTTAAATCTATAACCATTAACGAAGTAGCCGGGAAAAAAACTAACAAGTTTTTAAGGACCATGAATGACATCTCTAAATCGTTCAAAAACGTTCTCTTCTTCAACCCTTCTCTTAAACCATTGATGGAAATTAGCAGTAGTGAATGCTTCCAATTAGGTTGCAGTTAACTCCGGGATAGAAGCATACGATTCCTTTTCGAATGAACTGAAATAATTATAACAGGGTTTAATAGTTGATTACGCTTCTAAATATTAAAGATGCGACAAATAATAATACATACTTGATGCACGACAATACCTCAGGCATATTTAGAAGCACGTATGTAAATACAATATTCAATTCTTTGTCTCTTAAGTAAGTCATCATCTCATGACCAAATTATTTAGCCAGATAGATAATACAGCTAACTCATCAGCACGAGCTTGGGGTCTGACAACCCCATTCCTACTTAAATAGTTGTGCTTCATTGAGACAGCATCGTCAAAATATAATGAGCAGAAATTGACAAACTTTTCCTCCATATAGCGTTCAAAAATAAAACCCTCTACACGAGCTTTGTTCTTGACTTTCTCCGATGCATATATATACATGATATACGTTGATTGAACAAAATTAATTAAGAATATCAGTATTAAATATGGTCATCAGAATTTAGCTTTGTAGACGATATTACCTCTCAAAAGGGTACATCAAAATTTATTTTATTTTATTTATTTTTTATTATATTATATTATTTATCAAAATTAAGTTATTTTATTTTAATTTAATTAATTTATTTCAATTTATTTTACTTTTTTATTTATTTTTATTATATTATATTATTTAATTTACTTTAAGTTCATTTAATTAATTAATTAATGTTTATTATATTATATTATTTATTCAATTCAATTTAAGTTAATTTAATTTATTTATTTTAATTAATTAATTTTATTTTTTGTGTAAATATGTTATATTATTTATATTATATTATTTAATTTAAATTATTTTATTTTAGTTAATTTATTTTATTTTCTTTAATTTATTTTGTATTATATTATATTATATTTTAAGTCTTTATTAAATGATACTATTTTTTCATTTATACATCCGTATCCATTTTATTTTATTTCATTTTAGGAGTACCAAACTAAGTAAATGCTACTTAGTTTTTAGATTATATTATTTTATCATTTTTTTCTTAAATTATATTTCTTTTATAAAATTTATTTACATTATATTATATTAAATTATATATTTTTTTTATTTTAGTGGAAGTAACCGGAAGTAACCTTTAATGAAACAGAAAACATAGAGGTGTCTAACTCTTATCGAGTTTAAGAAATGGATTAAGGTATCCATTGAAGCTAAACAATAAAAGACATTATGTGCTATGTGTTAATAACTTATGTGCTCGCGAGTATCAAAAATGTTAAGTATAACTTAAAATATTTTGTTGTCAGGATGTCTAACGAATGAGGATCCAGTCCAGCTAGGGAGGTGATACCTCAGGTACCTAAAGATGACGAACCCCAGGATATTCATGTTATGCGGGAACAGTTGATCTAGGAGGATGAGCCTGTGACCGATCTCGAGGAGAATAGTTCTGAGGAGATAGAGGAGGATGATGAGGAAGAGGATCCTGAGGAGTTTCCACCAAACTCTATATCAGCTGAGATGTATGACGCTCTGTACGACCGTAACATAGAATTGCAGGACAAAGTTGAGGATCTGAAGGAGATAGTTGAGATGCATCATGCTTCGATGGAGCAGAAGGATGCGGAGATTCAGGAACTTAACTCAAAACTTGGAAACACAGAATGGGACCTAGTTCATACCAAAGGTCAGCATGAAGACCTGTTGGCAGTGAACGAGAAGATGAAGACTGACATGGAGAAATTAAAAGATGACTTCAAAGAGGAATCAGCTAAGCGTGCTAGAGCAGAGGATGCTTAGATGAAGGCGACTCAACGTGCAGACCGTGTTGAGGCTAAGGTTCAAGTGAAGAAAGCCAAGATGAACGAGATGGATTATGCTTTTAATTCGACGATTGATAGGGCCCAGGATCGAGTATTTTATTATCCACCTCAGTTCGAAGACTCGCCGTGGTTCGTGATGGATCTCAAAACGGTTTATCGTATCATGGAGGAGGAACATCGAGAAGCCTTACGACGTCTTAACATGCCTAGATAGAATAAGAGTGATAATAATATGTGGTTAATTATGTGAATAAATAAATTATGAATCCCTTATTTTGAGATAAATAAAGGGATAGTATAAGTATGTAATCCTAAAACTTGTCTTGTTCAGGAAAGTGGATGTTTATAGCGGTTATGCTATCTTTAGTATGTTCTAAAACTTTATAAATGAATAAAATATTAGAGTTTATTTGAAATGCTATGTGTTATAGCTTTAATCTTGGAATGTTTAAGTTAAACTTAAAATACCCAAGAAGTTGAGTAAGGAACTAATAAGCGTATATTTTAGCAGAAAATTCCTCCTAAAAGAAGACAACCACGTCAGCAAGCACCTCCTGAAGGGTCTCCTGAAGGGTCTACTAATAATAACAATGAGACCAACGCTAATCCAATTCAGCAGTTGGTAACTCTGTTGATGGGTGCACTTGCGAATCAACCGCAAATTCAAGTCACGACCTTTAAGGAATTCAAAGCGGTTGGACCACCAGAGTTTCAAGGGTCTATGAATCCAGTGGAAGCCCAAACCTGGATTATGGAAATGGAGAAGGTGTTTGACGTTGCTAGAGTAAACGAGGATCAGAAGACCGCTTAATGGTATGAGAAGCTATACAGTCTAAGGATGTGGTGTTGGGTATCATTCCGATTAATGGTATTAATGCTTATGTACTATTTGATTCGGGTGCTACTTGTTCATTTATATCTGATGAATTTGCTCAGAATTTAGATTTGCCTCAGGAAGAATTTGAATTTCCCTTAGGTATAGAAATTGCAAATAGGGAAGTGATTTGTGACGCCCCCAAAATAGGTCCATTCCATCCAACCTATTCTGAGTCGCCAAATACATGGTACAGAAAACAACTACAATTTTATTACAATAATTATCGTGCAAAATACAACAAAACATATGTTGTGAGTTTTGATACAAATATATATACCAATTGTGACTCTTGACACAAACTTGGGTAGCACGTCACAATGACACCTTACATAAAGGTACAGTCAAAAACTGTTTTAGAAATTAAAATCTTCGGAAATTCTCAAGGAAACCTTCGTACATGGGAGGCCATACGTCTAGGTTATGATAGATATCATATGTCCACAGAATTATCCTTGGTTGACCCAATAGACCCCAAAGAAAAAAGAGAAGATTAATATCATGTTCTTTCCAATGGTGAGTCTTCACTTGACATATAACTATCTCCAGTGTCTCCAGTTGAAAATTATATTTCAAATTAACTCCAAGATCATATAGGTATTGCTCGTAGATATACTCAGCAAGTGGATATGCACAACCCTATCTTATGATAACACGAGGTCGTATGTCATTAGACATCTTGTATGATAGTGGCAAAACACCCTTCCAAAGTTGGGTTCACCTCACCCTATTCAGTTCACCAAAATTAAATATCAAATGACATATACAATATGACACACTTATCTAAAGTTCTCAATAAAATTATTTCCATACTATTTAGGAGAACTTCAAATTATAGACCACTTGATTTCTATTCTCCGTTATCCCTAATCGACCGGTAACACTCTTATTACCTGAAAGGAATTGTGAAGAAAAAGGGGTGAGCACAACTAGCTCAGTAAAGAATATCATGACTAAAGATAATTAAATTATCAATAGCCTTCATCAGTAATAAATCAGAGATTTAGAACATATGGTAGATGATAAAAATTTTCAACCATAGTTGCAGCGGAACGAGCAATCCATTAGAAGAGTCAAATAGATCATAAAATCTATTCTCCATGTTAAAAGTCCACCAACAATGTTTTATTCTTGTAACATCAATCAATAGTTCCTGTCCACAATCATATGAATAACTCATAATCATATTTGTGGTTCCAAATTCCTTTTCTCATCCAGGACGAAGATAATTTTCATCACCTGTCTTTACCTGAAACATCAAAGATCATGATTATACCAAATACAGTTCCTGTTCATAATCATACTAATAAATTCATCTTTGCACTACGGGCCAAAGATATTCATCAACAGTTCATCTTTGCGCTACAGGCCAAAGATATTCAACAACAGGATATCTTTGCACTATGGGCCAAAGATATTCAACAACAGGTCATCTTTGCACTACGGGCCAAAGATATTCAACAACAGGTTATCTTTGCACTACAGGGCAAAGATATTCATATCTCAAAGAAATACATAATCATTTCAGAATTTATATAAACCATAATTATAATCATGTTGATCAATTCACCTTTGAACTTAAGCTAAAATTATTCAATTGTAAATTCAATGGTCATGATCATACCAGTCAACGATTCAACTTTGCACTACTGGCCAAAGAGAACCCATAGTAACGACCACACCAATAATCTACCCATCTTTACACTTAAGTCAAAGAGAAATTTCATCATCAGGGTTATAAAAATGTTATATATGATAATAAAAACAATATGATCAACAACTGCATTTAATTTCAAGAGTAAGATTCATAAATCAATGATTTCATAACACCTTAATCCAAATGTTATAAATCACTTAATAATCTCATAATCTAATATTATTAATATTACCATAATATTTTAAACATTTCGTAAACTTATAAATAATTTATTTTAATTATTTACACTTTACTAATTAATGCATTTAATCATCCTAAAATGTCAAACTCATAAAATTTCATCACCTATAACCAAAACCCTCATCAAAAATTTGCATATATCTTATATAGGATTCCCAAGCCATAAAATCCTATTTTCCAATTTTGTAACTTCACATAACATATTTAATTCATTTACTCATAACTAGTTCATTTTTATGAAAAATACCAAATCAGTACAAACAAATTTTCGTTTCTGGGATTTAGCAGAATATAGTCCCATATTGAACATATATTTTTCCCGAAATTTTTAAAATTCATTTACTATTTTTCATATGGCCAAAACTGCCGAATATTTAGACATTTATCATAAATTTTACTTTTATCCAAAAATTTCAAAATTTACAGGGTATACTGATATTATATAGATGTACTCCCAATAAAAATTTAATCAATTTTGGAGTTAACCACAAGGAGTTATAAGGGTTTACTTTTAAAATAGTCTTTTCCCATAAAATTCATAACTTTTAATCTATACATCCAAAAATCGTCATTTTTGGACACAATCAAGAAAACTCATCAAATTATCATTTCAAATTTTTTCAGAATTATTGAAGGTCGAAAAAATTACGAAACTGAAAAACATAATAACCCTTAAAATTTCGTACCTCAAAAGAGCAGTACTTCTGACTGGAATATCGGATGTAATGCCGAAGGAAACTTGCACTGAATAGAAACTCTCAAAATATCTAAATACTCACAAAAATACGCTCGACAATATAGAGAGAGAAAACTTATGTTTTTGGTGTGTTTCTCAATTCTAACCTAAGCGCCTATTTATAGGAAAATGCTAGAACGCCATAGAAGACTAAAATAATAAAATAATATTATTTTTATTTTTCTCTATGCATGCCTAACCTTTTAAATCAGTAGCCAACCACCTTTGAACCAAATTTGCAGCCCACGTGTTAAAAACAAAAGTGGGTCCCACCAATAAATTTAATAAAAATATTTTAATTTCTGAAACTTCAATAATTCATAGAAAATAGCCCGTTTATCAAAAAAATTTGAATTTTATGTCCATTCCACACAAAATCGAATTCTCTACAACTTTCTAACTTTAAATTTTTCCAAATTCCAGAAAGAAAATATCCGAAATCCACAAACGGATGATTTTTAATACCTTTTAAAATTCATAACAAATCAACCGTTAATTTTTCACGGTTCAAAATTTATGGACATATACTCAACTTATATATGTATAACATATCCAAAAATCACAACGATCCAACGGTCGGATTAAAATTATAACTCACGCAATAGAGCTTTAAGAACACCGATTTGATCTTTTAATACCTCCAATCCGACAAAATACTGATAAAACACTTCAACGATAATTCCTTCAATTATAACCACATAAATAAATCTATCATTTATATCCGCATCAAATAAATATTTCTTTTATCATATAAATCAATAATTAATTATTCACAAATAATATTACGAATCATAAACAATGACAACCGTGCGGTTCGTGGAAGAGGGGCTTTAGATAAGGATTTCTCTTCATGGCGCGCGCAATTAGGTGACCAAACCTCTCCTTGACAAAACTTTCTAGACATTGTCAATAATATTATCTAATAATATTATTCAAATAATATGAATTATTGATATGATAATGGGAAATACTGTGTAGTGACAATTATTGAAACAACAATAATATAAAATATCAACGCAACAATTATTGAATCAATAAAATAAAATATTAAACAGTAATTACTGTAACAATTATTGTGTAGAGTCTTCTTACGTAAGAATCAATAATTCAAAAATATCATGCAATACCGCTTACTTCTCTGTGCTAACCAATGACGCGTATTCTTGTATTTTAACCACCAGGTATTCCAACAGTGTTAACGGTAATAATTACGCCGTTATTTTTATAAAAAGGTATTTCTGTCTCTTTCTATATCCGATAATTATTCCGTTATGGGGCCCAAAAATGGTTGCACCGTCATACGAATATTCCCCGATAACAAGAATATTCCACGACCAAACGAATATTCCTCGCAACAATAAGTATTTTATAGCCACTTGCTTATTTTGAAAAAAATCATATGTCACCCTTAACTTTAACTTTTTATCAATTTAACCATTTACTGAATAATAATTATAAGAAAAATTGAATACTTTTATTTCATAAAATTCGAGGCCTTACATGATTCCTGTTAAATTCATATATAGGAATTGTAGAGTGGTTATAAAAGGTCGCGAGATGATGGTAGACTTGATACCAATTAGACTTGGTGAATTTGATGTTATACTGGGAATGGATTGGTTATTCAATTACGGAGCAGTAATTGATTGCCAAAGGAAGTGTGTTAACCTTATGACTCCGTCAAAGGTTGTGTTCTTTGGCAGCAAGTCACCTCGACAAGCAAGTTGTCTGACGGTGATGCAATCTAAAAAGTTGTTGAGACAAGGATGTGTAGGATACTTAGCCTACATAGTTGATACACTGAAGTTAGAAGAAATACTGATCATAAGAGATTTTGCAGACGTATTTCCAGATGATTTGCCGGGTCTTCCGCCAGATCGATAAATCGATTTCGTGATTGACTTACTACCAGGAACGACCCCTGTATCTAAAGCACCGTACAGAATGGCCCCAGTAGAAATAAAAGAGTTGATGGTGCAATTACAAGAATTGCTCGACAAGAAGTATATTCAGCCGAGTGTGTCTCCATGGGGAGCACCAGTGTTGTTTGTTAAGAAGAAAGACGGATCGATGCTGCTCTGCATTGATTACCGAGAATTGAATAAGGTCGTGATTAAAAATAAGTATCCATTATAAAGAATCGATGATATGTTCGATCAGTTGAAGGGAGCGAGATATTTCTCGAAGATAGACTTGAGAAGTTGTTATCATCAGTTGAAGGTGAGACCGGAGGATGTACCAAAAATAGCATTCAGAACTCGATATGGTCATTACGAGTTCTGGTTATGTCTTTTGGTTTAACCAATGCACTTGCAGCGTTCATGGATTTGATGAACAGGTTGTTTAAACCATTCTTAGACAAATTTGTGGTGGTGTTTATTGATGATATATTGGTATATTCCAAAACCAAAGAGGAACATGTTGAACACTTGAGATTGACATTGGAGACGTTGAGAAAAGAGAAGTTGTACGTAAAATTTTCAAAATGTGAATTTTGGTTGGAACGTGTACTGTTTCTCGGGCACATTATTGATAAGGACAGAATTTCGGTAGATCCATCAAAGATTAAAGCTGTAATAAACCGGGATCAGCCGAAGACACCATCAGAGGTAAGGAGTTTCTTAGGATTGGTGGGTTATTACAGGCATTTTATTCAAGACTTTTCCAAGATCGCGACTCCATTCTAGGAAAGTGGTTAAGTTTGTTTGGACAGAAAAGTGCGAGGAGAGTTTTTGAGAATTGAAGAAGAGGTTGAGTTCAGCACATGTGTTGTCATTGCCCAATGATACAGGGAATTTTGTGGTGTATAGTGACGCATTGCATAAGGGACTAGGCTGTGTGCCTATGCAAAACGGCAGGTTTATTGCATATACGTCACGTCAGTTGAAAGATTACGAGAAAGGGTATCCGACTCATGACTTAGAGTTGGCGGCAGTGGTGTTTGCCTTGAAAATTTGCAGACATTATCTTTATGGAGAGAGGTGTGAGATATATACTGACCATAAAAGTCTGAGTATATCTTTACACAAAAAGACTTGAATATGCGACAAAGAAGATGGTTGGAGCTGATCAAAGACTATGACTGCGAGATCTTCTATCATCCCGGAAAGGCGAATGTTGTTGCTGATGCCTTAAGTAGAAAGGGATGGGAAAAGTTAATGATGTTAACTGCTCAGGAGAAGCTGGTGTCGCAAATGGCTAAGATGGAGTTGGAAATTAAATATCTGACAGAATCCAATGAAAATTTGTTCCAGGTAGGTAATAGTTTAACGTTGGTGGATAAGGTGAAAAATGCACAACTTCAGGATGAAGACTGCAAAAAAAAGAAAATATCTGTAAGTGAGGAAAATAAATTCAAAATTGATTCGGAAGGGTTACTTCGATTCGAAGGGAGAATTTGGGTTCCGCAAGTACCAGAAGTTAAGGAGGAAATTCTGAGTGAAGCTCATAACGCAAGATATAGATTCACCCTAGGAGTACAAAGATGTACCAAGATCTTAGACATCATTTTTGGTGGCCGAATATGAAGAGGGATGTGGCTGAATGCGTGGCAAAATGTTTAACGTGTCAGAAAGTCAAAGCTGAACATCAAAGGCCAAGCGGATTATTACAACCGTTGGAGATACCAGGATGGAAATGGGAGCATATCACAATGTATTTTTTGGTAGGTCTTCCAACGACCCAACAAGGTTACGATGCCATCTGGGTGATTGTCGATCGACTGACGAAGTCAGCACACTTTTTACCAATCAAGCTTCGATTTACACTAGATCAGTTAGTAAAACTATACATAAAATAAATTATGTCAAGACACGGTGTACCAGTGTCCATTGTATCAGACAAAGATCCACGTTTCACATCTAATTTCTGGAAACGATTACAAGAATGTTTGGGAACACAACTGAGAATGAGCACAGCGTACCATCCTCAAACCGATGGACAAAGTGAGAGAACCATCCAGACACTAGAAGATATGCTCAGAGCATGTATCATAAATTTCAAGGGAAATTGGGATGACCATCTACCATTGGTGGAATTTGCTTATAATAATAGTTATCACGCGAGTATTGGCATGCCGCCTTACGAAACATTATACTACAGGAAATGTAGAACTCCGTTATGCTGGGATGAGGTAGGTGAACATCAGCTATTGGGTCCAGAATTGGTACAATAGACTGTCGAGATCATCAAGGTTATTCGAGCTAGATTAATAGCTGCACAGGATAGACAGAAGAAATATGTTGATCAGCATCGACAAAATAGAGAATTCGATGTCGGTAGTTATGTTTTCTTGAAAGTATCTCCCTGAAAAGGGAAATTCGGTTTGGAAAAAAGGGGAAATTGAGCCCTAGATTTATAGGACCTTTTGAAGTGCTTTGACGAGTTGGTGAAGTGGCGTACGAGATAGCTTTACCTCCGGAGTTGGAACATATTCATAATATTTTCCATATATCGGTATTGAGGCCATATAAGCCTGACTATAAACATGTTATAGATTATGAGCTCCTACAGTTTGAGAAAGATTAGTCATATGAAGAAGTCCCTGTTCAAACTGTTGACAGAAAAGAGCAAGTACTAAGGAATAAAGTGATACCTTCTGTTAAGGTAGTCTGGAGGAACCATAATGCTGAGGAAGCTACGTGGGAGCTTGAAAACATTATGATGAAGAATTATCCTCAGTTGTTTGCTTGATTTTGTATAGCAATTCTGGGGACAGAATCTTGTTAAGTAGGGAAGAATGTAACGAATAAATTTTCGAGTTGTGATTCTGGGGACAGAATCCTTTTAAGGAGGGAAGGATGTAACGATCGAGAAATTTATAATTTAATTGAAATATTTATTGAATTAAATAAATATTTTAAATAATTTATTGAGGAAAATAAATATTTGATGTATTGTGGTGAATTAATTTAGTAACTAAATTAATTAATGTTAATTAAATTGAGTAATGATAATTTTTTCTGAAGGATTTAATTTAAGGAAATAAATAAATTAAATCAATTGCTTAATATTTAAGAAGATAATTAAATTAAGTGCATTGTTTAATTTAAAGGAAATAAATAAATTACATAAAGTGATGCTTCTAATTTATTCCTCAAGAGAACAATGAAAGTAAAGGAGAGCTCAACTAGCCCATTAAAAAAATATTATGACTAAGATAATGTAGAATAAATTATCCTTAGCCTTCAACAGATATAACAACCGATAGAATATAATAGTACAACAAGTTTTAGACCAACAATCGCAGTTAGAATAAACAATCCATTGTAAGAGTCAAGTAAAAGCATGATATCTACTATCTTCTATGATTTAAAAGTTTATCATCAATTTTATCACGAGACTCAATTTTAATAAATAATCCACATCACTGAATTATCTATGCACTACGGGTCAAAGATATTCATTAATATCACGACCACAAATTATCCATGCACTACGGGCCAAGAATGTTCGTGTTTTCATCAACGGTCATGATCACGCCATAAAATAATTCATCTTTGCATCCTTGGTCGAAGAGAACCTGTAACCATCGAGAAATTTATAATTTAATTTAAATATTTATTGAATTAAATAAATATTTTAAATAATTTATTGAGGAAAATAAATATTTGATGTATTGTGGTGAATTAATTTAGTAACTAAATTAATTAATGTTAATTAAATTGAGTAATGATAATTTAATTTTTCAAGGATTTAATTTAAGGAAATAATTAAATTAAATCAATTGCTTAATATTTAAGAAGATAATTAAATTAAGTCAATTGTTTAATTTAAAGGAAATAAATAAATTAAATAAAGTGATGCTTCTAATTTATTAATTAAAATTAGATATATAATTATTTATTAATTATAAGTATAATGATAATAAGATTATTATTATTATTATTATTATTATTATAAGTTATTTAAATTAATTAAACTAAAGTTATTTAAATTAACCAGAGTGTGACACAAAGTAACTATATAATATAAATAATATAAGAATAATCTAGTTTGGGTTTTGGTGTGTGGCCAAAGAAGGCCTTGTGGCCTTTGACTTATTCAACTGACGCAAACTTTTTATTTTTCTAACGGAAGAATATGTGGGTGAATGGCCAATTTATATTATCTACGCATCTTATTTTTCCTAAGGCTAGTGGTGAGTTGGGTGAGAAGAAGAATTACAGAGAGTTTACAAGAGAGAAGAAAAACACTGAGTTTTTCTTGGAGATTGGCAAGAGGAAGAAGGGAAATTACTAAACCTAGTCACCATCTTTTGTAGCATACAATCAAAGAGAAGGTATAACTTACTTCAATTCTAATTTTTATGATAATTATGTGGAATTGATACAAATACATGTATATATATGATCTATAATATGTTAATCCTCGTTTGTGGGTGTTATTTGATGATTAAAGGCATGGAATAGGGTTGTAGTAGAAGGTTTTATATATATCAGTGTTTATGTTGTTGGATATGGCTTAGAAAGTACAAATTTTCATGATCAATACTTGTTATAATCTATAATTTGTTGGTGGATTATGTTAGTATGTTAAGAAATGAAAGTGACATAATTGGAATCGTGTCAATTGATTGAGAAACGAATCCGTGGTGATTAAATTCGCTAATAGTGTAAAATATGATGAAATTTGGAAAATTGGGATTTTAATCATTCAAAATTGTATACGTAAAGTGTTTATGTTTTTATTATGTGGTATTGCATGTTTATAGATGTTATAACAAGGTTCTAGTTGCTAGTTTTCATGTTTTCTGTGATATTGGGTTGATTTGGGGTATTATTATGTAATAGATTCTTCGTCTTGCAATTTCATGCGGTAATGGCGCAAAGGCTTAATAAAGTGCGAAATAAAAATGACTATTGCATAATGGGTTTTTCTATGAGCGAGCACCAAAGACGCATTGCCTTTGGTGTGCAAGGAAAGGAAAAAGCGGTATACCGTACCACGAGCTGAGCGTTGACTTACACTTATTGCGGTGTCATGGTAACGGACTTGTATTAGTTTAGCATGCATGTTAATGATGTTGAGGCATAATATAAACTACAATAACAGATTTTCATGCGTTGTAATATAAAGTGTAAAAGAATTTAAGTGATTACTTGAGTAAGCTAGGTAATGGAAACTAAAAGTGATGTTTTCAAAAGTTAGAGATGAACGATTAAGTTATGTTGATCAATGTGTGTTTTCAGAGGCGTTAAGTATGTTAACCTAAATGGTTAGGTGCTAGGTTAGGGTTATGACCTATGATGGTTTAAACCCTAAAGCTAATATTTATATAACTAATTGTTGTTGCGATTTCAATGATGTATGTAGGGTAATTGGAGATTATTTTACACTTGTGTAGCTTACCTATAAGGCAAGTTTCTAAACTTTACCTCTTTACATTAAACAAGCTTTCTAACTTCATTCTTTTCATATTGAATGCAAGTTCCTATTACTAAATCATTATTGTACAAGTTTCTAAAATTCTTTGTAAAGTTGAGCAAGCCTAGTCTATGTTATACAAGCTCTTGTAACCTAATTCGTTACATCGAGCGAGTTTCACTTTCCTAATTATTATTCAAAGCATATATTGTTCTAATACATTGACTCAAGTGAGATTGTTCTAATTCTTTGAATATAGTACTTTGCATGGATATCATGTTATTCAATTATATATTGTTGATATCCGATCTTTGACTTTGATAGCCTTGTTCAGTTATACATTCTTGTATTAAACCTTAAATTAGTAAGCGAACTCTTATTGATTAAATTAATCTATAATTGACTAGCGTTCTAAAATTCTAGAAACACTGATAAGCTAGTTTCAAACTAAACTTTCTTTAGTGCGGAAATTTTAAATTCAAACTGAGACGAACAACCCTAACATAGGGGATTTTGTACGTGTAACGTTTAGATGTTTGTGCACAATACATGGTACAAAGGGCTGATCCCCCTATGTACATTAAGAAGGGTCTGTATAGTCTAAATGACTGTTAAGGTTGAGGTAATAATACCTAAATACCGAAGACATAGTTCGTGGTCTTAAGACCCTCAGATATTAAAGTTCGAACTTATTTTTTATTTTTGATTCGTAGAACAAGTTCATTGTTTTTCAGCATTCGTTGTTCACTCTCATGTTGTTATCATTACTACTTTCTATATCAGTGAGCAATTGTTTGCTCACTCTTGTAATTAACACTGCAGCTAAAGTTGAAAGAGTCGATGAGCCATCTACTAGCAAAGGGAAGGGCAAGATGTCCAAGTGTTGAAGACTTAATGAAATTAATTTAAATTTTTATGTTATGAGACTTGTTTTATTTTTATTCCGCAAACTTATGTAATAAATTTAAGGTTAGATTACTTGGGATTATTTTGAGATGATGATGTAACCCTTTAATGGGAAAGTTTATTGTTCAAGTTATTTAAATTATGTCTTTATCCTTTATGATGGGTAGTTAGATGTAATGGTTTTGGATAGTGAACACCAAATCCTGTGGAAATGGAGTATCTGGATTTGGGGGAGTCACAGAACCCATGGTCATGATTATACCAAAAACTATCCATCAATGCACTACGGGCAAATGAAGACTTTTACCACATCATCTGTAACATTACGGTCATGATTATACCGAATAATCCCTAGTCATAATCATACCAAGTCCATCTATGCACTACGACCACAGATGAATTTCATCATAATATAAGCATGAGGATGATGACAATGAGATAAGAATTCAATTAAATGAAAGCAAAGGATAAATTTCTAAAGATTTATAATTTAATTTATCCAAAATTCAATAACGTCCAAATTATCAACATGATACTGCTTTGTGGAGTAAAATTAAAGAATAATATTGTATCAAAAATGATTTGGACCAAAAAGAAATCAATTTTTGTCATAAATAGTACCTCGGGTGAATAGTAACCGAGTCAATAGTACCCCGTGAATAGTACTTCGGGAATAGTAAACCCGTGAATAGTACTACGGCGTGAAAAAGGTAAAACTTATCAAGAATGCTCAAAATAATATTTCCATAAAAAGATATTGGATAAAGCACAAATATTAAGGATATTCTACTAATTTCATGGAGTATAGAAGCCAAAACTTTAACAAAATGAGTGTAGAATTCGAAATCTGAAACAAAATAATATTACTTACATACTACAGAGTATGGAAGAAAATATTATTTCATATGAATACTGAACAAAAATAATATCCTTACAATACGTTAAGCGAAAATAATATTCTTACTTAATATTGAACAAATATAATATTCCTTACTTAATATTAAACGAAGATAATATTCCTTACAAATATTAAACAAAAATAATATTTCTTGTGAATATTGAACGATATAAAATTTCTTATGAATACGAAAAATAATAACGTAAGCGAATATGAAATTAATAATACCCCTTACGACTGTTGAACGAAAATAATATTCCTACGAATATTGAACGAAGATGATATTCCTTACGAATATTGAACGAAAATAATATTCATACGAATACGAAAAATAATATATCTTCAGAATATGAAATAAATAATACCCTTTACCTTAAAAAGATGAGTATTCCAACTGGTAGGGCGGATATATTCTTGAAGAAAACTTTCACTGTTTTCTACACTCAAAACTTCCTAAAACTCGAAAGAAATACGCTCAATATTATAGAAGAAGAATTCTCTCCGATTACGGTGTGATTTTAATTCTAAGCGAGCATCCTATTTATAGGAGAATGGAAGGATACTATTTAGAAAAGTTTTTCACAGACTGCACAGTAATGTTTTGGACAAAAAATCACGGGCGGAAGAAAACAAACATCAGACGCCCATTTTTCAATAATATCATATAAAACAAACTTTTATAATATATATATATATATATATATATATACAAACACATGTTATATTTAAGAAAACCTCCCCACCCGTGAAGCATTTTGATTCTTCCCCCAATTCATTTTTTCCACGCCATGAATTTACGTGTTCCCCTCCCACCAACATGTCACCATCACAGGTGGGTCCTACCATATTATATATATACTGAATATTTTTCTACCAATTATTTTTAAAAAATAGATAAATTGGGGTCCATAAAATAAGCAAAATTTACATCAAATACTTAATAAAAA
This sequence comes from Panax quinquefolius, assembly GCA_020205615.1. Taxonomy (NCBI): domain Eukaryota; kingdom Viridiplantae; phylum Streptophyta; class Magnoliopsida; order Apiales; family Araliaceae; genus Panax; species Panax quinquefolius. The sequence continues at coordinate 127,512,566 of CM035153.1, read as the reverse complement.
TTCCTTCAAAATTTTTAACAACATGTATTCATCATTATTATTATTCGCAATATTTAACAACCAGATTATTCCCAGGAAAGAGGGGGCTTTCCAATAAGAATTTCTCCCTATTGGCGCACAATTAGGTGACCAGACCTCTCATCGACAGAACTTTCTAGACATCATCAATATTGTAAATAATAATAAGAATAATTGCATCGTCTCAATTATTGATTTAATAATATATAAAATTTAGACAATAATTGAATCAAATAATGTGAGATACTATGCCGCAATTATTGTAGCAATAATTGAATAAAACTGAGTAACTTCTCACGTAAGCATCAATAATCAATACCGTGTGCTACTATGCAACCACGCGTATTACTGTACTTTTACCACCGGGTATTTCAAAAGTTTAACGGTAAAACTTCCGCTGTTATTTTTATAAAAAGATATTTTTATCGTTTTCATTTCGGCGATAATTCCGTTGTGGGGGTCCACAATGATTCTTGCCAGTTGCACGAATATTCTCTGATAAAATGAATATTCCCCGACCAATCAAATATAATATAACAACTTGCATACTTTGTAAAATTTATAAATATTACCCACAACTATAACATTATCTCAAATCCACACCATAATAAAAAAAATATTTCGAGAAAATTAAATCTTTATTCACAAAATTTGGGGTCTTACAATCTCACCTTCTTATGAAATTTTGCCCTCAAAATTGGTGTACGTACCTGGTATGTCGAACAGGTGATGATACCTTGTCATATTCTAACTCTTGAGGTATAACCTTTGAGCGTAGAATATATTCCTTCTTATCCAAGATTTTAACAAGTATCTCCTCATACGTTAAATCTTCTGCTATCTCGTCTAGTTCTAATTCAATAATGTGGTTTGGGTCGTCCACATATTTACGTAACATCGATACGTGAAAAATATTATAAACACGCGACATACTTAGCGGTAAAGCGAGTCTATAGGTCACAGTTCCTACTCGATCGAGGATTTCAAATAGACCAATAAAGTTGAGGATTTAGATATCTTCTCTTCGTCAATTTTTGATTCTAGAATAATGCCCTATTGAAGCTTCTTCTTCACATTCATAAGCTCTGAGTCTGTAGCTTGAGCGGCTTTAACTTTATCGATTAAAGTTGGTTCTAATCGTATATTCACTATCTTCACGTAAGTTCTTGGAGTCTTTAACTCTATCTTCATCCTTTGCAAATCATATATATGGGTATTTGTGTTAACAACGTCGCACTCATAACCGCATACGATCTTTTACTCAACACGTCAGCTACCACGTTCGCTCTTCCACGATGTTATTGAATGGTATGGTCGTAATCTTCGACAGCTCGAGCCAACGTCTTTGGCGCATGTTACGTTCGTTTTGGGTGAAAAAAAATATATGAGGGTTTTGTATCGGGTTCAAGGTTGATACAAAATTCAATTTCATGCTCTAGGGGTAGGCCAGGAAATTCTTCAGGTAATACGTCAAGAAATTTATTAACAATAGAAATATCATTCAAAACTGACGTATTTTTGTTTAAATCTGTTATATGACCTAAGAAAGCTTGACATCCATTTTTGAATAAACGAATAGCTTTATGGCTTGAGATGACAGTGATTGATTTTAATGGTTTGGTTGTTTGAATATAATAGGTTGGTTAGGAATATGAAAGCTAACAACTTTACAAAAATAATCAATTTTAGCATGATGAATAGTTAACCATTCGATTCCTAAAATCACATCAAAGGCAAGTGTTTTCAAAGAGATGAAATCGACAGGTAACGTGAAAGTATCAATTTGAATCAAACAAGATTTATAGATAGTGGAGGTAACGAAGGTTTCTCATAATGGAGTTTCAACAGATAAGTCAAAATATAATTTCTTAGGAGTCAAGTTCAAACGTTGAACACAACTAGGTGAAATAAAAGAGTGGGTAGAATCGATATCAAATAAAGTATAAACTTCGTAAGAGTTTATGATTAACTTACCCGTGATAACTTCGTTTGGGTTTCTCGACAAACGATCTCACTTAAACTACCGGCCTTGACTTATCTGAGACATCCTTTGGCGTCACCATCCCAGCTGGACTTGACTTCACTACACGACAAAATCTAGCTAGGTGACCTTCTCTTCCGCAATTAAAACACGCTTTGGGTTGCTGCGTACAGTTTAGATGGATGTGTCCCTCCTGTCCGCATTTGAAACATACGACCGATGGTCGTTCTCCTTCCTTGACAACGGGTGCTGGTGCTGCTGTCTTTCCATCATTGTTGAATCTTCTCTTCTTAAAATTGTTCCCACTTAACTCACATTTCCTATTATCTTGGCCATGATTACCACCAAAGTGGTTACCATTTCTGACATATTGATTCCCTCCACGTTTATTGTCACCGCTTCGATGATTGCTACCACTGATATTATCGATTTTTTGGCTGGTCTCTCTTGGTTGGGTTATCTCATTATCGCATTCCAATAACTGAGCCCTATTCACAACATCTGAATACAAAAAAAGTTTGTGAGAAATGAGGTATTGACGTATTTCGAGTTTCAAACCTCTTAGAAACATCCGTGTCATTCTCTCCTCGTTATCAACTAAGTGGGACGCAAACCGAGATAACTCGACAAACTTAGCTTCGTACTGCGACACGGTCATATTATTTTGCTTCAGCTTGATGAACTCTACCTTCTTCATGTGATGAATACTTTCAGGAAAGTACTTATCGTTGAACAGTTCTTAGAACTTCTCCCAAGACATCTTCAGTGCGGCAGGCTGAGTAAGCTTTACAGATTCTCACCAATAATCTGCCTTTCCTCGCAACATGAAAGTGGTAAAGGGAACCTTTTGCTCCTCGGAGCATCCCAAGACATCAAATATCTTGGTGATCTGCTTTATCCACGTCTTCGCCTTAAGTGGTTTTGGCTCTCCCAAAAACTCTGGTGGTCCCAGCTCCTTGAACTTCTTAGCGGTGACCGTCTGAGAGTTGCCAGTGTTTCCACCTGTATTTTGGACAGGAGCCGCTTTCGCCTGATGTTTCATGAATTGCATAAAACCTCTGAACATCCCATCGTTCATCATTTGATCGGTGTTGTTGTTTACTTGAGGATTATTGTCTTCCTATTGCACATTATCCTGGGTATTGATCTATGATGACTCAACGGTCTCCTGTGCTCCATTGTTATTCTCAACATTCTCGGATATCATTTTCAAGTACTGCCACAAAACAAGGGTTAATTGACATACAACATATTATCCCTATATTCCGACCTACCAATTAAATAACAAATAAACTTAGGTAGGTCATACTAGCGAAGGAATTACCCGTATCTCCCCTCTTAGTTCTAGTCTCACATCTCAGCCAGGGATCATATACCTAAGCTCTGATACCAACTGTGACGCCCCCAAAATAGGTATACATCACCCATTCTGAGTTGCCAAATACATGATACAAAATTCAAATACAATTTAATTATACAATTGTCGTGTAAAGTACGACAAAACATAAGCTGTGAGTTTTAATACAAATATTATCTTTTAGACAATATCCAAACTCAAATTTAATATTATTACAATTATTAACACATTATTTCATAAAATAGTGAGGACTACTAATGCACCATCTTGGACCATCACTCCGTTCCCTGACTAGTCCTAGCTATGTTCTCATTTTCTGAAGAGAACAATGAAAGTAAAGGGTGAGCTCAACTAGCCCATTAAGAAATATTATGACTAAGATAATGCAGAATAAATTATCCTTAGCTTTCAACAGCATAACAACTGATAGAATATAATAGAAAACAAGTTTTAGATCAACAACTGCAGCAGAATAAACAATACATTAGAAGAGTCAAGTAGAGCATGATATCTACTATCTTCTATGATTTAAAAAGTTTATCATCAGTTTTATCGCTGAGACTCAGCTTAATAAATAATCCACATCACTGAATTATCCATGCACTACGGGCCAAGGATATTCATTAATATCACGACCACGAATTATCCAAGCACTACGGGCCAAGGATGTTCGTGTTTTCATCAACGGTTATGATCAAGCCATAGAATAATTCATCTTTGCACCCTTGGCCGAAGAGAACCCATGGTCATGATCATACCAAAAATTATCCATCAATGCACTACGGGCCAATGATGACTTTTACCACATCATCTGTAACATTACGGTCATGATTATACTGAATAATTCCTGGTCATAATCATACCAAGTACATCTATGCACTAGGCCACAGATGACTTTCATCATAATACAAGCATGAGGATGATGACAATGATATAATAATTCAATTAAATGAAAACAAAGGATAAATTTCTAAAGATTTATAATTTAATTTATCCAGAATTTAATAACGTCCAAATTATCAACATGATACTGCTTTGTGTAGTAAAATTCAAGAATAATATTGTATCAAAAATGATTTGGACCAAAAAAAAATCAATTTTTGTCATGAATAGTACCTCAGGTGAATAGTAATCAAGTAAATAGTACCCCGTGAATAGTACTCTGACATGAAAACGGTAAAACTTATCAAGAATGCTCAGAATAATATTTCCATGAAAAGATATTAAATGAAGCGCAAATATCAAGGATATTCTACTAATTTTATGGAGCATAGAAGCCAAAACTTTAACAAAATGAGTGTAGAATTCGAAATTAATATTACTTACATACTACAGAGTATGGAAGAAAATATTATTTCGTATGAATACTGAACAAAAATAATATCCCTTACAATTGTTGAACGAAAATAATATTCCTTACGAATATTGAACGAATATAATATTTTTTACGAATATTAAACGAATATAATATTCCTTACGAATATTAAATGAAGATAATATTCCTTACTTAATATTAAACGAAGATAATATTTCTTGCGAATATTGAACGATATAAAATTTCTTACGAATACAAAAAATAATAACGTAAGCGAATATGAAATAAATAATACCCTTTACGACTGTTGAACGAAATTAATATTCCTACGAATATTGAACGAAGATGATATTCCTTACGAATATTAAACAAAAATAACTTTCATACAAATATGAAAAATAATATCTCTTCAGAATATGAAATAAATAATACCCCTTACCTTAAAAAGAAGAGTATTCTAACTGGTAGGACGGATATATTTTTAAAGAAAACTTTCACTGTTTTCTACACTCAAAACTTCCTACAACTCGAAAGAAATACGCTCAATATTATAGAAGAAGAATTCTCTGATTCTGGTGTGATTTTTAATTCTAACTGAGCATCCTATTTATAGGAGAATGGAAGGATACTATTTAGAAAAGTTTTTCACGGACTGCACAGAAATGTTTCGGATGAAAAATCACAGGCGGAAGAAATTTTTCAATAATATCATATAAAACAAAATTTTATAATATATATATATATATATATATATATATATATAAACACATGTTATATTTAAGAAAACCTCCCCACCCGTGAAGCATTTTCAGATTCTTCCCCCCCCCCCAATTCATTTTCTTCCACGCGGGCCCCACGTGTTCCCCTCCCACCAACATATCACCATCACAGGTGGGTCCTACCATATTATATATATACTGAATATTTTTCTACCAATTATTTTTAAAAAATAGATAAATGGGGGTCCATAAAATATGCAAAATTTACATCAAATACTTCATAATAATCCCTTCAATATTTTTAACAACATGTATTCATCATTATTATTATTATTCGCAATATTTACAACCAGATCATTCCCAGGAAAGGGGGCTTTCCAATAAGGATTTCTCCCTATTGGTGCGTAATTAGGTGACCAAACCTCTCCTCGACAGAACTTTCTAGACATCGTCAATATTGTAAATAATAATATGAATAACTGTATCATCTCAATTATTGATTTAATAATATATAAAATATCAACAATAATTGAATCAAATAACGTGAGATACTTATCGCAGCAATTATTTGTAGCAATAATTAAACAAAAGCGGTGACTTCTCACGTAAGTATCAATAATCAATACCGTAGTGCTACTACTATGCAATCACCAGACATCGCATTTCTTTACCACCGGGTATTTCAACGGTTTAACGGTAAAACTTCCGTCGTTATTTTTATAAAAGATATTTTTGTTGTTTTCTCATTAAAACGATAATTCCGTTGTGGGGTCCACCAATGATTTGTGGTTATGCATTTAATATTCCCTGATAAAACTAATATTCCCTGACCAATCGAATATAATATAACAACTTGCATACTTTGCAAAATTTATAAATATTACCCACAACTATAACATTTTCTCAAATCCACACCATAATAAAAAAAATATTTTGAGAAAATTAAATCTTTATTCACAAAATTTGGGGTCTTTCAGATACAATAGATACGGTACCCCATGCCTCGAGATAATTTCCTTGACATACAATTTGGCTAACTGGTCCAAACTATACTTAATCTTAATCGGCAAAAAGTGAGCTAACTTAGTAAGACGATCTACTCTCACCCATATGGCGTCGTGCCCTTTTTGCATTGCCGAAAGTCCCACCACAAAGTCCATTGTGATGTGCTACCATTTCCATTATGGAATTTCTAATGGTTGTAATAACCCGCTTGGTCGTTGGTGCTCTTCCTTGACTCTCTGATAAGTTAGACATCTACCTACGCATTCCGCAACCTCCCTCTTCATGTTTGGCCACCAGAAGTGGTGACACAAATCTCGGTACATCTTCGTGCTTCCTGGGTGTATCGAGTATCTCGTACTGTGCGCTTCTTGTAAAATCTCCTCTCTCAGTTCTGGTATTAATGGTACCCAAATTCATCCTTCAAATCTTAGCAGTCCAGTGCTATCAATCTTAAATTTCAATTCATCACCTTCAGTCAATCGCTTCTTGATGTTATTGCAATCTTCGTCCTTCTCTTACGCCTCTTTAACCTTATCCAATAAGGTCGGGCTCGCTGTCATTGTAAATAATTGTTCATTGGTCTCCATCGGATACTTAATCTCCAAGTCTAGTCGTTCAAAATATTTCACCAATTCTTATTGAATGGTCAATTTCAATAACTTCTCTCTGCCTTTTCTGCTCAAGGAATCTGCCACTACATTTGCTTTGCCTAGATGTTACAGAATCTCACAATCATAATCTTTGATCAATTCTAGCCATCGGCGCTGCCTTATGTTTAATTCTTTTTGTGTGAAGATATACTTCAGACTCTTATAATCTGTATATATTTCACACTTCTCGTCATACAAATAATGCCTCCAAATCTTCAAGGCAAAAACTACCGCTGCTAACTTCAGGTCATGAGTCAGATATCCCTTCTCATAATCTTTCAGCTGATGTGAAGCGACATGAATGACCTGTAGTGTTACATCAAGACACAAAGAAAGATCCCGTGTGACGACGATCATTATACACTATAAACCCTCCCGTGTTGTCCGATAAGGCCAACACAGGTGCTTGACTAAGCCTCTTCTTCAATTCTAGAAAACTTTCTTCACACTTCTCCATCCAAACGAACTTAGTTATTTTTCTAGTAAGATTGGTCAACGGTGATGCTAATCTCAAAAAATCCTGAATAAATCTTTGATAGTATCCCGCTAATCTTAAGAAACTTTTGATTTCTATAAGCGTCTTTGGCTGCTCAAAATTGATAACCGCTTCTACCTTAGTTGGATCCACCGAAACACCATTCTTGTCGATAACGTGCCCCAAAAACTACACTCTCTGCAACCAAAACTTACACTTGGAGAATTTTGCATACAACTTTTCCCTCTTTAATGTCCCCAACACTATCCAAAGATGTTCGACGTGTTCTTCCTCCGTCTCTGAATACACTAGAATGTCATCGATGAATACGACAACAAACTTATCCAAATACAGTTTGAACACTCTATTCATTAAATCCATAAATGTTGCTGGCGCGTTTGTCAATCCGAATGACATTACTAGAAACTCAAAGTGTCCATACCGAGTTCTGAATGTCATCTTTTGAATGTCCTCCGGCCTCACTTTCAGTTGGTGATAATCGGTCCTCAAGTCAATCTTTGAAAATTACTTCGCCCCCTTTAACTGATCAAACAAATCATCTATCCTGGACAACGGGTACTTGTTATTAATGGTGACCTTGTTCAACTCTCGGTAGTCGATATAAAGTCTTAGCGACCCATCTTTCTTCTTTACGAATAAGACTAGTGCTCCCCACGGTGATACGCTCGGTTGAATGTTTCCTTTATCTAACAACTCTTGTAATTGAGCCATCATTTCTTTCATCTCTACTGGTGCCATACGATACAGCGCTTTGTATACTGGTGTTGTCCCTGGTGCCAAATCAATAACAAACTTAATCTCTCTATCCGGTGGCAATCCCGAAATCTCGTCTGGTAAGACATCAACAAAATCCCTTACAATAGGTATCTGACTTAGTTCACCCTCGACTCGTCGAGTATTAACCACGTGTGCCAAATAACCTATACAACCCTTCCTAAGCAATCTCTGCGCTTGCACCATCGTCAGACAATGAGATTGTCTCGGCGATTTACTACCATAAAATACCACCTTCAACTTATTCAGAGTCTTGAGGTATACACACTTCTTCTTACAGTCTATAACTGCTCCGTGAACCGATAACCAATCTATCCCAAGGATTACATTAAACTCCCCAAAACGAATCGGTATCAAATCCACTTTGAGCTTAAGTCCTCACAATTCGGTATAACAATTCCTATGAATGTATTCTACGGGGATAATTTCCTTGTTCGCTACTACTACATTCATAGGGTTTTCTAATCTCTCACGGGGTAAGTTTAACTGTTTAGCAAATTCTTTGGAAACAAAAGAGCAGGTAGCACCCGAATTAAATAAAACGTATGCATCTATATCATTGATCGGAATGATACTTGACACCATGTCCTTAGACTCCCCCGAGTGATTCCTCCCACAGTTATTGCACTTCATACTTTTCTTGGCCTCCCCCGGGACTTATTACCTCCATAGGATTGGCTCTCCGTCCATTTACGCTTATTGGGGTTGCTACCTCCGCTGCTTCCCCCTTTTTGTCCTTCCTGACCGATCTTCTTTTCTTGTTTGAATCGAGCAATGGCTTCATTGCCTCCTTCGGCAATGATAGCCCTTTCCAATAGATCAGAGTAGGTCTTAATCTTTAATACTTCCACTACTTTCTGCACCCACGGTTTAAGTCCTAATTCGAACCTCCTTGCCTTCCTAGCCTCCGTGCCAACCTGATGTGAAGCAAATCAGGCCAACTCGTTAAACTTTGCCACATTCTCTGTGACAGACATACTACCTTGTTTCAGTTCCACAAACTTAACTTCCATATCCTGTTGTGTATTCTCTGAGAAATAATTCTCAACGAATAGCTCCTTAAATCTTTCCCAAGGAATAACTCCTTCGTCTGCTCGTCCCTTATTGGCTTTCCACCAATAGTTAGCTTCACCCTTCATCATGAAAGTGAAAAAACTCGTCTTCTATGCTTCATCCACTCGTGCGACCTCAAACACCTTCTCCATTTCTTCTATCCATGTCTGGGCTTCAATTGGGTCCAAGGTTCCCCGAAACTCCGGTGGTCCTACCAATTTAAAGTCCTTAAAGCTAGCCAAGTGTTGTACTGTCTGCCATGCTGCTAGTGGGGGTCTGTTTTGCATTACCTCAGTTAACAGGTTAACGAAATTCTGCATTGGATTAACATTTTCCCCTCCACCATTGTTAACAGATCCTTCCTCTCTCTGGTTCCGCGTTAGTCTCCTAGGCGGCATGATCTGAGTAAAGGAAGAAAACTATTAGGCTTTATGTGATATGCTATCCATGTTAGCATTAAGAATTGTAAGATGTCTATCAATCATTTTTGATTTAAATAAAGAACTTCAGTATCACAATAAAACTCGATGGATTTCCTCAACCCAACACTTACAGACCCTACTTAAGTTTTCTACGAAGGTTATAACCTAGGTTTTGCATTCCAAACGTTTATAACCTACAACTTTTATACCAACCTGTGACACCCCCGAATCCGGGTCCTCTGACCCCGGTCCGGTTATCACGATAAAATACAAACATCCACCTCTAAACAAAATACGATAACTAAAATGCAGAATATAATAAACGTACGTCATTTATTCAAAAGGTGTTACTAGTCCCAAGATTCGATAACCTTAATACAATCTTACAAACATACCCTCAAATAGTCATTACGGTTCATATTGCATAACAATAATTTAAACTAGGCATAGAGTAAAGTATGCTCCTCGCAACTATCCTACATCTTTCCTTTACCCTTGTTCTTTCCTGAGGTCTCGGGCTTAGCTACAATATAATTCATGATATAGCAAGGATGAGTAACAAGTTTGCTCAACAAGTTTAAATACAACAATAAGGATATATCATGATGAATGGAAAATATCTGACAATGAATTCAACAATATGAATATCTGAAGGATTCAACAATGTGAATATTAGAAGCAAAGATAATGATTGCTTTTAGAATAACTGATAGTCAAGTAAACTTTGAACTATAAAACTCCAATGGAATCAATATATGATTGACCCTTTGGTTACTGGCTACAGAGTAAGTACTGAAGGGATCAGCCTCGTGTACACCATGTATGTGCATAACATTTAAATCTGCTCTTTGTATCTTATTTTAGATACCTGGGGTACTCCCCTATCATAAAAGGAGTGTTCTTTCAGTCTAAGAATCCTTACCATCAATTGATTTGGATAGCTTTTATAAAACTTCATACACTTGTCTGACCGAACAAAGGTTCAGACTCTATCTGACACAGTTTAAGAATTATAAAACTTTAAATGATGTACAATTCCAATACTATACGAACTCAAGTGCACTAAGTGCGAATATCAATAATATCGATGTGGAAAAGTCACTACAAAAAAATGGATCATAGGCGACGGGGGTACTGTCAACGAGAGTATAACCGTCGGGAATGATATCAATAGCGACGACCAAGCTGTCATTAATGTATGTCGTCAACAATGAGTTGTATTTACTTATATGGCACCATCTTTTCCACTACCCACGCGCGAGAAGGGTGTTGGGCGACGGGCTATAGCATTGGCGACGAGACTATGCCGTTGGTATTAAGTCATTGGCGACGGGAGTTAAATAGACGGCCATGCCGTCGAGAATGAGTCCTATATAACAGATCGGTTTTAATTTTTCTACTTATCATTTTTCTTCCCCCCCCCCGGGTGAATCTTCTTTCTCTCTTCCTCCTGTCGTCGCCCTGAGTAGCTCACCGTCGTCCATCTTCAGATTACGCTGTCGCCCAGCTTCCGATTACCACCACCACCTCGACGTCGAGTCCCCGTCGCCGCCTCTCCTCTGTCCCCGTCGTCGACAGTCCTCGCCTCAGTAAGTTTTTCCAATTCAACTTTTTCCCCTAATTAATTTATGGAACCTAGCTTTGTCATCATCTCACTGTATAATAAGATTTGATTTAAGGTCTATATTATTTGATTTATACTAGTATTAACAGTGCTTGTGTTAAGTTTGGTAAATTTCCTAATTTTTTTGGCCAAAATCCAAAGTACAGTGCTTGTGTTTAGCTTCTTTAAATCAAAGTATGAAAACTTTTGGGCATTGTGATATTCTTTAAATTAAAAAGTTGAGATTATCAAGTGGGTTTTGGAGCCTGAATCCCAGGTTGGTGTTGCATTCTGTTTTTAGTTTTGTAGGATTTGTATAAAAAAATTCTTGCCTTTTCATTTTTCTTATTGTTTGATATTTTTTACATATCTGTATTATTATTATGTACATAGAAATAAATCTACGTACCATTATGTAGCGTATTGTTATGTACATAGTATATATATTTCTATGTGTGTGTGATGGTTAATTTCTGTGTGCTACCATCTTATGTTGAGAATATTTGTGTCCCAGGTTAATTCCGTATGTCACTACTATTTTAGTTTCTAAAATGTGAATAAATGCACTCATCTCTCGTTGTGTTGTAAGCTATTCGCACCTTTTGTTGTTGTATATTCAGTGTCGTCATGTGCATGCTCGATGTCTTATTTAAATGAATCTTTCGTTTATTTCTAATTTTTAGTCTTTGGGGGTTAAGTTTTTTGTTCTCACTAGTAGCTTTCAAGCCTTGGGTTAAGCTTGAGTTCATAAAGAATAAGGTTGAGATGAAATTAGTTTGAGCTTAGACCGTGCCTTATACATTTTAAACCCATTTTAAGTTTTATACAAAATTTCAGAACTATATGAGACATATTATTTGTACTTGAGCTATTAAAATATGAGTTTTTTTAATAATAAAGAAGCTTAACATTCAATCTAATCATATGAAGTCCAATCTCAACATGTTGTTAGACTAATTAGGTATGAATGATATTAATGTCTAATCATAGTACACGGAGCAACATCAATCAAAAGATAGTGGTTCAACCAAATGGAAATGGTAAGTAATGTTTGTCTTTGCTCTTAAAGGAGGTTTGGAACCTAAGTTGCCTTAATTTACAAAAATTTACACTAAAATCATATAAAGGAGGTTTGTTACTTTTCTTGGACATGTTATTTGGGAAAAGTTAATCAAGTGTCTTATAAGAGGATGAAACTAATAACTTCTTCCAACCTTTTAGCATTATTGAATATAATTGTATTATATATATAAATATTTGGTCAAAATATAGACAATTTATAACTTCAATTATTGGGTATGATGTTGGATGACTTTACTAGGCTTAGTAAAGAGGTAATATAATTTTTTTACAATTTCATAAATAAGTGCATATTTTCATATAGTTTAGGAAGATTAGAAACCCGTTTGAGATTCACTTAGTAGGAGTGAATCTAAAATAGTCCTCATTTTGGGACTGTTCTTATATGTTTCGATCTCACTTAGGTCGGTGTTAACGACTTGAGCACGTCTTTATATTTTTTGAATTTTTGGTCAGTATATATCACTTGATGTTCTTCGGGTGCATATTTAGACTACGATGTGTTAGTCTATTTCGTGTACTTGAAGACCATAAGGAGGTGTTGTCGAAATTTCTAAAAAATTTAAATATGTGTTCAAGTTGTTGGCATCAGTGAGGCGACACATCCGAGAATGGGATAAAAGCCTGACCTGTTAGAGTGGGAGATGAAGTTAGGAAAATCAAAAGCTTGCATATACATTAACTTGGAGACTTGATTGTGTTTGTCTAACTTTCCATATATATAGCAGACAATTGTCCGAGATGTCTGTTGATCAAAATTGGATGGAATGTAAGGTAGCCACTAATAAGAGTGGGCTTAGCTCTGAGTATCGTAGTGGGGTTGAACAGTTTCTCAACTTTGCATTTGAGCAAGTCAGCGGCGATGAGATCAGATGTCCTTATAAGAGGTGTGTGAATGAAGTGTGGAAGGAAAGGATTGATGTCATGTGCGACTTATTTGTGTATGGGTTCAAGCAGGGTTATACGACATGGATCTATCATGGGTAAACCTGGTTGGATGAACATGAATCAGAATCGAAATCCAGAGGTGATGAAACCTTTGATCGTATTTAACATGATAGTTGAAGTCTTTGGTTCATAATTCCAAAGTGGAATACGTATGGGGATGGCGATAGCGTCGAGCAAGAGCCGAATGATGGGGCTAAGGGTTTTATGAGTTATTGTATGAAGCAAATGACGCCATCAATCGTATAACAGAACGTAAAAGCACACCGTCTTATCTACCGTGACTAAGTTTTTATACTTCAAGAACGAGCATGACTGTAGCAAGAGAGGTTTTAATGAACTGTTAAGCATTGTGAAGGAGTGCTTACCTGCAGGCAATAAGTTACCGAAGTCGTACTATGATATGAAGAAAATGGTCAAAAGGCTCAATCTAGGGTATGAGAAGATTGATGCTTGTGAGAATAACTGTATGTTGTATTATGGTGATGTCAATAATGATAAGAGGTCATGTAATATTTGTGGTGCAGTGAGACATCGATGAGCAGTAAGAAAAAGGGAAAAGACGTGCCGAGAAAGATCTTACGTTACTTTCCCATTGCCCCGAGGCTTCAAAGGTTGTTCATGTCAACACATACCGCCGAGGATATGAGGTGGCACTCTACACGGGACATAGTCGAAGGCCAACTGACATACCCGGCAGATGGGCTTGAGTGGAAAATTTTTGATAACAAACACCCCTCGTTTGCTGAAGAGGTTCGCAATGTTAGGCTTGGACTTGCTACGGATGGGTTTAATCCATTTAATGGGCCTTACACAAAGCCCTACTCAACTTGGCCGGTGATTATTGTGGTGTATAACCTCCCGCCTTTGATGTGCATAAAAGATCCCTACATGTTCATGCCTTTACTGATTCCGGGTGATAAGAGTCCGAGTAAAGATATCAATGTATACCTCAAGCCGTTAGTTGATGAGTTGAAGATGTTTTGGGAAAAAGGGGTTCAAACTTATGATGTATCTCTTAAGCAGAACTTTGACATGAGGACAGCTTTATTGTGGACAATAAATAACTTCCCGGCGTTAGGAATGATCAGTGGATGGTTGACTCACGGGGGCTTGTCATGTCCCGTGTGCATGGGGTCAGTTAAAGCTATGCGGCTCAAACATGGGGGGAAAATGAGTTTCTTTGCAACATCCTGACAATTTTTGTCGATTGAACATCGTTATCGACGGATGAGTAGATAATTCAATCGAAAAACAGAGAAACGTCAAGTACCTGGCCATCTTTCTGGGTCAGCAGTGTTGGAGCGAGCTTATGGTTACGACAAGGTTCACAACTGGACACACAGATCCATGTTCTTTGGCCTGCCTTATTGGGCTACACTCTGCATCTGTCATTGTTTAGATCCGATGCATACTAAGGAGAACGTATTTGATAACCATTTTTATACGACCTCTAGATGGCGCAAGTAGAACGAAAGAACAACAACAAGTCGAGACTTGATTTGGTAGAAATGAACATTAGGGAAGATCTGTGGGTCATATCAGAGGGTAGTAAGACAGAACGCCTAAAGTCGAATATACTTTGACGAGGAACAGTTGATATTGATATGTAATTGGATCGCTGGATGAAGCTCTAGATGGATATTCTTGAATATAGCAAGGTGTTGTAAAGTCGGAGAATTTCAAGTTTCGGGGTCTCAAAAGTCATGATTGTCACGTATTCATGTAGAAGTTGATCCCTGTGGCATTTATCGACTTGTTACCAAAACGTGTGGTCAAGCAACCGATGAGCTTTCTAATTTCTTCGAGAGATCTATGCTTGACGGAGCTCCAAATTTCAAAGACATAGATAAAATGGAGAGGCGAGATAGGGAAATAATGTGCAAGTTAGAAATGATCTTCCCTCCATCGTTTTTTAATTTAATGGAGCATTTGCCTATTCACTTGCCATACGAAGCTAAGTTTGGCGGTCCCGTGCAATATAGATGGATGTATCCATTCAAGAGGTAATAACATTAATGTTTTTAATACGGTAAATGTAGAATTCTTGTTTGCTAATCTATATATCAGATAGGTATATGCGACGTCTAAAGCAAAAGGTGAAGAATAGAGCCCGTGTAGAGGGGTCAATTGCTGAAAGTTATGTTATGGAGGAACTTGTTAATTTTTGTTCGTTGTACTTTAAGCCGAATGTTCAGACGAAGCACAGTCTCTTACATGAGAATGAGGCTATTGCGTACAAGGAAAATGGAGAATTAACGGCCTTTAGTCATCCTGTACACCCATTCGACGATAAAAAAAGGCGATTCTTGACCGATAGTGAGTATGCAGCTGCCACATTGTATGCACTTGTCAACATGAATGAAGTAGCGCCATACATTAAGTAAGTAGTCATAACTATATATGTCTGGTGTAACTGGGAGAGGTTCCTTTACAAACACATTAAGTATATAACTGTGTTACAGTCAATATGATGCTGAAGTACGTGAAGTGAATCCGAGTATATCGGATGGAGATTTGCAAAATTTGAGAAATGGACAATCTGTGCAATGGTTTAAAGATCATGTAAGTCTAACCTTTACAATTTCAATGAATCTACCATCATAGATTTATTCTTATGGCATAATTAACTTTAGAATATGCTGTGTTAATGTACATTAGGTCTTCACAGATGAGTTAGTTGACAATCGGCTAAAGCTTATAGCCGACGACCTTGAAAGATCTGTAGATACTTATACATACTGTATTGTCAACGGTTATAGACTGATTCTGGTGTTGTGGTTAAAGGTAGCTGCTACGATAATCTTTGGGATGACTGGTATGGACGATTGCTAGAAGTTGTCGTTCTCAAATATTGGGGTCATAAAGAATTAGTTTGCTTCAATTGTCATTGGTTTGATGTTGAGAATGGAGTTAAAGTAGATAAAAAATCAGGACGAGTGACTATTAACGTTAAGTCAAAACTAAGACTGATGACTGGTATGGATGAGCTTTTTATTTTAGCAAGTCAAGCAACACAGGTGTACTACGCGTAGAGTGTTAAGACTCCTGCAAGCCCATGGCATGCTGTTATAACCACCAAAGCCCGTGGTTTTCAAGGCACAACTCCTCGTTCAGACGATGAACCTTTACAAGTCAAGTCTACTAGTGTCACACCTGCTGATGTGACAATTATTAGTGAGTCTGGTGAAGAAGAGGATGATGTTGTCACTGTCGAAAGTGAAGACAATGTTGTTGAGGAGGTAGATATAATTGAAGAAATCGTTGAGGATGACGAAGATGGTGATGACAACGATAGTGAAGATCTACTGCTCGAAGATGACGATTCTGATATTGATGGCTTTGATGATATAAATGATTAGGAGTATGTACTCTTTATGTCTTTTTAGTTGTATTCAAATGTAATAGTTGTATCCTTTTAGTTATATCTGCATGTTGTATCCTTTTAGTTGTATTCAAATGTCATAGTTGTTTCCTTTTAGTTATATTTGCATGTTGTATCCTTTTAGTTGTATTCAAATGTCATAGTTATTTCCTTTTAGTTATATCTTCATATTGTATCCTTTTAGTCCTTTTTAGTTGTATGTGCAATGATTTAAACCGATATTTATGTCAGATCCTTAGTTGTATCCACATATTATCTTCTTGATGATGATTTGACAGTATATATACAGATATGGCGCGTACACCACATGACGATCGTGGTGGGCGTGCTGGTAGTTCAGGCCGTAGGGGCCGTGGAGGTAGTGCTGGTGATGATCAGGCCGGATCATCAGGTATAATTACATATTTTGTTGTTATACATCTTATTGTTTTTAATTTTATATAATATTGACATTATATTCATTTATATAAATATTATTGTATTTCACTACATAGGTGATCGACGTAGGCCTCCGCGAGGACTAGCACATGGATTGCTAGGGAATCCCCCCAAGCGCCGCTTATATGCCGTGTCGGAACTACTAGGTAATGTCATATTTAACATTACGTTTGTATTAATTATTTAGTTCTTATATATTCTTTGTAATTTGGAAATTTAATAATTTCAATTTTAGTATCCTTGACGCGACGCCAAGGAACAAGTTGCTTGGGATCGTCCACAACCGATTCTCCAAATTTCGGAATGAGGGGGGATGATGTGGATGACCGCATTACGTGGACCGATTATTCACGAGTTTAGGTAAGAAGTCATTCATTCATATGTTAGTTTTAATTTGTGCTTTTGAATATTTATTTACCGCTTTGCTTTATGTTGTCTACTAAGTAACTGCTGATATTCATATGTTGTACTATAGAGATATTATCGCTTCGAGGATGGGCAGGAAGCCCACGGCAGCACTGTTCTTGGGAAGTATCTCGAGATGAATTGGCACAAGTGGGTCTACGACTGAAAGAAGAAGGCCCAGACCAAGATAGCTGATGGATAGACACTTAGAGATGTCCGGCCAGATTTCATTGGTGCTGCAGTGTGGGAGCAGATGTGCGATATTTGGGAGGGCGAGCCGTTCAAGAAGATGTCGGCATGACAGCATAAATGCCTCGACAGCAGAAGTAAATCTCTCCACATCGTGACTTTGAGTCAACAGACGACATCTGCGCAGGAGAGACTCGAGGTCGGTCTAAAGCACCGACCTTCCCCTCGAAGTTTTGGTGGCACGCCACCGGAAGAAAGGTGACGGTGGTTATATCACCGAGGCAGAGAGCGATCACAGTAAGTAATTTAATTATTTCATTTAGTATGTATTTGATGGCTTTGAAATTCTTTTATATTTTTTTGTGTAATACTTGTTTTTCACCTATTTCTGTGTTTTTCCATACACGGTTCGAGGACCTTTTCGTGGTCCTGAGCAATGACGAGAGGTGACACTCCCGGTGGTGAGGCCGAGCGTGAGGACGAGGAGATGGAGGACTGGCTGCATGCTATAAGGGGGGCGAAGAAGGGTAAAGTTGTGAGCATTCCCCGTGTCCTAGCCTACACTATAGTCCCTACTGCGAGATCTCGACGTCGCCCACCCAGCAAAGGTAGTGGTGCGAGTGGATCAGGCGCCGACCCTTCATTATCTGACGACTTCTTCAGGCAAATCATAGAGGGGTGCATGGCGAGCAGTGTCATGCAGTCAGGCACACCATCACACGAGCGGATCTACCAGCTTGCTCACGAGGTTATCCATGGCTCCATAGATCCTAAGGCTGCCGCTGACGACCTCATGGGTGTAGTTCGGGAGGAGGCCATCCGTGTATGTGCAGTTGTCTTGGCCAACATCTTTCCTCCACATATTCGACAGGTAAAACTTATTATTGATGTATTTCCTTATTTGTAATTATATTGTTTATATAAACTGTAAAATAACTAGTTAACACGGAAACATAGGCAATAGAACCGCATAGGCAATAGACACGCATTACAACTAACGGGACTCGCTTCCGATATACGGAGCCCGAGTTCTAGTCCCGTCCGCCTAACTTGGAAAAACTTAGAAAAATAGTCAAAAAAGAGACCAAAACCCACCCCGGTCGTCCAATCGACACGAAAATATAGGCAATACAACTGCATAGGTAATTAACACGCATTACAACTGACGGGACTCTATTCCGATATACGGAGCCCGAGTTCGAGTCCCGTCCGCCTAACTTGAGAAAACTTAGAAAAATAGTCAAAAAAGAGACCAAAACCCACCCCAGTCGTCCAAATGACACACAAACACAGGTAATAGCACCGCATAGACAATAGATACGCGTTACAACTGACGGGACTCAATTCTGATATACGGAGCCTGAGTTCGAGTCCCATCCGCCTAACTTGAGAAAACTTAGAAAAATAGTCAAAAAAGAGACCAAAATCCGCCCCGGTAGTCCAAATGACATGCAAACATAGGTAACAAGATCAAGATAGGCAATAGACATAATGTTACAACCGACGGGACTCGATTCGATATATCTGAAGCTCGAGTTCGAAGTCTTGTCTCACTTAACTTGAGAAAACATAGAAAAATAGTCGAAAGAGAGACCAAGACCCACCCCGGTCATCCAAACGACATGCAAACATAGGCAATAGCACCGTATAGGCAATAGACACGCGTTACAACTGACAAGACTCAATTTCAATATACGTAGCCCGAGTTCGACTCTCATTCGCCTAACTTGAGAAAACTTAGAAAAATAGTCAAAAAAGAGACCAAAACTCGCCCCGGTTATCCAAACGACACACAAACATTGGAAATAGTACTGCATAGGCAATAGACACGTGTTACAACTGACGGGACTCAATTGCGATATACGGAGCCCGAGTTCGAGTCCCGTCCGCCTAACTTGAGAAAACTTAGAAAAATAGTCGAAAAGAGACCAAAACCAGTCCTGTTCATCCAAACGACACACCAACATAGGCAATAGCACCGCATAGGCAATAGACATGCATTACAACTGACGGGACTCGATTCCGATATACGGAGCCCGAGTTCAAGTCCCATCCGCCTAACTTGAGAAAACTTAGAAAAATAGTCAAAAAGGAGACCAAAACCCGCCCCTGTTGTCCAAATGACACGCAAACATAGGCAATAGCACCGCATAGGCAATAGACACACATGACAACAGATGGGACTCGATTCCAATATACGGAGCCTAAGTTCGAGTCTCGTCCACCTAACTTGAGAAAACTTAGAAAAATAGTCAAAAAAGAGACCAAGACCCGCCCCGATCATCCAAACGACATGCAAACACAGGCAATAGCACCGCATAGGCAATAGTAGCATGTTATAAACTAATGAGACTCAGATTCGATATACTTGAGCCCGAAGTTCGAGTCCCGTCCTCACTGACTTGAGAAAACTTAGAAAATAGTCAAAAAGAGACTAAAAACCCGCCTTTATCTACCAAACGACTATTAAACACACACAATAGCACCAAGATAGACAATAGACACACGTTACAACTGATGGGACTCAATTTCGATATATAGAGCCCGAGTTCGAGTCCCGTTTGCCTAACTTGAGAAAACTTAGAAAAATAGTCGAAAAAGAGACCAAAACCCGCCCCAATCGTCCAAACAACACGCAAACACAGGCAATAGCACCGCATAGGCAATATACATGCGTTACAACTGACGGAACTTTATTCTGATATACGGAGCCCGAGTTCGAGTCTCGCCCGCTTAACTTGAAGAACACAAACTAAAATAATGTAAATATGTTTTTATTTTGACTTTGTTATTAATATTTTATTTTTGTAGGGTTTTGTTGACGAGACTCGTGGAGGTGGAGGTGGAGGCACTGGTGATGACCGCCGAGGCGATGATTTGAGCGATTTCTTCCAAAGACAGGTGATGACCATCGAGTTGATGACGAGCAGCCTCCTCCAGTATAGGGTGATGACCGCCGAGTAGATAACGAGGAGACAGGCGACGGGTTGTAGTTAGTTTATGTTATATTCTGAGTTTCATGTATGTACTTGTACAGTTTTTGAGTTGTACCGACGACCATTATATTTTTGATATGTATATTTGATTTTGATTACTATTTGAATGGTGAATTGTATGATATTTGCTTGTTATTTGATGGTTGTTATTAGTTTATAACAGGTGTATGATTATATTTGTAAATGAACAGGGAAATTTTGAAATTATAAAAAAAATCAAAATATATATAGTCATTGCCGACGGGGGTAATGGCGATGGCAGTGCCGTCGCCAATGACATATAGCGACAATCATAAGTTAAAAGTCATTGCCAACGGCTATAAAGTCATGGCCAACAGTCTCGTCGTCGAGAATGAGTTTTTCCCTCAAAAAAATCATTAAGTCTTTGCCGACGGCGTTGTCGTCGCTCACTCCATCGGTATTGACATTGTGTCATCGCCAATGATAATGATGCCGATGACTGGCGACGGGAAACAGGGGCGACGACCTGTGAGGCGACAGTCTTACCGACGGCATCTGTCATCGCCAATAACCTCAATGCCAATGGCACTGTAGTCATAAGCGACGGCAGTGCCCATCAGCAATGACTGGTTTTTTTGTAGTGAGTTGTAAAGTAATTAAACCACTTAATAGCATGCTTAGAAATAAAGTTCAAGCTTAAATGAATAACTTTCAATTCAACAATAACATGCTCAATACAATATGAAGAGGATAGGAAACTTGCCCACAATCTAAAGTTGTGTAAGTTAGGAAACTTGCAACACAATAAAAATAGTGTTCGGATACTTGCTCAAGTAAAAGAGTAAGAATTAAGGAACTTGCACAACCAAAAAGTGAATTTCGGAGACTTGATCAATATAAATTTGAGTAAGGTTACGGAACTTGCCTGTTTGCTCAGCTACAATTTAATTCTAGCTTTAATTAACTTGTGTTGAAACGACCTAACATTAACAAGTCGGTCTTTTCAATTAGTATATGTAAACTAGTATGAGTCTATACTTACAAGAATCAAATCATCACATAGCATGATTCTTAACACATTACATAGAATATTGGTCATATATTACAAGGTAAAGTAATCATATAAGCTTGCCTTGAACTTCAGATCAAAAACAAAAACTATTCATGAATGCAGGATACAGTATTGTGTCTCGGGTCTAGGCTTACTGACCAAGCAATGCTGCGTTGTCCCTCAGCTGCACTGTGGTTGAGCTTTGCACTTTCTGTTTCTATCCAACTCTAACATACCAATACACTTATACTTTAACATACATACATGCTAGAGCTTTTCACATAGCACATGACCATACTTGAGTTTACCTTTATAAGTTTTAGCTTATAATTTACATGGTGTTCAGGAATAGAAAAGTCATGTGGTTACCATGCTTCATAACTTGGTTATACTATATTCAGTAGTCATGCTTGTGTATAAACAACACATGTATACTTTACTCACATAGTTTATATTTTAGAAATTTCCTTTTTATGACTATGTGTGCATAAGTGAAAACCATAAATTAACCAAACGATGCTCATGTCAATATATTTATAGGCATAATGATTCCTAATATACATGTTTGCATGGTCATAACTTAATTTACTCATTACTTGATGACATTAGCTTTCTCATTCTAACTTTCTTTGAATTTTACACTAAGTCAACTTAGTATATAAAAGGCATCTTGACATATAACTCTTATGCATTTATAACATATATTAAAGCCACATATACATGCTCAAATGGTCAGAACTTACTAGATAAAAGTCTTGGTCAAGTTCATTTTGAAAAGTCTTAAGTTTCTTATCTTTGAAATTGTCTTAACTTTCAATCATGTATGCTAGTGTGTTTAATAACTTTAGACTTGCATTTCATGTCAATATAAACCATATTATTATGTTAATCAGAATGCTCACATGAGGTGTTCGTGACAAAGTTCACTTTTGAAATTACAAATTTCATTTCAAGACCCTAAGTGTTGAGTCAATCATATGTACTAACATTGTTATACTTGTTCATACTACATGCATGTGCTTATATCTCAGGTCATTCCCCTTGTTAGGAATATACCTAAGTCATAACATCAAGTTAGCAACTCATAGCACAACCAAAAATCGTAAATCGATTACGGTATGCACACCTTGATTCATGTACCGAACTGAAAGTAGTAAACTTGCTCTATTTTATAGAGCATCAAACATCAACAATTCTCCTTGATTTAAACATGCTTAATACCATCATTTAAGAGTTCATATATGTAAACATACTTCCTAAACACATTATAGCATGCTAATTCATTTTGATTGACAGAGAATTTCAAGTAATTTTAAGAATTTGACAAAACCCAACTAAGAACAAAAGTTTAAGATTTTATACCTCTTGAAGCTTAGTTTGCTTAATTACTCCCTTCTGAGATTGCTAGACTCTTTTTGAACAACAAACACTCAATTTCAATTTACCAGAGGTTCCACAGACAAAACAAAATCAACGTAAACTCTGAGAATTGGACTACTATTTATAGAAGAACTTTGGACTAGGAATTAGCTTTGCATGGAACGTTGAGACTGAAATGTAGAAGGAGGCTACACTGGTTCATAAGGGGTTGTTCAACCACCCACCATCAGCTATCTTCCTAGACAATGATCACAGACTTGGAAGTTAGGTATATAGAGTGTAAGTTACTGTTCATGGTACTGTGGAATTTTATATTGCAGCAACGTGCTCTAATTTGGTTCAGTTAGTTACTTTAACTCCCAAATGAAATTTTAATGTACAATCGTTACCATATTAGGAAAATTTAGGGATTATTTATGTACTCATATCATATAATCCATATACATTAAATACACGCAATAAAATAACACAGTTAGGTATTATTAACCGGGTATCTCCCATAATTATTCTTTCTACACGTAACCACATAATAACATCATTTAATATTAATTAATTGTTCAGTTTACACATGTATTTCCCCTCCCAATTTCTGGAATACATAGATATTTAATTATTTCTATATTAAAATCATTTATGATTTTATTGCACTACTTGATACTTCATATCATTAAAATATATTCTTATCATATGATTTTATTCATGTCACACCTTACATTAATGTTCCATTTCATTTCTACAGTAGAAAACTAATTTCTTTCCAGATTGGACACTAGCGCAACTGCGCCATTTTGTACTGCTAGGAGGGCACAGCTGCGCCGGTCACTGGCAGTGCCAAAATGATTTAGCTTCAAGCCAGTTCTAAATTCTATCACCACACAAGTTTTACATGATATAATTTAACTTCTATAGTGGTGATATACCCATAATTGAAATGAATCAATATGTTCAAATCCTGTCACTATATTCAAATAAATTGAATATTTAATTATTAAGAATCCTATCAATTCTTTGATATCAAAATCTTAGGGTTAGTCCACTAATTTAAATACTATTAGTGACTCCCTTTAATCATTTCATAAATTCACATAACCACATAAGGTTTAAATATACTCACAAAACTAACTCATTAAAATTAAATCACATATTTATTTAATGCGGAGTTTAAAATTCACGGTCATTACATCCCCAGTACTATCATAACTTTCCATGTGTGGATCCTTCTTATTTGGATCAGCTCGAACCCAATCAATCTTCGGAGAAAATGGCGACGTTGGGTCAATCAGAGTCTCCTTCTCCAGATTGGCAACCGCAAGGTTCTACTCCAGCTCTGCTACTCTTCGGGCAAGTGTCTCGGTCTTGTCTCTCTGACGGAATGACTATCGCCTATCCCGATTCTTGGGTTTCGGAAAGGCCACCCTCATTCTCCGTTCGAACCTTCCTTTTCCTTCTCTACTCGCTTTCCTTGAGCGACTTCGACGTCTTCTCCCTTCTTGAGAGTGGCTTCGGCGCCTGCTCCTTTCCTGCCGAGAGTCATCCGAACGATGTATCCTAGATCGATTCCCTAGCAATACATCATGACGCCGGTTATGACTAAAGGAGGCCTCCTCTCCACCCATCAACAATGCCATCTTTGCATCCTATTCTTTCCGCTGAAGGCATAAGGCCTCCACAACATCTTGATTCACTTGTACCTTCTTGGCCAAAATAAATTGTCTGATGTTCTGGCTATCTCGCCTGGAGTTTCGATCCTCCTGAGTACGTGTTCGGGGTGGGATATCATCAACACAATCGTTGGGTCCCTCTTCCTTCCTTGTCGTTGAGAACAATCGACGCTTGACACCAGTCGTTTGACTATTCTTTGGACCAACCAAATGACTATGTTATCCTCGACACGATCAGATGGCCCTAACCGATCCTTAGCCGAATCCCGGGGTTGAACCAATGGGTTAGCAGTTGATTTTCCCCATCCAAAAACTGTCTTATTAGTCGTCATTACTTCTGATCAAATTTCTGAGTGATTGAAAATACCTAGCACTAAACAACCGTCCTTCTAACGTCAATGTTAACGTAAAGATTCGTGCACACGCCTCAATGACTAATAGTGCGTCCAATTCTGCACAAAAACGAAGTCACACGAAGAAGTTTGACGGCTTGGGCCACCGAGGGATAGCTCCGGTGTGAGAATAAGTACATGTTGAATAAGGATAGAAGTGAATCTCCTTAAAAAAGGAAGTCGAATATTATTCTGACTCTCTCTTTAGGAATTGAAAATTAAAAATAATTAGGAATCTTAGATTCTTTAAAATTCTCCAAAACAGACTCCTACGTGGGAGACATCCTCCACGTGGACTATGACCAACCAAATCATCCGGGCTCAAATAATCATACCTTAACATCTCTAAATCCATTTCTTTCATCCCTAAAAAAAACTTACAAATATGAGATTTTAAGGAATTTAATTATTTTCCCTTCCCTTCCCTTCCCTTCCCTTCTCTTCTCCTCTCCTCTCCTCTCCTAAAAAAACACTTACAAACACAGTATTAAGTCTAGCTTATTCTATGATGTGGGGCATAAGGTGGCAACTACGGTGCGTCTGTGATCGCCATGGAGCATAACTCGGTCCTTGATCTTAGGACCATGGCTCCAAAATTATTTTATTTTTATAAATACTTTTTAATTGTTGTATATTAGTGTTAAGGACCCCTAAAATTATTCCGTCTTTCTCATGGGTTGCTCGGGTGTAGTGTAGCTATAGAGGATTGGGCTCTGAGGCCCGACCCAATCTATGGGGACCACATACTAACCGTTGCTTTGTCCAGACCTCATTAATAGAATTTAGACATCCTAACCGTTGCTTTGTCCAAACCCCATTAATAGAATTTAGAGTACTGTATATACAGTTAATTTCATTGCAAATAATTTCTCTTGTTTGTTACAACATGGAGTAGTTTTAAAATACTCACTACTCCATTTAGTTCCAACTACTACTTAAAAACTCTTATCGATCTTTGGGTATGGGTCCTTTTAAAGCTATATATATATATATAGTAATTGTGTCCCCTGACTCTGGCATTTTGGATGGTAGAATTTATCCCAAACTTTGGACGGCCCAAATAATTTATTAGAATGAATAGAAAATTTAAAATAAATTGTATTTTGCTATATATATATATATATAAATATATATATATCACAGTCACCATCCAAAAAAAAGACATGTGAGAATGAATGAAAGGTAATAGAACTTAAATATGGAACTTTCTCCCTGCATGACATCTGAAGCTAAGCCCACCAACAATATATTATCATGTGAGATGATCAGCAGAAGGACCAAATATCAATGAATTAATTCCAAGGTCCACTAAGAGAAAATGGTTGCTAAATCCAGTTGGGAACCAGTTTTCAAATTCCAACACTAGTTTGTCTTCAACACAACATATGTAACATCTAACATGTGACCTCCCATCTTCCAATGCGATTACATGCACAAGAACAAGACAACAATAAACATGTCTCGTTCTGTTTTTTTTTTTACTTTTTTATTGAAAAATACAAAAATAATTTATACACATAATTTACACATTTTATTATTTTTAATTTTTTCTTTTTAATTATATTAGTTTATTAAATTAATATGTTTTATTTTATTTTGTAGAATTTAATATTTTGTTGCAATAAAGTTAAAATCTTAGTAATCAATCAGTATTTAATGCTCCTGTTCATGGAAGGAAAGAGGAAAGAGGAAAGAGGAAAGAGAATCCTATAAGGAGAATGAATGAGGTGGAACAATATTTGATTATCTTGGTGAATAAGTAAAAAATAATTGTTTCAGCTTTTAAAGATGGAAAAAACTCTTATTGGATATTACCATATAGAGATTGCATTCAATAAGGAAAGAAGAGGATGAAAGTGAACAAAAGAGATTAAGGTGATGTTTGTTTACATCTGATTATCTTTTAATGGTCTGCCTCTTATTCGCTAAGAGGCATGATGTTGTTTGTTATTTTTTTTGTTACCTCTGAATGCCTCTTAATCGGTAAGACAAAAAATAAAATCTTAATAATTAAGAGGTACCTCTTAATAAAAAAAATTTGATATTTTTTTTATATAAATATATTCAACAATATTATGCACTCATTTTTATTAAATTGAATATTTAAAATTATTAAATAAAATTTTACCCTTTAAAATGGTAAAATAATATCATTAAGAGACAACTTACTTTTTAGTTATCAAATAATTTTTTAGATTCAGACCTCATAACCATTCAGATGATCTAATTTATTAAGACATTATAATCATTCAGATCTTAATTCTCACGTTTATCAAACACAACCTAAGTTCAATGACTCTAAATTAAGGCACAAATTTATTTTTTCTATAAATATATAGGTCTCTTGTTTTAGAGGGATAAATGTCTTGATTAGTTTAGGTTAGGAGTAAGAGTAAGAGTAATAACATTATTTCTTTGATGTACGCTTATTGGAGGATCATTAATAAATGAAGTTTCCTTATTTATTTTAAATCTTCTACTTTTTCTTCTTTATTTTAGTTAGTTTATTGATTTTCATGTCTAATTAATTTCTTTAATCTAGGATGAAGATGAAATTAAATAATTATTCATGATAATATTTTTCTATCTCTTATATTATTTATACTTTTATGTTTAATTGATTTCACCTTCATATTTCGTTATTGAAATACATTCGTTTTATATTTCTTATGTGATTTTAAATTAATTAAAAGGTTTTGATAGATTATTGTTAAAATAAGAGTTTTTTATAATTCATGCTTACTCAAAAAAGTTTTGATAGATTATAGTTAATCCTTAAATTTTCATAGTTTATGTTTGCTTAACGTTAATTATAAAATTACTAAATTAAAGGAAAGGGATATCAAAATCATAGTTAAGTTATAAAAATAGAAGATATTAGATTATTTGTTATGTTTATTGTTTAATGGATTCAGATTCCTAGATTGCTTTTCTTATTATATTTTAGTTTAATTATAGTTAATCGATTCTAAATCTTTATTTCTAATTCGTCTGAAATAAATTGTGACGCCCCCAAAATAGGTATACATCACCTATTCTGAGTCTCCAAATACATAATACAAAATACAAATACAATCTTAAATATACAACATGAGCAGTGAGTTTTAATACAAATATTGTCTTTTAGACAGTATTAAAACTCAAAATAAGTTCTCAATACATTTATTAACACACTATTTCATAGAATAGTGAGGACTGCTAATGCTATCGTCTGAACCGTCACTCCGTTCCCCGACTAGTCCATGCTACGTTCTCATTTTCTGAAGAGAATAATGAAAGTAAAAGGGTGAGCTCAACTAGCCCAGTAAGAAATATTATGACTAAGATAATGCAGAATAAATTATCATTAGCCTTCAATAATGTTAAACTGATAAAATGCAATAGACATCAAGTTTAACTGCAGTGGAACAAGCAATCCATTAAATGAGTCAAGTAGAGAATAAAATCTACTATCTTTTATGATTTAAAAGATTTTTCATCACTTTTATCATTTGAGACTCGACTTAATAAATAATTCACATCATCCCCGCACTACTGCCGAGGATATTCGTGTATTCATCAATGGTCATGATCATGCCAACAAGCATCCATCAATGCACTACTGCAGACGATGATTTTTACCACATCATTTTGTAACATTACGGCCATGATTATACCGAATAATCCCTGGTCATAATCATACCAAATCCATCTATGCACTACAGGCCACAGATGACTTTCAACATAATATAAACATGTGGATGATGACAATGATATAAGAATTCAATAAAACATATTCAAGAATTAATTTATCTAGGAACCAATAACGTCCAAATTGTCGACATGATACTGCTTTGTGGGGTAAAACTAAAGAATGCTCAGAAGAATATTTCCATGAAAAGATACTGGATGAAGCACAAATATCAAGGATATTCTACTAATTTCATGGAGTATAGAAGTCAAAACTTTAACCAACTGAGTATAATAAAGAATGGAATAACAAAAAAAATCACCAGGCATGCGATAGAGGCGCGCATGCATGAGGTTATTCAAAATAATAATAATAATGGAACCGGTCATGCGTAGAACTTACACGCATGGATATTCTAACAGAATAATAAACAATGGAACCAGGTCATGCTTAAACGCACAGATAGGATGTTCCAACAGAATAATAAATAACGGAACCAGGTCATGCATAACGCACAGATAGGATGTTCCAACAGAATAATGAAGAATGGAATAACAGAAGAATTTCACCATGTATGCGGTACTTCGCATAGACATGTTATTCCAACCTAATAATAAAGAATAGAATAACAAAAGTTCTCTTCATGAAGACGAAAGAAAGAAATAATACCCGTTACCGTAAAAGAAAATGAATATAGGAATAGAGAGGTAGCAGACTTCTCTTCTTCTTTCTCTCTGTAATTTTCTCTCTCTAGAGTTTCAGTGAATTCGTAAGAAATAATGAAGGAATGAGCTTCTATTTATAGGAGAATGAAAAGGCACTGTGTAAGGATTTTTCTCACGGACGCAACAGTGTTTGAAATTCACTAGCTGAAATCATACGCTAGATTTTTAAAACCAAAATTTATAATATATATATATATATATATATATATATATATATAATATAACACATGCTAGATTAGAAAAATCCTACCACCCGTGCATCATTTTTCAAGGTGTTGGCCAATTAGAAGAGAGGAAAAAACAAAACTATCATATGTCAAGTTGAGAAAATGGCCTCATTCAAATGTTTGATAGCATTATTGGATTGTTCAACCAATAAGGTGCAAGCTTTGAAAATAATATCACATATCCTGCCAACTTCATCCACCACCAAACCCCCACTCACCCACATTTTATATATATATATATATATATATATATATATATATATATATATATTAATCACACACCTCACCACTTTCTTAATTTCCCCCCACATGCCAACTAACACATATATAATATATATAAATACGTACCTTATATATATACATATAAAACTTATATATATATATATATATATATATATAAGTAATAAAACAATACTGAGATAACTTTCTCCCAACGATTTTGAAAAATGAGAAAGTGAGGGGTTCATATAATACGTCACCCTACAACAAATACTTCATAAAAATTTCCTCAATATTTTTAACAACATTTATCATTATTATTATAATTCACAATATTAATCGATCAGGTCGTTCCCAGGAAAGAGGGGGCTTTCCAATAAGGATTCCTCCCTATTGGTGTGCAATTAGGTGACCAAACCTCTCCTTGACAGAACTTCTAGACATCGTTAATATTCCAAATAATAATATTAATAACTTTGTCATCTCAATTATTGATTTAATAATATATAAAATATCGACAATAATTGAATCAAATAACGTGAGATACTATGCAACAATTCTTTGTAGCAATAATTGAACAAAAGCGAGTGACTTCTCACGTAAGCATCAATAATCAATACCGTGTGCTACTATGCAACCACGCGTATTCATTGTACTTTAACAAGGGTGTTTCAACAGTTAACGGTAAAACTTCCGCCGTTATTATTTTCATAAAAGATATTTTTATCGTTTTTTCTCAATCAAACAATAATTCCGTTGTGGGGTCCACTAATGATTGTCTTGTCGTCATGCGAATATTCTCTGTTAAAACGAATATTCCCCGACCAATCGAATATAATATAACAACTTGCGTACTTTGCAAAATTTATAATTATTACCCACAACTATAACATTACTTCAAATTCACACCTTAATATTTAAAAATGATATTTATAAAAAATTCATCTTTATTCATAAAAGTTGGAGTCTTACAACCTCCCCTTCTTAAGAAATTTTGCCCTCGAAATTAGAGTACGTACCTGGTATGTCGAAGAGGTAAGGATACCTTGATTTCATTTTGATTCTAACTCCCGGTCATTTCCTCAACATCGTGGTTTCTCCACAAAACTTTGACTTGAGGTATAACCTTGGAGCGTAGAATATGTTCCTTCTTATCCAAGATTTGAACATGAACCTCTTCATATGTTAAATCTTCCGCTATTTAAATCGATTCTAACTTCAATAATGTAGTTCGGGTCTTCCACATATTTACGTAACATGGATATGTGAAAAACGTTATGAACACGAGACATACTTGGCGGTAAAGCGAGTCTATATGCCACAGTTCCTACTCGATCGAGGATTAAAAATGGGCCAATGAATCGAGGATTGAGCTTTCCTCTCTTTTCAAATCTCGTAACTCCTTTCCATGGAGCAACACGTAATAACATATGATCTCCAATATCGAATTCCACGTCCTTTCGATGAAGATCAACATAACTCTTTTGTCGATCTTGTGAGGTTTTTATATGTTGTCGTATCGTTTGAATCTTTTCTGTAGTCATACGTACTAACTCTGGTCCCAACAACGTTGTTTCACCCACCTCATCCCAGCATACTAGAGAACGACACTTTCTTCCATACAACGCTTCGAATGGAGTCATGCCAATACTTGCTTGGTAGCTGTTGTTGTAGGAAAACTCTACCAATGGTAAGAACTTGTCCCAACTTCCGTTGAAGTCAAGGACACAAAGTCTGAATAAATCTTCAAGAGGTTGAATAGTCCTCTCTGATTGTCCGTCCGTCTGAGGATGATATGCCGAACTA
The DNA here is from genome assembly GCA_020205615.1 of Panax quinquefolius. Lineage (NCBI taxonomy): Eukaryota > Viridiplantae > Streptophyta > Magnoliopsida > Apiales > Araliaceae > Panax > Panax quinquefolius. Next base: position 127,480,643 of record CM035153.1, on the reverse strand, counting down.
AATCATAAGTCCGTGCCCATAGCTTTTTGCAAACTAACCCAAAATCGTGAAGTGAATCTTGGGTCTCGATCAGAAACTATGGATATCGGCATACCATGTAGTCTTACAATCTAATTTATGTACATACGAGCAAGACGTTCAAGTGTATAAGTTTCTTGTATTGGTAAGAAATGAGTAGACTTGGTCAATCTATCAACAATGACCCAAATTGCATCTATGCCTTGAGAAACCTTGGGAAGACCCGATGCTTGAAATCCATGGTAATGTGCTCCCACTTCCATTCTGGAATTTCAAGTGGTTGCAATGGACCTTTTGGTACTTGATGCTCCACCTTGACTCGTTGACAAGTTAAACACCTTGAGATAAACAGCGATATCTCTCTCTTCGTATTGCCCCACCAAAATGTATGTCGAAGATCATGATACATTTTGGTACTCCTAGGATGGATTGCAAACGGTGTGTTATGCGCCTCCATCATGATTTTTATACTTTAACTCAAGATCGTTAGGAACACAAAGTCTGGAATTAACTCGAAGTATTCCTTCTTCATCGATTCTTGCTTCCGGCATAGCACCTTCTTGTACTTTCTTCCTCATACGCATCAGCTCCAGGTCTGTAACTTGAGCAGCTTTAACTTTATCGATTAATGTCGGTTCTACTCGTATATTCGCCATCATCACATGGGTCCCTAGAGTCTTTAACTCTATCTCCATCCTTTGTAAGTCACACAAAATTGGCCTTTGCGTTGTCAATATCGCACTCGTACCCGCATATGATCTTCTACTCAATGCGTCAACTACCACGTTCGCTTTTTTAGGATGGTATTGGATGGTATGATCATAATCTTTCATCAGTTCAAGCTAACGTCGTTGTCGCATGTTGAGTTCCTTTTGAGTGAAGAAATATTTGAGGCTTTTATGATCCGTAAAGATCTTCACTTTCTCCCCATACAAGTAATGCCTCCAAATTTTAAGTGCGAAAACAACAGCTGCCAACTCTAGATCATGAGTAGGATAATTTCTCTCATATTTTTTGAGTTGTCGAAAGGCATAGGCTATGACTTTCCCATGTTGCATGAGAACACATCCTAACCCTTTGCCCGAAGCATCACTGTAGATGACAAATCCCTCCGAGCCAGATGGTATTGTCAGAAAAGGTGCTAAAATGAGCCTCCTCTTGAGTTCTTGAAAACTCTTCTCACATTCCTCGTTCCAACTGAATTTTTTATCTTTTTGAGTCAGCTGAGTTAATGGAGTAGTGATTCGAGAAAACCCCTCTACGAATCTCCGATAATAACCAGCTAAGCCAAGAAAGCTACGTACTTCGCTCACTGATTTAGGTTGCTCCCAACTTTGAATAGCTTCAATCCTTGCTGGATCAATAGATATTCCATGACTTGATACTACGTGCCCAAGGAATGCTACTTCCTCAAGCCAGAACTCTCATTTCTACAACTTGTCATAAAGCTTATATTCACGAAGCTTTTGGAGTATCAGCCTCAAGTGTTGCTCATGATCTTCACGGCTTTTGGAATAAATAAGGATGTCATCAATAAAGACGACCACAAAGTGATCCAAATATTCCTTGAATACTCGGTTCATCATATCCATGAAAGCAGCAGGAGCATTAGTCAATCCAAAAGACATTACTAGGAATTCATAATGCCCGTCTGGGAGTTAAAGCCGTCTTTGGAATGTCATCGGTTCTAATCTTCAATTGGTGATATCTGGAACGAAGATCAATCTTTGAAAAGAATTTGGCTCCTTGTAACTGGTCAAACAGGTCATCAATACGTGGTAATGGGTACCTATTTTTGATGGTGACATGATTCAATTCCCGATAATAAATACAAAGTCACATACACTCATCTTTCTTTTTCACGAATAGAACAGGAGCACCCCAAGGAGACGTACTAGGATGAATGAAACCGATGTCTAACAATTCCTGCAGTTGGGTCTTTAACTCCTGAAGTTCAATAGGAGCCATTCGATATGGGGCTTTGGAAATAGGTTTTGTCTGGGTTCAAAGTCGATACAAAATTCAATTTCACGCTGTGGGGTAGGCGGGGAAGTTCTTGAGGAATCGTCAAGAAATTTATTAACAATAGAGATATCATTCAAAACTGACGTATTTTTGTTTAAATCCGTGACATGAGCTAAGAAAGCTTGACATCCATTTTTCAATAAATGAATAGCTTTATGGCTTAAGATAACAGTGATTGATTTTAATGGTTTCGTTGCTTGAATTCGCATAATAGGTTGGTTAGGAATATGGAAGTTAACAACCTTACGAAAACAATCAATTTTTGCATGATGAGTAGTTAACCAATCAATCCCTAGAATTACGTCAAATGGAAGTATTTTCAATGAAATAAGATCGACAGGTAATGTGAAGGTACCGATTTAAACCAAAAAAGACTTATAAACAGTGGATGTAATGAAGGTTTCTCCCAATGGAGTTTCAACAGATAAGTCAAAGTCCAATTTCTCCGGAGTTAAATTTAAACGTTGAGCGCAAGTAGGAGAAATAAAAGAATGGGTAGAACCGGTATCAAATAAGGTATATACTTCGCTAGAGTTTATGATAAGCTTACCCATGATGACCTCGTTCGGGTTCCTTGCTTTCTGGGAGATCACGACAAAGCGCTCTCCCTTGAACTCTCGGGTTTTGTCTTATGCAGGGCGGCCTTTGATGCCTCCATCCCAATTTGGACTTGTCTTTGATTACGACACAAAATCGAGGCCGGTGACCTTCTCTTCCACAATTGTAATATGCTTTGGATGGCATCGCGCGGTTTGGGTGATGTGTCCTCTCCTCCATATTTGAAGCATATGATAGGTGGTCGTTCTCCTTCCTTAACGACAAGTCTTTGATCTTTGGCGTCTTTCCATCATTGTTGAATCTCCTCTTCTTGAAATGTTCATTCTTATTATTTTGGCCATGATTACCACCGAAGTGGTTACCATTTTTGGCATGTTGATTCCCTCCACGCTTATTATCACCGCCCGATGGTATTATCACTTTGGTATTATCATTTTGTCGGCTGCTCTCTTTTGGTTGGCTTGACTCATTATCGCGCTCCAATAACTAAGCCCTATTAACAACATCTGAATACAAACACAGTTTATGAGAGATAAGATATTGACGTATCTTGGGTTTCAAACCTCTTAGAAACATTCGCGTCATTCTCTCCTCATTATCAACCAAATGAGACGCAAACTGGGACAACTCAGAAAACTGGGCTTCGTACTGCGACACGGTCATGTTATTTTACTCCAACTTGATGAACTCTACCTCTTTCATGTGACGAATACTTTCGAGAAAGTACTTGTCGTTGAACAGTTCTTGGAACTTCTCCCAAGATATCTTGAGACGGCGAGTTCGAAGACGCTTCTGATTCCCACCAGTAATCTGCCTCTACCCGCAACATGAAGGTGGCAAAGGGAACCTTTTGCTCCTCGGAGCATCCCAAGACATCAAATATCTTGTTGATCTGCTTTATCCATGTCTCCGCCTTAAGTGGTTTTGGCTCTCCAAAAAACTCCGGTGGTCCCAGTTCCTTGAACTGCTTAGCGGTGACCGTCCGAGAGTTGCCAGTGTTTCCACCTGCATTTTGGACAAGAGCCGCTCTTGCCTGATGTTGCATGAATTGCATAAAGCCTCTAAATATTCCATCGTTCATCATCTGGTCCGTGTTGTTGTTTGCCTGAGGATTGTCGCCTTCCTGATACACATTATCCTGATTATTGATTTGTGGAGACTCAACGGTCTCCTGTGCTCCATTGATGTTCTCAACATTCTCGAATTTCATTTTCAAATACTTCCACAAAACAAGGGTTAATTAACATATCACATATTGACCGACCAATTAAATACCAAATAAACTTAGGTAGGTCATACTAGCGAAGGAATTCTCCGTCTCTCCCCTCCTAGTTCTTGTCTCATATCTTAGCCATGGATCATATCCCTAAGCTTTGATACCAACTCTGACCCCCCTAAAATAGGTATACATCACCTATTCTGAGTCACCAAATACATTATACAGAATACAAATACAATCTTAAATATACAACATGAGCTGTGAGTTTTAATACAAATATTATCTTCTAGACAGTATTAAAACTCAAAATAAGTCCTCAATACATTTATTAACACACTATTTCATAAAATAGTGAGGACTACTAATGCTATCATCTGGACCGTCACTCCGTTCCCCGACTAGTCCCTGCTACGTTCTCATTTTCTGAAGAGAATAATGAAAGTAAAAGGGTGAGCTCAGCTAGCCCAATAAGAAATATTATGACTAAGATAATGCAGAATAAATTATCATTAGCCTTCAACAATGTTAAACTAATAAAATACAATAGACATCAAGTTTAACTGCAGCGGAACAAGCAATCCATTAAAAGAGTCAAATAGAGAATAAAATCTACTATCTTTTATGATTTAAAAAGGTTTTTCATCATTTTTATCGTTGAGACTCGACAATAAATAATCCACATCATCCCTACACACTACTGACCAAGGATATTCATTAGTATCACAACCATAAATTATCCATGCACTACGGCCGAGGATATTCGTGTATTCATCAATGGTCATGATCATGCCAACAACTGTCCATCAATGCACTACGGGCCAATGAGGACTTTTACCACATAATTTGTAACATTACGGTCATGATTATACCGAATAATCCCTAGTCATATTCATACCAAGTCCATCTATGCACTACAGGCCACAGATGACTTTCAACATAATAAAAACATGAGGATGATGACAATGATATAAGAATTCAATAAAACAAGTTCAAGAATTAATTTATCTAGGAACCAATAACGTCCAAATTGTCAACATGATACTACTTTATGGGGTATAACTAAAGAATGCCCAGAAGAATATTTCCATGAAAAGATACTGGATGAAGCGCAAATATTAAGGATATTCCACTAATTTCATGGAGTATAAAAGCCAAAACTTTAACCAACTGAGTATAATAAAGAATGGAATAACAAAATAAATCACCAGGCATGCGATAGACCGCACAGACAGGTTATTCCAACAGAATAATAAATAATGGAACCAGGTCATGTGTAAATGCACAGACAAGATATTCCATAGAATAATAAACAACAGAATCAGGCCATGCGTAAACGCACAGATAGGATGTTCTAACAGAATAATAAATAACGGAACCAGGTCATGCGTAACTCACAGACAGGATGTTCCAACAGAATAATAAAGAATGGAATAACAGAAGAATTTCACCATGTATGCGGTACTTCGCATAGACAGGTTATTCCAACCTAATAATAAAGAATGGAATAACAGAAGTTCTCTTTATGAAGACGAAAGAAAGAAATAATACCTCTTACCGTAAAAGAAACTGAATATAGGAATAGAGAGGTAGTAGACTTCTCTTCTTCTTTCCCTCTGTAATTTTCTCTCTCTAGAGTTTCAATGAATTCGTAAGAAATAATGACGGAATGAGCTTCTATTTATAGGAGAATGGAAAGGCACTGTGTAAGGATTTTTCTCACGGACGCAACAGTGTTTGAAATTCACTGGCTGAAATCATACGCTAGATTTTTAAAACCAAAATTTATAATATATATATATATATATATATAATATAACACATGCTAGATTTGAAAAATCCTACCACCCGTGCATCATTTTTCAAGGTGCTGGCCAATTGGAAGAGAGGAAAAAACAAAACTATCACATGTCAAGTTGAGAAAATGGCCTCATTCACATGTTTGATAGCATTATTGGATTGTTCAACCAATAAGGTACAAGCTTTGAAAATAATATCACATATCCTGCCAACTTCATCCACCACCACAACCCACTCACCCACATTTAATATATATATATATATATAAATACATATTAATCACACACCTCACCACTTTCTTAATTTCCCCCCACATGCCAACTAACACATATATAATATATATAAATACGTACCTTATATATATATATATATATATATATATATACATTTAAAACTTATATATATATAAGTAATAAAACAAAACTGAGATAACTTTCTCCCGACGATTTTGAAAAATGAAAAAGTGAGGGGTTCATATAATACGCCACCCTACGACAAATACTTCATAAAAATTTCCTCAATATTTTTAATAACATTTATCATTATTATTATAATTCACAATATTAATCGACTGTGTCGTTTCCGGAAAGTGGGGGGCTTTCAATAAAGATTCCTCCTATTGGCGCTATGATTAGGTGACCAAACCTCTCCTGGCAGAACTTCAGACATCGTTAATATTGCAAATAATAATATTAATAACTTTCTCATCTCAATTATTGATTTAATAATATATAAAATATCGACAATAATTGAATCAAATAACGTGAGATCTTATCAAACAATTATCGTAACAATAATTGAACAAAACTGAGTGACTTCTCACGTAAGCATCAATAATCAATACTTGTGCTACTATGCAACCACGCGTATTACTGTACTTTTAACACTGGGTGTTTCAACAGCTAACGGTAAAAATTCTGCCGTTATTTTCATAAAAAGATATTTTTATCGTTTTTTCAATCCGACAATAATTGCGTTGTGAGGTCCACCAATGATTGTGCCGTCGTACGAAGATTTCTTGTTAAAACGAGTATTTTCCGACCAATCGAATATAATATAACAACTTGCATACTTTGCAAAATTTATAATTATTACCCACAACTATAACATTGTTTCAAATTCACACCTTAATATTTAAAAATGATATTTATAAAAAATTCATCTTTATTCATAAAAGTTGGGGTCTTACATAAATATTAAGAATATATGCATTAAAATTAATTTAATCTCTGTGTGGGTTCAACCTGCACTTGTCAGTTCTTCAATTTGACATTGCAATTACATATTTTTATCACATCAATAGCCAGAGCTGGCCTAGGACTAGGGTAACCAGGGCTATCGCAGGGGGGTCCACAGCTGAGGGGGGCCCAAATTTTTTTATAAACTTATGTATATATCTGTATAAAAAAATAAAAAATAAAACAAAAGAAGTTGCCGCCTGTTTTTGTTAAAGAAAAATGAGGTCAATCATTCTTTATATACTCAATCTCAAAATGAAAAAACGTATTGAGTAAGGAAGTCTCATATTAATTATATAATATAATATAAAATAAATCAATAAATATGGAGAATCAAAACAGACTCTTAGCCACAAAAAGAAGAAAAAACTCTTCGACCCTCTCAGTTCATAACGCAACACAAGCAATTTTTTTCGGTGATTCTCCTCTTCTTCAACAGAGTTGAAAAATAAATCATCCACCAGCTAGACCAGTGCCTATCTTTGAAGGTAATTTTTTTTCAAGATACATATTAAATCTAGATGTATAAATTTTATAAATTGTAATACATATCTTTATTAACTTTTTATTATTTGATTAAACAGGAAACTTGGTTGGGATTCTTGTTCTTTATAATTGGATGTTTCAAGTGGAAGAAAATATGCTCAAAATCCAGGTTTTATTGTTCTTTGTTAATTAGTTGATAATTTATTTATTTTTTTGTTTAATTTGTATAAAAGAGCACACTTGAGAAAATTTATCTTGAGCTTTAGAAAACCCAGAACCGACTCTGTCAATAGCTTCCAAAGAAAGATGTTAAAAATAATAAGGATATGTGTAAATTAACTTTTGCATATTTGACACTTATATTAAATAAATTCATAGATATTTTAAATTAATTAATTACTTAGTTGCCACTTATTTTTCTATTTTCACTTTATAATTATCTACGCTCCCAATGTGACTATGATGCAGTACCAGGTGAACGGTTAACAAGTCTGCATCATCTTACGAAAATACAATATAATATGAATAACCAAAAAATGTATGCATAAAAGTATTTACCTCTTCTCATCTATAATGAATTTTCATAGCTCAATTTGTATTTGAGTATTAGTGGAAACACTATCCTAACTGTTGGGCCATGATATTTCACTTATTGGGCCGAATGGATTGGGCCTTCCTACTCGGTTAGTCCATTGGGTCATAATTATTGGATCCTCAAGTTATTGGGCTTAGTCATTCTATAATCCTTGCTAAGTCTTTATTATATCGGGCTAGATTAGTGGGTTGATCCATCATACATTTAAATATCTCAATCTTTGACTTGTAATGATGAAAAAGGATAGCTGTTGACCGAAAGTCTGCAGATCATTAATGTGGATGGGATCTTAGTCGGCCGGCGGTGGGAAACAGTGAGATGATGTAGCGGTTTTACGCATACGATCATTTGAGATCACTGCGGTGGGGAAGCGTATCGGCGGTAGTGGGTGTACGAAGAACCGAGTCTAAGAGTATATCATAGCAAGGAAGTCATACATGCAAAGGTAACTGATAATTTTATCTCTCTCAATACACTAGATATTTTATCCTCCATTGTTAACCCTTGTGTTCGCCTGTACTGACTCTCACGCCTGAGCTATCCCCCGACGGTCGAAGCTGTCAAGCTTTTGGTGTTGATCGTGTTTATTGTGCAGGATCAGGACATCTTACGTGATTGGGACGTGGCAGAAGATCTTGGCATTAACATGGTGAGGAGTAGAACTGTTTCACCGAAGGGACAGCCGATGCCGAAGGGACGGCTTCCAAATATGAATTAGGGGGTTCTCGTTCGAGAGCCCATCGTGAAGCCCGAAGATGGTTGGTCTTTGCTACTGATAAGGAGCGTGATCATGGCCGAAAGCGAGTAGAAGGCATCCCACCTAGAACTCGGCACCGAAGTGGTCAAGACGACAAGGCTGCCAAGCTAGCGAAGATGGTAGACGAGGCAGATAAAGCTTTGGAGGTTCTCTTAAAGCGGAGCGAGGATATAGCTGAGCAGAAGGAGGATATAGCTGAACAGATGCTTCGGATGGCAGAGCTAAAAGAAGGTGATCCTCATGACCGAAGAAGACCAGGGAACCATACTCCTGAGCATCCAAATAGGGTACTTCACTCTATCGGTTTTTGGGATTATGGTCGCAGCAGACGAAGAAGTAGGTCCAGAAGTCATATTTTCAAGAATCCACTGAGGGGATACCGCCGTGTGGGTGCTTGTCTTCGGAGAAATCCATCCAAAGCTGCAAGTTAGGATGAAAAGGGTCGGGCCGTTCAGAAGAAGCTTTGAGGAGATTTATGTTCAAATCAGCTGAAGCAGAGTATGCTCTTCGGGAAGTTCATGAGGGCATCTGTGGTGATCATTTGGCTGCGAAGTCATTGGCCTGCAAAGTACTTCGGCAGGGATATCATTGACCTACAATTTTTTAGGAGGCTACGAACACCAGTTTGTGGGATCGAAGTTTGAAATATTCTTGAAAGAACTGGGGATTCAGCACAGAAAGACTTCGGTAGCTCGCCTATAAGATTCACTTTTTCACAATTGATCTTCTTTTTATTAGTCCTAAATTCACAATGGTGTAAAGAGGATGGGGGGGACTCGCTGACCTTTCGATGGTAGCCTTTTCGGCAGGTGGTCCTTATAAATTTGTCAGGCCCTTTGTGGTTGGCAAACTTCATCGGTGTAAGGAGGACGGGGTGAACTCGCTGACCATTCGATGGTAGCCTTTTCGGCAGGAATGTCCTCATGGATTTGTTATACCCTGCATGGTAGACAAATTTTATAGTCCTTTTAATTTTGTTTTAGCGCGAGTGGTAAACCAATATGCACCGAAGTAAGGAGGTTCGGGTGGACTAGCTGGTCATTCGATGGTAGCCTTATTGTTAGGTGTGTCCTTATATATTTGTTCTACCCCGCATGGTAGAAAAATGTCCTTATATATTTGTTCTACCCCGCATGGTAGAAAAATGTCCTTATATATTTGTTCTAACCCGCATGGTAGACAAATGTCCGTATATATTTGTTTCACCCCGAGTGTTAAACAAGATCTTGATGGTGCAAGGAGGATCAGCCGAATTCACCTTATACATGATCTATCTCACACTTCGGTAACGATAAGTATGCATTACTTTATTTTGTTCAAGTGTTGAGTTCGGATTATATTATCATTGTTCTTAACTGTTACATAATTTGCTTGATTATTGACTAACAGTTTAAAATAAGAGGCACTTGTATATTTTTCACGTTGATAAATGATGAATTATTGACAAGAAATGTTCACCCAGAAGTAATAAGGCATGAAGTTGATATTCCACTAATATTAACTATTCACAAAAAGTTAGGATTTTTGCAGAAAGTTCTACAACTAATGATTTCATATCCTTTGGCATACATATGGACGATCTCATCGTTTAGTTCGGCAAATTTTCTGTATGCTGCCTGGATTTTCTTACGAAGGTCTTCGGTCAGTGGCAAACCCAAATTCCTAAGGGCCCGAAGCTCTTTGAGCTCTTCTTCAAACTTCCGATGATGTGCTAGATGCTTTGATTCTTTAGCTTAGATCGACATTTATATCGATGATGACCCGACTTTCGAATGGCGTTCTCCCTTCGGGCGGCATCCTCTTCGGCTTCTTTCTATTTGGGACGGAGACACCCAAAGATAGCTTTTGCCTGCAAATGACTATTATTAGTCAGTCAGTTCGAATTGATGGGCAGCGATGTAAATGGATAAGTCAAAATATCAAATTCCTTTAGTCTGGTATTTCGTTCCTTCATCCATCAGGTCTATGATGGAACTATTGTCGAACCGATGATAATCGGTATCACGAACGCATAATATTGCCGAACCGGTATTTCATTTTGTGGCTTGAGCTTCGGTAGATAAAAATACTTCGTTGGTACTTCTATAGAGGTCGACGAAGATGAACCCTTTGTGTTGCTATTTGATGTTCATCAGATGAGCCTCGGTAAGCTATATTTTGGGCCTTTATTGATCTTATTATAATTCCTTTTACCCTGGATCGATGCCATTTATACTCTTTCATTAAACATCTTATTTAATAAAAGACCGGGGGGAAATGTTGGGCCATGATATTTCACTTATTGGGCCGAATGGATTGGGCCTTCCTACTCGGTTAGTCCATTGGGTCACAGTTATTGGATCCTCAAGTTATTGGGCTTAGTCATTCTATAATCTTTGCTAAGTCTTTATTATATCGGGCTAGATCAATGGGTTGATCCATCATACATTTAAATATCTCCATCTATGACTTGCAATGATGAAAATGGATAACTGTTGACCAAAAGTCTGCAGATCATTAATGTGGATGGGATCTTAGTCGGCCGACGGTGGGAAACAGTGAGATGATGTAGCGTTTCGATGCAATCTGATGGTGAGATCACTGCGATGTGGGAAGCGTAATACGGCGGTGAGTGGGTGGCACGGTAAACCGAATCTGAGAGTATATCATAGCAAGGAAGTCATACATACAAAGGTAATTGATAATTTTATCTCTCTCAATACACTAGATATTTTATCCTCCATTGTTAACCTTGTGATCACCTATACTGACTCTCACTTTGAGCTATCCCAGATGGTCGGAAGCGAAATCAAGCTTTTGGTCTTTGGTCATGTTTCTTGTCTGAGATTAGGACGTCTTACGTGATTGGGACGTGGCAGAAGATCTTGGCGTTAACACTAACTATATCTGTTATGTTCTTATTTTACAATCTAGTGAAAATGCTATTATATAGATGTTACGACTTTATTTTCGTGTAGGGTTACATATTTTGTCTCCCCACTATCCATTATGATTATGATGATTAAAAAAATTAAATTAAAATTTCAAAATAAATTTTAATCTAATTTACTGAAAAAATTAAATTAAAGAATTTTTTTATTAGGTAGAATCATCAATTTATTAATTAATAAACCCTAAGATGCATAAAACATCATGTATAGTGTCTCTCATTTGACATTTTACTGGGTGAAAAATGCATACAACAACTATATATATATATATATATATATATATGTGTGTGTGTGTGTGTGTGTGTGTGTAAGACCCCAACTTTTATGAATAAAGATGAATTTTCTATAAATATAATTTTTAAATATTAAGGTGTGAATTTGAAATAATGTTATAGTTGTGGGTAATAATTATAAATTTTGCAAAAGTACAAGTTGTTGGTGGGAGTATTCGTTTTAACGAGGGAATATTAAATACGGCAAGCACAATCATTAGTGGACCCCACAAACGAAATTATTGTCGGATTGAGAAAGCGATAAAAATATCTTTTATAAAAATAACGGCGGAAGTTTTACCGTTAAGCTGTTGAAACACCGGTGTTAAAAAAACGATAATATGGCGTGGTTGCATAGTAGCGCACGGTATTGATTATTGATGCTTACGTGAGAAGTCACTCGGTTTTGTTCAATTATTGCTCTGATAATTCTTTGCGTAGTATCTCACGTTATTTGATTCAATTATTGTCGATATTTTATATATTATTAAATCAATAATTGAGATGATAAAGTTATTAATATTATTATTTGCAATATTAACGATGTCTAGAAGTTACATCGAGAAGAGGTTTGGTCACCTAATTCTTGGCGCATGATAGGGAGGAATCCTTTATTGAAAGCCCCTCTTTCCTAGAAACGACTCTGGTCGATTAATATTGTGAATTATAATAATAATGATAAATATTGTTAAAAATATTGAGAAATTTTTATGAAGTATTTGTTGTAGGGTGGCGTATTATATAACCCCTCACTTTCTCATTTTTCAAAATCGTCGGAGAAAGTTATCTGAGTTTTATTTTATTACTATATATATATATATATATATATATATATATATATATAAGTTTTATATGTATATATATAAAGGTGCGTATTTATATATATTATATATGTGTTAGTTGGTATGTGGGGGGAAATTAAGAAAGTGGTGAGGTGTGTGATTAATATGTATATATATATATATATATATATATATATATATATTAAATATGGGTGAGTGGGTTGTGGTGGTGGATGAAGTTGGCATGATATGTGATATTATTTTCAAAGCTTGCACCTTATTGGTTGAACAATCCAATAATGCTATCAAACATGTGAATGAGTCCATTTTCTCAACTTGACATGTGATAGTTTTGTTTTTTTCCTCTCTTCTAATTGGCCAGCACCTTGAAAAATGATGCACGGGTGATAGGATTTTTCTAATCTAGCATGTGTTATATTATATATATATATATATATATATATATAATATAAAATTTGGTTTTGAAAATCTAGCGTATGATTTTAGCCAGTGAATTTCAAACACTATTGCGTCCGTGAGAAAAATCCTTACACAGTGCCTTTCCATTCTCCTATAAATAGAAGCTCATTCCTTCATTATTTTTTGCTAATTCACTGAAACTCTAGAGAGAGAAAATTACAAAGAGAAAGAAGAAGAGAAGTCTGCTACCTCTCTATTCTTATATCCAGTTTCTTTTACGGTAAGGGGTATTATTTCTTTTGTATTCATGAAGAGAACTTCATTATTCCATTTTTTATTACATTGGAATAACTTGTATCGCTGATCTACCATATACTTGGTGAAATTCTTACATTATTCCATTCTTTATCATTATGTTGGAAGAACACCATACATGCCAATCACCGCATACATGGTGAAATTCTTCGCTATTCCATTCTTTATTATTACATTTGGAACATCTTTATGCATGCGTTCGCATGATTTAATTCCGTTATTTATTATTCTGTTGGAACATCGTGTTGGTGCGAAGTTCGCCTGACCTGGTTCCGTTATTTATTATTCTGTTAGAATATCTTGTCTGTGCGTTTACGTATGACCTGGTTCCGTTATTTATTATTATGTTGGAATAACTTGTTTGTGCGGTCTATCGCATGCCTGGTGATTTCTTTTTATTATTCCATTCTTTATTATACTCAGTTGGTTAAAGTTTTGACTTCTATACTCCATGAAATTAGTAGAATATCCTTGATATTTGCGCTTCATCCAGTATCTTTTCATGGAAATATTCTTCTGAGCATTCTTGAATTTTACTTTACAAAGAAGTATCATGTCGACATTTTGGACGTTAATAGTTCCTGGATAAATTAATTCTTGAACATGTTTTATTGAATTCTTATATCATTGTCATCATCCTCATGTTTATATTATGTTGAAATTCATCTGTGGCCTGTAGTGCATAGATGGACTTGGCATGATTATGACCAGGGATTATTCGGTATAATCATGACCATAATGTTACAAATGATGTGGTAAAAGTCCTCATTGGCCCGTAGTGCATTGATGGACAGTTGTTGGCATGATCATAACCATTGATGAATACACGAATATCCTTGGTCGTAGTGCATGGATAATTTGTGGTTGTAATACTAATGAATATCCTTGGCCGTAGTGCAGGGATGATGTGGATTATTTATTAAGCTGAGTCTCAGCGATAAAAGTGATGAAAACCTTTTTAAATTATAAAAGATAGTAGATTTATTCTCTACTTGACTCTTTTAATGGATTGCTTATTCCGCTGCAGTTAAACTTGATGTCTATTGTATTTTATCAGTTTAACATTATTGAAGGCTAATGATAATTTATTTTGCATTATCTTAGTCATAATATTTCTTACTGGGCTAGTTGAGCTCACACTTTTACTTTCATTGTTCTCTTCAGGAAATGAGAACGTAGTAGGGACTAGTCGGGGAACGGAATGACGGTCCAGACGATAGTATTAGTAGTCCTCACTATTCTATGAAATAGTGTGTTAATAAATGTATTGAGGACTTATTTTGAGTTTTAATATTGTCTAGAAGATAATATTTATATTAAAACTCACAGCTTATGTTGCATATTTAAGATTGTATTTGTATTCTGTACTATGTATTTGGTGACTCAGAATAGGTGATGTATACCTATTTTGGGGGCATCCCAGTTGGTATCAAAGCTTAGGGATATAATCCCTGGCTAAGATGTGAGACAAGAACTAGGAGGGGAGAGACGAGGAATTCCTTCGCTAGTATGACCTACCTAAGTTTATTTGGTATTTAATTGGTCGGTCAGAGTATAGGGATAATATGTGATATGTTAATTAACCCTTGTTTTGTGGCAGTATTTGAAAATGGCATCCGAGAATGTTGAGAACATCAATGGAGCACAGGAGACCGTTAAGTCTCCACAAATCAATAATCAGGATAATGTGCATTAAGAAGGCAACAATCCTCAGGCAAACAACAACACGAACCAGATGATGAACGATGGAATATTCAGAGGCTTTATGCAATTCATGTAACATCAGGCAAGAGCGGCTCCTATCCAAAATGCAGGTGGAAACACTGGCAACTCTCGGATGGTCACCGCTAAGCAGTTCAAGGAACTAGGACCACCGGAGTTTTTTGGAGAGCCAAAACCACTTAAGGCGGAGACGTGGATAAAGCAGATCAACAAGATATTTGATGTCTTGGGATGCTCCGAGAAGCAAAAGGTTCCCTTTGCCAACTTCATGTTGCGGGCAGAGGCGGATTACTGGTGGGAATCTGTAAAGCGTACTCAACCTACCGCACAGAAGATGTCTTAGGAGAAGTTCCAAGAACTGTTCAACGACAAGTACTTTCCCGAAAGTATTCGTCACATTAAAGAGGTAGAGTTTATCAAGTTTGAGCAAAACAACATGACCGTGTTGAAAGTAGTATGCACACAAGCCAATCATGTTTGATGATAAAGCATATACTTTATAACAATCTTATTCATTTATTAATAAAAAGTATTAATTTATTAAAGGCTTTTAATTATCTACATGATCTTTGTTTTATAATATGTGATAAACCCATAGTTTTAAGCAATGCTTTTAGAATAATGATGATGATCATTCTAATGAGATCTAAATTCTTAGAAAGCTTAAAACTAAAATAGTTCCCAATCATTGGATTACTAAATTGGGGATTAGTGAATCCGGATAGATTGGTATATCGTTGGTTGCTTTCATTGGATGAGGAAGATTGATCTCATGATCATTTATTGTGGAGACACTAAAGCAAGTAGGTAGGTGCTTATTAGAGAATAAGTTCACTTTGAGCATTGGCTCGCTAAGGAATACCTAATGGAGTTTTACTTGCTGTCAATAGGAATTCTGTAGTGATAGTAAAGACAAGTGATCCTTGGACTTGAGATCATCATAGTATCTTGTGTATGATGAGTTATACTTTGACTTATTCCTTAAGACCCTTAGGGTATATCAAAGGGTATTCTTAGGTATAATAAGTTGTACATGGAGATAATGTATGATCGATAAAGAATCTACCACTTCTATTAAAAGAAGAGAAATGTCTATGTGATTCGATAAATGACAACCCAGTAGTCCTTGGTTAAGAGCAGAATGAAATTAGAAAGGAGTTTCTAATTTGCATTATTTGAGTTAATGCATTTAAGAGTCAAAATACATATAATTAAATAAAATAAGGCTTGATGGTAATTTCATGTCTTATATTTAATTGGAACATTGTATGGTGGAAGGATTGAATTATACGATAACTATTTACTCAAAGGTTCTTTTATGATTAATGTTGAAATCTATATTATCCGGAAAGTCGTTGATCATTTAGGGAGGCTTATCCTATTGTAGAATAAATATTATTTATTTAAATAAATTAATTGTTTAATTTATTTATTTAAATAAGATTAGAATTGTTCTAATTGATTTATTCACAATAGGTTTAATATGGAGAACCTAAAGGGTCACACCATAAAAGGAAGAATAATTATTTAAGAAGTTAATGGCATAATCGTAATAATATGTTATGTATATTTAATTTAATCTATGGTGATAGAATAAATTAAATAGCTTAATATTTATTATTTAATATTTTAGAAATATTAAATATAAATTAATAAGAGGAGTCTTATTAATATTATTATAATTATTATTATTATTTTAATTTTTAAAAGAGTTTAGAAATTAATTTAATATAAGTACTCTCATTTATTCCTAATAGGATTAGGAGGAAAATTAGTTAAAGGAGTTTACTTAATTATCCCTAATAAGATTAGGGAGCCCATTTAATTAAAAGAGTTTAATTAAATAATACCTTATTTTATTAAATAAGGTTACCTGATATCTTTATAAGATGAATCTTATATCAGATATCAAAATATACGCAATTCAAAATGTTGGAGAGTACGCTCTTTTTCTATAGAGATAGAAAAACTAGGGTTTAGCCAACCACTCATCTTCTTAAATCCTTCTTCTTCCTTGGTGGATCACCTCTAGAGGCCAAACACTTGGGTGGCTAACGTTGATCAAAAGAAGGAACCAAACCCGGTGGATTCAAGTTGAACGCGAAAAAGGATTGGAGGTGAACTTGTACGAGGAAGCACTGATCTTCAAGGGTATGATTCTTGTTCTTTCTTTTTGTTTAATTAATAATTATGCATAAAGGGTGATCCGAGTATATGGTTTGTAAAAATTTTTAAACTCTGATTTTTACACGTTTTCGCTAATTTATGCAATTTGATTGCGTTCAAGAATATTACAAACCTAACACGTGTCGCAGTACGAAACCAAGTTTGCCAAGTTGTCCCGGTTTGCATCTCATTTGGTTGATAATGAGGAGAGAATGACGCGAATGTTTCCAAGAGGTTTGAAACCCGAGATACGTCAATATCTTATCTCTCATAAAGCGTGTTTGTATTGAGATGTTGTTAATAGGGCTCGATTATTGGAGCGCGATAATGAAGTCAACCCAACCAAAAGAGAAGCGTAGGAAAAATGATAATACCGGTGATACTTGATCGTCATCGGCGGTGACAATAAGCGTGGAGGAAATCAACATTCCAGAAATGGTAACCACTTCGGTGGTAATCATGGCCAAAACAATAAGAATGGACATTTCAAGAAGAGGAGATTCAACAATGATGGAAAGACGTCAGCATCAGCACCTGTCGTTAAGGAAGGAGAACGACCACCTATCATATGCTTCAAATGTAGAGGAGAGGGACACATCAGTCCAAACTACGCGATGCCATCCAAAACATGTTACAATTGTGGAAGAGAAGGTCACCTGGCCTTATTTTGTCGTGCACCGAAGACAAGTCCAGCTGGGATGGAGGCATCAAAGGCCGTCCCAGACAAGACTAAAATCGGTAGTTCAAGGGAGAGCGTTTGTCGTGACCTCCCAGAAAGCAAGGAACCCGAACGAGGTCATCACGGGTAAGCTTATCATAAACTCTAGCGAAGTATATACCTTACTTGATACCGGTTCTACCCATTCTTTTATTTCTCCTACTTGCGCTCAACGTTTAAATTTGACTACGGAGAAATTGGACTTTGGCTTATCTGTTGAAACTCCATTGGAAGAAACCTTCATTACATATATCCACTGTTTATAAGTCTTGTTTAGTTCAAATCGGTACCCTCACATTACCTGTCGATCTTATTTTATTAAAAATACTTACATTTGACGTAATTCTAGGGATTGATCAGTTAACTACTCATCATGCAAAAATTGATTATTTTCGTAAGGTTGTTAGCTTTCATATTCCTAACCAACCTATTATGTGAATTCAAGCAAACAAACCATTAAAATCAATCATTGTCATCTCAAGCCATAAAGCTATTCGTTTATTGAAAAACGGATGTCAAGCTTTCTTAGCTCATGTCACAGATTTAAACAAAAATACGTCAGTTTTGAATGATATCTCTATTGTTAATAAATTTCTTGAAGTATTCTCTGGAGAACTTCCTGGCCTACCCCCAGAGCGTGAAATTGAATTTTGTATCGACCTTGAACCCAGTACAAAACCTATTTCCAAAGCCCCATATCGAATGGCTCCTATTGAACTTCAGGAGTTAAAGACCCAACTACAGGAAATCTTAGACATCGATTTAATTCGTCCTAGTACGTCTCCTTGGTGTGCTTCTGTTCTATTCATGAAAAAGAAAGATGGGAGTATGCGACTTTGTATTGATTATCGGGAGTTGAATCATGTCACCATCAAAAATAGGTACTTATTGCCACGTATTGATGACCTGTTTGACCAGTTACAAGGAGCCAAATTCTTTTCAAAGATTGATCTTCGTTCCGGATATCACCAATTGAAGATTAGAACCGATGACATTCCAAAGACGGCTTTTAGAACTCGGTACGGGCATTATGAATTCCTATTCATGTCTTTTGGATTGACTAATGCTCCTGCTACTTTCAAGGATATGATGAACCGAGTATTCAAGGAATATTTGGATCACTTTGTGGTCGTCTTTATTGATGACATCCTTATTTATTCCAAAAGTCGTGAAGATCATGACGAAAGCAACACTTGGTTGATACTCCAAAAGCTTCGTGAATATAAGCTTTATGCCAAGTTGAAGAAATCGCGAGTTACGGCGAGGAAGTAGCATTCCTTGAGCACGTAGTATCAAGTCGTGGAATATCATTGACCAAAGAAAGATTGAAGCTATTCAAAGTTGGGAGCAACCTAAATCGATGGCCGAAGTACGTAGCTTTCTCGGCTTAGCTGGTTATTATCGGAGATTCGTAGAGGGGTTTTCTCGAATCGCTACTCCATTAACTTAGCTGACTCAGAAAGATACAAAATTTGGTTTGAACGAGGAATGTGAGAAGAGTTTTCAAGACTCATTTCAGCATCTGTTCTAAGTCTTGACTAAGTCTGCTCATTTCTTACCAATACGAGAAACTTATACACTTGAACGTCTTGCTCGTATATACATAAACGAGATTGTAAGACTACATGGTATGCCAGTATCCATAGTTTCTGATCGAGACCCAAGATTCACTTCACGATTTTGGGTTAGTTTGCAAAAAGCTATGGGCACGGACTTACGATTTAGTTCAGCATATCATCCTCTGATGGACGGACGGACAATCAGAGAGGACTATTCAAACTCTTGAAGATTTATTAAGACTCTGTGTCCTTGACTTCAAGGGAAGTTGGGACAAGTTCTTACCATTGGTAGAGTTTTCCTACAACAATGGCTACAGTATTGGCGTAGCTCCATTCAAGTGTTGTATGGAAGAAAGTGTTGTTCTCCGGTATGTTGGGATGAGGTGGGTGAAAGCAGCGTTGTTGGGGACCGGAGTTGAATACGTATGACTACGGAAAAGATTCAAACGATACGACAATGTATAAAAACCTCACAAGATCGACAAAAGAGTTATGTTGATCTTCATCGAAAGGACGTGGAATTCGATATTGGAGATCATGTGTTGTTACGTGTTTCTCCATGGAAAGGAGTTACGAGATTTGGAAAGAGAGGAAAGCTCAATTCTTAATTTATTGGCCCATTTTTAATCCTCTATCGAGTAGGAACTATGGCGTATAGATTCGCTTTACCGCCAAGTTTGTCTCGTGTTCATAACGTTTTTCACATATCCATGTTACGTAAATATGTGGAAGACCCGAACCACATTATTGAGTTAGAACCGGACAAAATTGCGGAAGATTTAACGTATGAAGAGGTTCCTGTTCAAATCTTGGATAAGAAGGAACATATTCTACACCCCAAGGTTATACCTCAAGTCAAAATTTTGTGGAGAAACCACGATGTTGAGGAAATGACCTGGGAGTTAGAATCTGAAATAAAATCAAGGTATCCTTACCTCTTCGACATACCAGGTACGTACCCTAATTTTGAGGATGAAATTTCTTAAGAAGGGGAGGTTATAAGACCCCAACTTTTATGAATAAAGATGAATTTTCTATAAATATCATTTTTAAATATTAAGGTGTGAATTTGAAATAATGTTATAGTTGTGGGTAATAATTATAAATTTTGCAAAGTACGCAAGTTGTTATATTATATTCGAATATTCGTTTTAACAGGGAATATTCGTATGACGGCACAATCATTAGTGGACCCCATAACGGAATTATTGTCGGATTGAGAAAACGATAAAAATATTTTTTATGAAAAAATAAATGGAAGTTTCATCGTTAAGCGTTGAAACACCCAGTGTTAAAAGTACAATAATACGCGTGGTTGCATAGTAGCACATGGTATTGATTATTGATGCTTACGTGAGAAGTCACTCAGTTT
The DNA here is from genome assembly GCA_020205615.1 of Panax quinquefolius. Classification (NCBI taxonomy): domain Eukaryota; kingdom Viridiplantae; phylum Streptophyta; class Magnoliopsida; order Apiales; family Araliaceae; genus Panax; species Panax quinquefolius. Next base: position 127,459,694 of record CM035153.1, on the reverse strand, counting down.
TATTCAATTATTGCTACAGTAATTGCTACATAGTATCTCACGTTATTTGATTCAATTATTGTCGATATTTTATATATTATTAAATCAATAATTGAGATGAGAAAGTTATTTATATTATTATTTGCAATATTAACGATGTCAGAAGTTACATCGAGGAGAGGTTTGGTCACTAATTGCGGCATGATAGGGAGGAATCCTTATTGGAAAGCCCTCTTTCACAGGAGCGACACGGTAGATTAATATTGTGAATTATAATAATAATGATAAATATTGTTAAAAATATTGAGGAAATTTTTATGAAGTATTTGTTGTAGGGTGACGTATTATATGAACCCCTCACTTTCTCATTTTTCAAAATCGTCAAGAGAAAGTTATTTTAATTTTGTTTTATTACTTATATATATATATATATATATAAGTTTTATATATATATATATATATATAAGCGTGCGTATTTATATATATATATATATATGTGTTAGTTGGCATGTGGGGAAATTAAGAAAGTGGTGAGGTGTGTGATTAATATGTATATATATATATATATATATATATATATATATATATATATATTAAATGTGGGTGAGTGGGTTGTGGTGGTGGATGAAGTTGGCATGATATGTGATATTTTTTTCAAAGCTTGCACCTTATTGGTTGAACAATCCAAAAATGCTATTAAACATGTGAATGAGTCCATTTTCTCAACTTGACATGTGATAGTTTTGTTTTTTTCCTCTTCTAATTGGCCAGCACCTTGAAAAATGATGCATGGGTGGTAGGATTTTTTTAATCTAGCATGTATATATATATATATATATATATATATATATATATATATATATAATATAAAATTTGGTTTTGAAAATCTAGCGTATGATTTCAGCCAGTGAATTTCAAACACTGTTGCGTCCGTGAGAAAAATTCTTACACAATGCCTTTCCATTCTCCTATAAATAGAAGCTCATTCCTTCATTATTTCTTACGAATTCACTGAAACTCTAGAGAGAGAAAATTACAAAGAGAAAGAAGAAGAGAAGTCTGCTACCTCTCTATTCTTATATCCAGTTTCTTTTACGGTAAGGGGTATTATTTCTTTTGTATTCATGAAGAGAACTTCTGTTATTCCATTTTTTTATTACATTGGAATAACTTTGTATCATGATCTACCCTATCGTGGTGAAATTCTTACATTATTCCATTCTTTATCATTATGTTGGAATAACTTGTCATACATGCAAAGTACCTGCATACATGGTGAAATTCTTACATTATTCCATTCTTTATTATTACATTTGGAACATCACATGCAATGCGTTTTACGCATGACACAGTTCCATTATTTATTATTACATTGGAACATTCGCCGGTGCGAAGAAGTTTGCACGACTGGTTCCGCTTTTATTATTCTGTTAGAATATCGTATACGTACTTTTCGCATTTGACTAGTTAGATTATTTATTATTCTATTGGAATAACTTGCCTGTGCGGTATATTGCATGTCTGGTGATTTCTTTTGTTATTCTATTCTTTATTATACTCAGTTGGTTATAGTTTTGACTTCTATACTCCATGAAATTAGAAGAATATCTTTGATATTTGCGCTTCATCCAGTATCTTTTCATGAAAATATTCTTCTGAGCATTCTTGAATTTTACTCTACAAAAAAGTATAATGTTGACAATTTGGACGTTAATAGTTCCTGGATAAATTAATTCTTGAACTTATTTTATTGAATTCTTATATCATTGTCATCATCTTCATGTTTTATTATGTTGAAAGTCATACGTGGCGCTGTAGTGCGTAGATGGACTTGGTATGATTATAATGAGGGATTATTCGGTATAATTATGGTAGTAATGTTACAAATGATGTGGTAAAAGTCCTCATTGGCCGTAGTGCATTGATGGGACGAGTTGTTGGCATGATCGTGACCATTGATGAATACACGAATATCCATGCGTAGTAGTCGTGGATAATTTGTGGTTGTGATCTTAATGAATATCCTTGGTAGTAGTCGTGGATGATGTGGATTATTTATTAAAGTGAGTCCGATTGATAAAAGTGATGAAAACCTTATAAATCATAAAAGATAGTAGATTTTATTCTCTACTTGACTCTTTTAATGGATTCTTATTTATTGCAGATTAAACTTGATGTACATTGTATTTTATCGGTTTAACATTGTTGAAGGCTAATGATAATTTATTACGCATTATCTTAGTCGTAATATTTCTTACTAGGCTAGTTGAGCTCCCTTTCTTTCTTTCATTCTCTTGAGGAAATGAGAGCGTAAAATAGGGACTAGTCGGGGAATGGGTAATGATCAGAGATGGTGTCTTAGTAGTCCTCACTATTACATAAGATAGTGTGATAATAAATGTAATGAGAACTTATTACGAGAGTGGATATTATGCAGAAGACAATATTTGTATTAAAAACACATGTTCTTCATGTTGTATATTTAAGATTGTATTTGTATTCTGTACTATGTATTTGGCGACTCAGAATAGGTGATGTATACCTATTTTGGGGGCATCACACACACACACACACACACACACACACACACACACACACACACATATATATAAATATATATATACACAGCGGATCAGGTCCGGGAGTCCGGACCTTGTTAAAATTCGAAATTTTTTTGGTTTTTTTTTAAAAAAATAACTAATAAAATGTTTAATATTTTATGAAATTGAAATTTTTTCATAATACAGTGTTTTGGGTGTGATTATGATACATATAACAAAGCATTATATCTGATCATACAAGATATATACGATTATATTAAACTTTTTTAGTTGTTTTAAAAAAAAGTCAAATTTTAACACCGTCATATGAGTCCCGATTTGGAATCGGACTCATATATATATATAGTCCGGATCCTATACGAAATCCCGAACGTTCTTAAAATGCGGACCAATTTTTTTTTTGCTTTTTTTTATTTAAAACAACTAATTTTTTTTAAATATTTTATGAAACTGGAATTTTTCCATAATACAGTATTTTGGACGTGATTTGGATACATATAACAAAATAGTCTGTACAGACTGTACAAACATATTTTGTTATATGTATCCAAATCACATCCAAAATATTGTATTATGTAAAAATTCTAGTTCCATAAAATATTAAACTTTTTTTTTAGTTGTTTTTTTTTAAAAAAAAAGCCAAAAAAAAATAGGGTCCGGATTTTAGTCAGGTTCGAAAGTCCGGACCTGATCTTGATTATATATATATATATATTGACAGGCCTGATACCAAATCAATTTGAAATAAGTTTTAGATAGCGAAGCCTTTTCAGTGAACAGGTATGAAACAACCCAACAATCCAACAAGAGGATTTAAAACTAATAGAAAAGTAATAGAATAACCTAAGTGTACATATAACTTGTGCATATCTATTTCATATGACTAGTGACCCCAACCTCTTGTTTTTTATAAGCAATTATTGTTTATTATGACTTTATTAAATTAATATAATTAAATTGATTCAACCAGATTTGTAACATCAGATAGTATAACAAGTGCTATGACAAAACAATATACATATGCATTTTTGACGATATTATATATATATATATATATATGGGATCTGAGGCGGACCAAATTAACGGACAGACGGACTTGAGAAACACGCGGGTCAAAAGCTCATATTCGGGTCTAAAAAAACAGACCGATCCGAAGCAAACGAATTTCAGAGAGAGAAGCTTAGGGGCGAAAATGAATTTCAGAGAAAGGAAACAAAGGGGCGAACGAATTTCAGAGAGATGAAACAAAGGGGCGATTCTCTCAATTACACAGATCTGAATCAAACGAATTTCACATAGAGGAAGCAAAGGGGCGATTCTCTCAATTACACAGATCTGAAGCTATCGAATTTCACAGAGCTGAAGCAAAGGGGCGATTCTCTCAATTACATCCATAGGAAACCCTCAAAAACTATCGCGAATTTATGAACAGGTATCGCGAATTACACAGATCTTGAAGTCTAGGTTTTTTTTTTCCTCTCAAAAAGGTATATCCTTTGCTTAATTGGTGATGTTTTGATGATGTTTTCATTTATGCTTGTACTCTGGAGTAAGTCATTTGCAGTAGCCTGTGAATTAGAGTGAACCTGTGAATTGTAAAATTTGAAGTAAGTCATTTGCAGCGAGAATGTTTTTTATTAATATTTATTATTATTTGGTCTATAAGGCCTCACATTGCCAATGTAAGCAAAAGAAATCTGGTAATACATGCCTCACATTGCCAATGTAAGCAAAATATGGTTTTTCTTCTTGTTTACCTCTTTAATTTTGACTGTAGTTTCAAAGCATGTGAGTTTCAATTCAATTCGGTTTGTTGTTATTTGTTTGATTAATTGAGTGAATTGTTGTATACTGGGTCTTGTTTAATTAGAAAAATGTTAATTTTGATTGAATTAATTTATGTGGGTTTTATATTTTGTCACCTTCCTGTTTATTATCAATGCATTGTATTGCAATGGGTGAGGAGTGGTCCGTATAGTTCTCTTAGTGGACATTTCAGTTGTAAGTAGTAGATGTGTTTTTTTGCTAAACACATTCCTCTAAAGTTAAATGTGATCGCTGATAACCTTGCAGTTGGACAGGAAGGCTAGTAGTCCCAAAGCATCTGATTAATTGTACAGGTAGGTGATGTGACAATTGGAACTAATATGTCAAAAATTTATGTTTTTAATTTAATAATTTTTCACGATTTTGTTCCTTACTCCCTGCAGTGTTTTTAGTGCTTGTTTCTTTGATAAAGTTTTGACAGATTCACTTCATTTTCCTCAACTTGCTATCAGTTTGATTCCTCCCGACTTACAATATGAGTTTACTTTTTGGCAGAAATGTATAAGAATCAGTTGCAGGAGCTAGCACAGAGAAGTTTCTTCAACCTTCCTTCCTTATGGTTGCATCAGAGAAGGGCCTGATCATGCACCTAGGTTCAAAGCTTCGGTTAACTTCAATGGGGAAAACTTTGTAACCCCAACTACGGGCCTGATCAGTCCGTCGCTATATGTTGTCCGTCGCTAAAAGCTAAGATGACGGTTCTATATATAGCGACGGACTGAATTGTCGCCTGGTCCGTCTCTAAAGGGGGGTGAGCAAGGTATGTTAGATAAGGGGTGAGCTTATGATCTGGACCATATACATATATATATATATATAAAGAAATTCTATAATAAAAAAAGAAATTCTCAATGAAAAAAAAATAAACCAAATCTTTAGCCGGCTATAGCGACGGTTAAATAAGTAGCTAAATCACAGAAAAATTAATTTTTTGAGCTATGACGACAGTACAACCGTTGCCATAGTTATAGCGTCGGTTTTCTATGTTATAAGGACAGATTGAACCGTCGCTATAAATAGATTCATTGACAAAATGGTCAGGACTATATATATATATATATATATATATATATATATATATATATATATATATATATATATATATATATAGTCCGCTTCAAAAAGTGCGGGTGATCGCAGATGACTTATAGCGACAGTTTGAGACAACGATTTGATCCCGTCGCTATAAAATAACAAATCATATATATGTGTTATGGCGACGGTTCGGATGCAGTCGTTATAGTCGTTATAACTATGATGATGGTTTCTTTGACTTATAGCGATAACTCGGACCATCGCCTTGACTGTCATGGACCACCGTGCAAGCTCTCTCTCTCTCTCTCTCTATATATATATATATATATATATATATATATATAATCTGTGGCAACCGGTTGCCTTAGGCATTGTTCAGCAACCAAGTTTGTAGCCGTTGATCTATACATTGTAAGGTTAAGATTAAAAAAATTAAACCCCATTTCCGCTACAGGCTGTAGTGGCAGTCCATTAAATCCAAATCAGTCGGCCATTTACATAATCACCCCTCCTCAATATTTAACACCCCTGCCGCTACAAGCTCCCTCGGTAAGGCCAACCCAAAAAGAAAAAGAAAAAAATTATTCCTCCATAGCATAGTTGAAAGTCTCCGATTTTTTGAATTTTTTTAATTCATATTAAGATTTATCATAAATGCATTTAGACATAACATTTTAAATATTTATCTTTAATACTAAAATATTTTGGGTTCCCAAACAAACATTATATTATAATTGTATAGAGATTTGCACTGGTTTTATCGGTATGCTCTTACTAAAATAATACGGAATAAAGAGACTACGAATAAAATTGTTTAAATAATTATTATCAATTTAGCAACCACTACGAATAATTATTATCAATTTAAAACCAGTGCATACTGATAAAAACCACTATGAGGAAGTCTCTTTATTCCGTATTATTTTAGTAAGAGCATATCGATAAAACTAGTGCAAATCTCTATACAATTATAATATAAAAACAGTGACTGTTTTTTTGGGAACCCAAAATATTTTAGTATTAAAGATAAATATTTAAAATGTTATGCCTAACCTTAATATATTAAATTAGGGTTTTTTTTTTTATGATTGGTACTGTAGTAAACGAAAAAAGAAGAAGCAAAAGGGGAGAGAGAGAACAAGACTGAAATTTTAAAAAATATTATTATTCTTCTCAAAAAGTGATTATTAGATTTAAGTTTCTATTATAACAATGATGTTATTTTGTTGTTAAGGTGTAATCATATATATATATATATATATATATATATATATATATATATATGTGTGCGTGTGTGTGTGTGTGTGTGTGTGTGTGGTGGTGCAGTGCCGTTAGTAGGGCACTGTAATTGTGACGGATTTACTGATTGGGGTTGGGGTTGGGGTTGGGGGGTTGGGGGGGTGGGGTGGGGACAATTGCTAAATAAATGAGTAATTAATTATTATTATATAATATGGATTTAATCCAAACTAGGATTCTATATAAATATTCTATGATGGAGGTTATGATAACTAGTGCATGTTTGAATATTTTAATATCCAACAGCCCAGCTATGATCACTAGTGCATTTTTGAATATTTTAATATGGCAAAATTAATGATTTGATCACCAAAATTAAGACGCGTTTTCTTAAATCTTTCGATTAAACTTTTAATTTTTAAATTTATTTTGAACTAAAGTTGATATTGGGTCGTTAATTTAAAAAAAAAAATACTACGTTATTTTTTTTTGTCTACATTGGCGTTAACGTGGCAAAAAAAATAAAAAATATTGTTTATGTGGCAAAAAAAATCAAAAACCGATTTTAAAAAAAAAAAATTTACATTTTTAAAGTTTTAAAAATAAAAAAACATAATAAAATAAAAAAAAAAAAATACAGATTTTAAAAAAAATAGTTTTTAAAAAAAACTGTTTTTTTGAAAAAATCTGTGTTTTTAAAAAATCCGCTTTTTAAGAAAATCTGTTTTTTTAAAAATATGTGTTTTAAAAAAATCTGTTTTTTTTAAAACTGCTTTTTTAAAAAAACTGTTTTTAAAAAAAACACTTTTTTTTTAAAAAAAACTGCTTTTTTAAAAATCTGTTGTTAAAAAAAACCTGTTTTTAAAAAAAATATGTTTTTTAAAATCTATTTTTAAAAAATCTGTTTTTTTTAAAATGTCTTTTTTTAAAATCTGTTTTAAAAAAAATATATTTTCAAAAAATCAGTTTTTTTTAAAAAAAATCTGTATTTTTTAAAAATATCTTTATTTTTTTTGTTTTATTTTATTATGTTTTTGTTATTTTTAAAACTTTAAAATGTTACTTTTTTTATTTTTAAAATCTGTTTTTGATTTTTTTTTGTCACATAAGCAATAGTTTTTATTTTTTTTTGCCTCGTTAGCGCCATGTAGATAAAAAATTAACGTCTATCAACTTTTTGTAACGAAATGACCCAATTTGAAAATAAGAATTAGTTCAGTGACTTAATTTGAAAAATTAAAAATTCAATCGGGTATTTAATAAAGTCGCCAACTTTAATAATCAAATCATTAATTTTGCTATTTTAATATCCAGCAGCCCAGCTTTAATAGATGAATTAGATCTTCTAATATCTTTCCAAGGAGGTGGACTCCTACCATTCTCACTTTGTCTAAAATATAAATCATGCCATCAAGTCTTCGTATCCTCCACCTATCCTGTTTCTTTTTACGGGTTGCATCAATAATCCTCTGAGTACTAACATGAGAATGTATGAAAAAGGATTCTAAATTCAGATATCATGCATACAGATGTTCATTCTTCAACATCCGAACACAAAAAGAAGCAAATTATTTACCAACTATCAAATTAGTAATTTTGTAATTTAATTTTAATATTTATTAGATTGAATAAATATTTTTGATGAATTAATTATTAGATTAATTAATTAATTGATGAAGTTGTGATAGATTAATTTAATTATATGTGTTATATTTATTAAATTAATGTGGAGAATTTTATTATTGAAGTATGTGATTATGTGAGCTTATTGAATTAAAAGAAATATATTTAATAAGCTATGTTATTTCAATTAATTAAATTATTAATTAGAGATTTAATAATTTAATATTATTATTAAATGAGAAATTTAATTATGTGACTATGTGAATTAATGAGAATTTACTATATTAAATAAGATATTAGATTTATTTTATAATGGGTGTGACATTATTTAAAACTATATTATAAGGCTTTATTAAATTAAATGGTTTTAAAACCCATTTTGTTAAGCCAAACGTGGCCTTAGTGGGAGTTGAGGCGATTACCCATGATTAGATGCTGACCAAAGCGTCGATCGCTTTTATTTATTGAATCGTCTTCCTTCTTCATTAATTTCCTAAAGTCGACATTAAGCGAGAGAGAGAAAAAGAAAGAGAGTTGAGAAATTGTTGAGTAAAGTGTGAGTTGAGTGATTGAAGAGTTTGAGAAGGGTTTCAATTCATCTCCTACTATTTCTTTATCGCTTGGGTAATTTTCTTGACCCGATTTATAATTCGTCTTTTAAGTTTCATGAATATGGCTTAAGTTTTACGTGATTCTCTGTAATTGGGAAATTATGGTGTTATGTGAATATATGTAATAATTTGAGTTGTAAGGCATATATATATATATATATATATATATATATATATATATATATATATATATATATATATTGTGCTTCCATATCATTGGTTTCATAAGATTATAACGTATGATTTTGACATTATTCAAAAATTCTGAGTACGTGATATGGCCGTATGGCCCTTACGCACAAATTTAATCGTTGATCATATATTATCCTAAATTTTACACTTATATATGATTATACATGCTAAAACAAACAAAATGAAACTTGAGTGGTTGGATTTGACCTTATACTTGAATCCATAGTAGTAAATTCTATGTTTTATTCAAAAACCTTGAGAACATCGAAACGATTATAATTTACATATTTTAATTACGTAACTATGTGTTTTAATGGGTTTAAATTACTCTATAAATGTTGGGTAATGATTATGTATAAATTCTAGTATTTGGGTATGCTTAAACTAATATATGGACAAGGAAATTGGAAGTTATGGCCATATTCAGTGTATAATTTACGTGTGATTGATTTTTGGCCTAATTTGGCCTTGTTATATTCATGACTGAGCTATGAGCTATGAGAAAATGAGCACAGGTAAAATGAGCACAGGTAACGTTACCACTTACCGTATACGTGAAAAAAAAAAAAAAAAAAATAAATATTCGATGAAAATTATTATTAAAATAATAAAAAATAAATCAAATATTTTAATTGAGATAATGGAATAAAATAAATATTCGATGAAAATTATTATTAAAATATTTATAAAAAATAAATCAAATATTTTAATTGAGATATTTATGGAATAAAATAAATATTCGATGAAAATTATTATTAAAATATTTATAAAATAAATTAAATATTTTAATTGAGATATTATGGAATAAAATAAATATTTGATGAAAATTATTATTAAAATATTTATAAAATAAATTAAATATTTTAATTGAGATATTCATGGAATAAAATAAATATTCGATGAAAATTATTATTAAAATATTTATAAAATAAAGTAAATATTTTAATTGAGATGTTTATGGAATAAAATAAATATTAGATGGAAATTATTATGAAATAATTTATTCGAGTGTAATAATAGTAAGAGAATGAAAATATTCTAATTTAATTAAGTAATTAAATTAGAAGGGTAATAATTTGTTAAATAAAGTAGAGTTTATATTAAATAATTAGAGAAAATGTAACTAATGAATTTACGTGAATATATATGGTATATGTGTAGGACTTGTGGTGAGCGGAGTAGTAATCGTTTTTTACTACACGAAGCGAGTTCTAAACCTTAATTCTTTACATAAAAGCAAATTCATTATACTATCTTGTTTATTATTGTTCAAGTCGAGATTTCATATTAGATCTTACCATTCTTTAAAAACATAATTCTATTATCTGATACTTATTAGATTGTATACATCTTGAATTTTATTATTCAAATTGAATATCAATTATTGTTGAACCTTGTAAGACTAGTGAACCCTTATTGATTCAACTAGTCCATAGTTGATAAGCGTTATAAATTCTAGAACTTTTATTGAGCTTACCGATCAAACTTCCTTTAGTGCGGACTCAGATGTCAATTTGAGATGAACAACCCTTTAATAGGGGATTATTTACGCTTTAGCGTTAAGATATTAATGCGCGATATGGTACTAAGAATTTGATCCCCCCTAAATGCGAGAAGAAGAGTCCATAGTCTTATATTTATTAAAGGTTTGAGAATAAACACTTGACAACTGGGACATAGTTCGAAGTCTTGTGACCCTCGAGAATTTCTTTTGATTCTTGTTATTCATTCTTGATTCAAAAGTTGAGCTTTTATATTCAAAGTTATTAATTCATTCGCATGTTATTATTATTCATTTATTATATTGTTATACTTGTGGGCAATCGTGCTCACTCTTGCGTAATAATAACATTGCGATTAAAACGAGAAAACGAACGAGCCTTCCTTTAGTAAAAGCGAGGGCAAGATTAGCAAGTAATGAAGACTATTTGTTTATGGGGTTGTGTAATGACATTTAGAATTGATGTTACTTAAGACTTAATTGTTATGTTTCATACGAGATATTTTAAGGTTAGATTAACACAGGATTTATTTAGTTATGCGATTGATGTAACCCCATAAGGGGAGAGAGTTATTATTTATTCTATCTATTGTATGGTTGTATTTTATTTATGGGTAGATAGATAGATGATGTTTGTCTGATGAACACCAAATCATGTGGAAATGGAAATCTAGGATTTTGGGGGTGTCCTGAGTTAGTATCAAAGTTTGTAAGGTTATGAACCTTAGGTGGGGGAACAACCTTAGGTAGTAGCCTTATAGGAGATCGAGAACATAGTAGTGGTAAACTCTTATCGAGTTCTAAGAAATGAATTTCTAAATTCATTAAAGATAATAAAAGACTTTATGTGCTTATGTGTTAATCTATGTGTTATTATACGGATTAGTAACTAAAACTTAAAATTTTGTTGTCGGGGATGTCGGATATTGGAGGAGCTAGTCGAAATTGGGGAGGAGGAACCCCGATTACCTATAGAGGAGAGGCCAGAGACATTCATGTCATCGAGGAACAACTTACAGAGAGAGAGTCATCTCAGATGATCCTTTGTCGTTAGTCGGGAGCATGGCGGGAGGCGATCGGAGGAGGATCTGAGGAAGAGGAAGAAGAGGAAGAGAGTTCCCCGAACTCCATTGATGCGAGAGATGTATGGCGCACTCTATGATCGTAGCGTAGAGTTGCGAGGATCTTGTTAGGGATTTGTTGAGCGGCGGTTAGTCGTGATTACTATTGAAGCGAAGGAAGGATAGAGAGATTGTGACTCTTCACACGTTTAGGAAGCGTGGAGTGGGATCACAGTTCACGAGAAGGGTCGGGAATGAGGATAAGTCCGAGAAATAGAAGTTAAAGAAGGATCTGAAGGAGACCTCGGAGAGGCTTGCCATAGCGAGGAGGAGAATTTGGAGTGCGAGAGTCGCGCCGTCTTGATCGTCTGCGAGAAGATGATCGCCGTGCGAAGAAGGCTAAACTTGAGGAGACATACTACTCTACACTACAAAATCTGATGAATGTGGTCAAGATCGAGTTAGGAAGTATCGATCCGGTTTGAGGATCTACCATCATATATCTTTAGATCGTAGAGCGATGTGCGCGTCGTGGAGGAGGAGCGTAGCAAGGCTATCGGCGCCTAATGAGACGGTGATAGAATTTGTTTAATTATGTGAAAGACTTAATTGTTTTTATATATAAATTCGGCGTGTTTATGAGCGAAAGAATATTTGAATGTTTTAAATCTGTGGATTCTTTATTCGAGGATAGTTGATGTAAATAGCGGTTATCTTTATCGTTTAATATTAAAACTTTGATTTGAATGCAAATATATCAAGTTGTTTGAGATGATGTGTTAAGTGATATGTTAAATTGTTGAGTAATGCCTTAACTATTTAGAGAAATAAATAAAGTTCTAATAAAGCGTTTATTTAATAGAAAAATGCCGCATGAAAGGCGACCGAATAAATCGACCCGGCCGAGGAAGAATTGACGAATAACAACAACAACACCACAATCTTGACCCAGATTCGGTGGTTGGTGAAATTCTTAATTTGGAGCAATTAACAATCAACCACAAGCCCCACAAACACCACGTTCAAAAGGATTTCAAAGGCGGTGGGACGCTTGAGTTTAAAGGTTCTATGAACCCGATGAAGCTCAAACATGGGTTATGGAGATGGAGAAGGTGTTTGGCGTCGCGAGTAAGGGAAGACAGGAAGGCCGCATATACGACATTCATCTTTGAAATGCGAAGCCTTGACTATTGGTGGCGAGCGAACAAAATGCTGGGGAGGAGAAGATGTAATAACACAGGAGAGATTTAAGGAGATGTTTTTTAGAGATGTATTTTCGACTAGTTAGCAAAACCAAATGGAAGTTCGAGTTTTGGAGTTGAAAGCGAGGGGAATATGTAAGTGTGATTATCTTGGCAAGGTTCAGCGAATTGGCTAGGTTCGCCACATATCAAGTGCATCTTGTGAGAGAAAAGCGAGAGCGTTTCGGCGAATTTGAAGCCACTGGTTGTATAGCAAAGTGTCGATGTTCGATTGAACACTTTTCTTTGGAGTGTTAGAGAAGGCCATACTCATTTGAAGGTGGAAGCGATCACGGTATCTAAATATAATCGAGGATCGGAAGAAGAAAAAGAGTGAAAATGAAGGAATTAACAAGGTGGTGGAAGTAGCGGGAGGTAATAATAATCGGAAGAAAGTGGTTAGATAACTTTCGTCAATTTGGAAATCGACAAGGAGGGCAAAAGAAGAAGATTGAAGCGTGCTCAACTGCGGAAAAGCTCATCGGGAGTTTGCATGAAGGAAAAGCAGGTATGCTACAATTGTGGTCGGGAAGGCCACATAGCACCTAAGCTTATTCTAAACGAAGAAAGGGTGCTGCTTCACTTGTGGCTCAAAGGATCATCTTGCAAGGATTGTCTAAGAAGGGATGCGGAGGAGCAGGATCGGGGAGGAATAGAGAAACAACGGTGGAAGCACTCGACTATCACGGGACCAGCTATGACAACCAAATAAATAGCTAGAGAACATTCAACATGCGATTCGAGGATGCGATGCGATCTCGCGATGTGGTGTCGGTATCATTCGATCGATAAAGTTAATGCTTATGTATTATTTGATTCGGGTCTACTTGTTCATTTATATCAGATGACTTTGCGAGAACTTAGAATTGCCTAAGGATGAGTTAGAATACCCATGAACATAGAAATTGCGAATAGAAATTATTCTGTTTGAAATGCGTGCACTGAAGCGTAGAGTGGATATTAAGGGTAACATTATGAGCGTAGATCTTATCCTATTCGACTTGGAGAATTCGATATTATCTTGGGTATGAATTTGGTTATCCAATTATAGGCGGTAATTGATTGCGGAAAAAGCGTATTAACCTTATGACTCGTCGAAGGTTGTGTTTTTTATGGTAGTAAATCGCCTAGAACAAGCGAGTTGTCGGCGATGATGCGAGCGAGGAAGTTGTTAAAACAATTTGTGTAGGATATCTAGCTTACATAGTCGATATTCGTAAAGAAAATCCGAAAATAGAGGAGATACCGGTAGTGAGGATTTTGGGCGTATTTTCGGATGATTTGCGGGACTTCCACGGATAAGCGGTTGAATTCGTGATCGATTTGGCTCGAGAGCGGTTCAATATCGAAGGCACCATCAGAATGGAATATGCCGGTAGAGATGAAAAAGGCGATGGTTCAACTACAAAATTACTAGACAAGAAGTATATCAACCAAAGCGTATCAGTGGGAGCGGTTTTATTCGTAAAGAAGAAAGATGGGACAATGCGGCTCTGCATCGACTATAGAAAGCTGAATAAGGTCACGATCGAGAATAGATATCCATTCTGCATGAATCGACGACATTCGATCGGTTAAAGGGGGCGAGATACTTTTCAAAGATAGATTTGAGGTGGTTATCATCGGTTGAAGGTGAGACGGAAGATGTCTAGAAGGCGACATTGAGAACGGACCGTCGGTCCTTCTGAATTTTTGGTAATGTCATTTGGTCTAACAAATGCTCCTGCTGACATTATGGGCTTAATGAATGGAGTGTTCAAAGCGTTTTGGACAAATTAAGTAGTGGTATTTATAGATGACATTTTGGTATATTAGAAAACCAAGGAAGAACATGAAGAACATTTGAGGGTGACATTAGAGGCGTTGAGAAGAGAAGTTTATGCGCTAAATTTTGAAATGTGAATTACGGATTGAAAGGTACAATTTCTTGGACATGTGATCGATAGGGACGGAATTTGGTGGATCCTCAAAGTCGAAAATTTGTGATTAAGCGGGATCGGTAGAAAGCCGTCGAAGTAGAAGAAGTTTTCTTGGATTGGCGAGGTTATTCTGAGAAGATTCATTGAGGATTTTTCAAGATCATAACCCAGTTGTGAATCGACTAGAAAATCGATGAAATTTGTTTGGACGGAGAAGTGTGAGGAAAGCTTTCAAGAATTAAAGAAGAGGTTAAGTTCAGCCCTGTGTTATCTCTTCCGGATGACACGGGGAAATTTTAATGGTATATAGTGATGCGTCGCCTGAAAGGACTTGGTTGTGTGCTCATGCAAAATGGCGAGTCATTGCGTCAGCGTCACGACAATGAAAAGATTATGAGAAGGGTATCAGGCCCATGACTTGGAGTTAGGCTGCGATAGTTTTTGCTTTGAAAATCTGGAGGCACTATCTCTATGGGAGAAGTGTGAAATATATCTGAGACCACGAAAGTGTAAAATATATTTTTACGAGAAAGACTTGAATATCATGAAAGAAGGTGGTTGGAGTTAATTAAGGACTACGATTGTGAGATTCTATACCATCCGGGTAAAAGCAAATGTGGTGGTCGGCGCCTTAAGTAGAAAATTCGGGGAAATTGATGTTGATAGCAAATGCGGGAGGAGTTAATTTCGTGATGGAGAAAATTTGGAATTGGAAGTGAAGTATCTATGGAGATTGATGAGAAAATATTTGAGATCGATACGGTATAACCCTCTTGGATAAAGTTAAGGAGGCTCGACTTGGAGACGAAGAATGTAAAAATGTGACAAAGAAGATATCTGAAGAGCAAGAACCAAGATTTAAGATGGATAAGGAAGGAATCTTTGAGATTTGATAATAGAATTTGGGTACTGCTTGATTCGAGAGATTAAGGAAGATATTTTAAGCGAGGCTCATAGTTCACGATATTCGATTCACCTGGTAGTACCAAGATGTACCAAGATCTTGAGACAACATTTACGGTGGCCGAATTTGAGCGTGATGTTGCGAGAATGTGTTGCCATTTTGTCGACTGTCGAGAAAGTGAAAGCGGAACATCGAGAGCCAGAGTGGATTACTACAATGCAGTTAGAGATCCCAGTGGAAATGGGAACATATTACAATGGACTTCGTGGTTGGCCTTGAAGCGACTCGGAAAAGGCTACTGACCTTGATATGGGTTATCGTTAATGGTGACGAAATCTGCACACTTCCTTCCGATCAAAATAAGATTCAACTTAGATCGGTTGGCGAGGCTATCGTAAAGAGATTGTTTGAGGCGCGGAGTTTCGGTATCAATTGTTTGAGATAGGGATCGCGCTTCACATCAAATTTTGGAAGCGTCTTGAGGAATGCATGGAGTGCTGCAATTGCGAATGAGTCTGACTTACCACCCTCAAGCAGAGGCCAGACGAGTGAGAGAGCGATTCGAGACATTAGAAGATATGCTAAGAGCACATGTGATGGACTTTAAAGGAAATTGGGATGATCACCTACCATTAGTAGAGTTTGATTCTGACAACGGTTTACCACGCTAGTATTGGAATGCCACCCTATGAAGCGTTATCTGGCGGAAAGTGCGAGAACTCCACTATATTGGGATGAAGTTGGCGAAAACTGACTACTAGGCGAATTGGTACAACAAGCAGCGAGCGTAGTCGAGGTGATTCGAGCAAGATTGTGGCTATTTCAAGATGAAAGCGGAAGAAATCTGTAGATCCCACCGTAAGAATGTTGAGTTTGAACCCGGTAGTTATGTGTTCTTAAAGGTCTCTCCTTGGAAAGGAAAGATCAGATTAGGAAGAAGGGAAAATTGAGCCCAAGATTCGCCGGACCCTTTGAAGTTACGAGAAGGGTGGGAGAAGTTTCTTATGAGGTAGCCTTACCTCCATCTCTGAGAGAATGTCCACAATGTTTTCCATGTCTCGGTCTTACGACCTACAAATCCGATTACAAGCATGTGATTGAATATGAACCCCTACATTTCGACAAAGACTTGTCTTACGAAGAAATTCTGTTCAAATTATCAAAAAAGAAAAGAACAAGTTACGAGAAATAAAAGTAATACCTATACATTAAGGTAATTTGGAGGACCCCAATATTTGAAAAGCTACGTGGGAACTCGAAGAGAATATGATGAAAATTATCCTCATTTATTTACTTAGATTGTTATATGCGATTACAGGGGACGAGAATCTTTGTAAAGGGGAGAATGTAGCAGGACAAATTTTTGAGTTGTGATTACGAGGGGCGAGAATCCTTTTAAGAGAGGGAAAGATGTGACAATAGTAATTTTGTAATTTAATTTTAATATTTATTAGATTGAATAAATATTTTTCGATGAATTAATTATTAGATTAATTAATTAATTGATGAAGTTGTGATAGATTAATTTAATTATATGTGTTATATTTATTAAATTAATGTGGAGAATTTTATTATTGAAGTATGTGATTATGTGAGCTTATTGAATTAAAAGAAATATATTTAATAAGCTATATTATTTCAATTAATTAAATTATTAATTAGAGATTTAATAATTTAATATTATTATTAAATGAGAAATTTAATTATGTGACTATGTGAATTAATGAGAATTTACTATATTAAATAAGATATTAGATTTATTTTATAATGGGTGTGACATTATTTAAAACTATATTATAAGGCTTTATTAAATTAAATGGTTTTAAAACCATTTTTTTGTTAAGCCAAACGTGGCCTTAGTGGGAGTTGAGGCGATTACCCATATGGTAGGTAGCTTGACCACAAAGCGTCGATCGCTTTTATTTATTGAATCGTCTTCCTTCTTCATTAATTTCCTAAGTCGACATTAAGCGAGAGAGAGGGAAAAGAAAGAGAGTTGAGAAATTGTTGAGTAAAGTGTGAGTTGAGTGATTGAAGAGTTTGAAGGGTTTCAATTCATCTCCTACTATTTCACTATCGCTTGGGTAATTTTCTTCAACCCGATTTATAATTCGTCTTTTAAGTTTCATGAATATGGCTTAAGTTTTACGTGATTCTCTGTAATTGGGAAATTATGGTGTTATGTGAATATATGTAATAATTAGAGTTGTAAGGCATGTTTTATATATATATATATATATATATATATATATATATATATATATATATATGCTTCCATATCATTTGGTTTCATAAGATTATAACGTATGATTTTGGCTTATTATTCAAAAATTTCTGAGTACGTGATATGGCCATATATTACTTACGCACAAATTTAATCGTTGATCATATATTATCCTAAATTTTACACTTATATATGATTATACATGCTAAAACAAACAAAATGAAACTTGAGTGGTTGGATTTGACCTTATAACGAATCCGTAGTAGTAAATTCTATGTTTTATTCAAAAACCTTCAAGAACATCGAAACGATTATAATTTACATATTTTAATTACGTAACTATGTGTTTTAATGGGTTTAAATTACTCTATAAATGTTGGGTAATGATTATGTATAAATTCTAGTATTTGGGTATGCTTAAACTAATATATGGACAAGGAAATTGGAAGTTATGGCCATATTCATGTATAATTTTACGTGTGATTGATTTTTGGCCTAATTTGGCCTTGTTATATTCATGAGCTATGAGCTAGCTGAAGCTGAAAAAAATGAGCACAGGTAACCCACCCGTGGCGTTACCAAACTACGATACCACATACGTGATCGAAAAAAAAAAATAAAAAAATAAAAAATAAATATTGATGAAAATTATTATTAAAATATTTATAAAAATAAATCAAATATTTTAATTGAGATATTTATGGAATAAAATAAATATTCGATGAAAATTATTATTAAAATATTTTAAAAAATAAATTAAATATTTTAATTGAGATATTTATGGAATAAAATAAATATTCGATGAAAATTATTATTAAAATATTTATAAAATAAATTAAATATTTTAATTGAGATATTATGGAATAAAATAAATATTTGATGAAAATTATTATTAAAATATTTATAAAATAAATTAAATATTTTAATTGAGATATTCATGGAATAAAATAAATATTCGATGAAAATTATTATTAAAATATTTATAAAATAAAGTAAATATTTTAATTGAGATGTTTATGGAATAAAATAAATATTCGATGAAAATTATTATGAAATAATTTATTAGAGAGTGTAATAATAGTAAGAGAATGAAAATATTCTAATTTAATTAAGTAATTAAATTAGAAGGGTAATAATTTGTTAAATAAAGTAGAGTTTATATTAAATAATTAAGAGAAAATGTAACTAATGAATTTCGTGAATATATATGGTATATGTGTAGGACTTGTGGTGAGCGGAAGTAGTAATCGTTTAGCTTTTACACACGAGGTGAGTTCTAAACCTTAATTCTTTACATAAAAGCAAATTCATTATTCTATCTTGTTTATTATTATTCAAGTCGAGATTTCATATTAGATCTTACCATTCTTTAAAAACATAATTCTATTATCTGATACTTATTAGATTGTATACATCTTGAATTTTATTATTCAAATTGAATATCAATTATTGTTGAACCTTGTAAGACTAGTGAACCCTTATTGATTCAACTAGTCCATAGTTGATAAGCGTTATAAATTCTAGAACTTTTATTGAGCTTACTAATCAAACTTCCTTTAGTGCGGACTCAGATGTCAATTTGAGATGAACAACCCTTTAATAATAGGGGATTATTTACGCTTTAGCGTTAAGATATTAATGCTGCAGTATGGTACTGAAATTTGATCCCCTAAATCACGAGAAGAAGAGTCCATAGTCTTATATATATTAAAGGTTTCAGAATAAACACTTGACAAACTAGGACATAGTTCGAGTCTTGTGACCCTCTCGAATTTCTTTTGATTCTTGTTATTCATTCTTGATTCAAAAGTTGAGCTTTTATATTCAAAGTTATTAATTCATTCGCATGTTATTATTATTCATTTATTATATTGTTATACTTGTGGGCAATCGTGCTCACTCTTGCGTAATAATAACATTGCGATTTAAACGAGAAACAGAGCGAGCCTTCCTTTAGTAAAAGCGAGAGGCGAAGATTAGCAAGTAATGAAGACTATTTGTTTATGGGGTTGTGTAATGACATTTAGAATTGATGTTACTTAAGACTTAATTGTTATGTTAACCCCTTACGTTAGATATTTTAAGGTTAGATAGACACAGGATTTATTTAGTTATGCGATTGATGTAACCCCATAAGAGGAGAGAGTTATTATTTATTCTATCTATTGTATGGTTGTATTTTATTTATGGGTAGATAGATAGATGATGTTTGTCTGATGAACACCAAATCTGTGGAAATGGAAAATCTAGGATTTGGGGGTGGACGAAGGGTTTCAAGTATCGACAATCATTTCAAAATTACCATTTTCATGGAAAGATTGTTGAAAAGAATTGAAACAAAAGAAAGATGCAATGACTATGCAAGAACTTATTAAATTTCTCCAAGTTGAAGAAAATTCTCGAAACATGGATAAATTGGAAATAGAAAATAAAAATGTTAAAGCTCTTGTCATAGAAAATGCATTTAAACCAAGGGGCAACAATAAAAGAAAGCGTGGTGGTCAACATAGCACTTCTGGAAATAAAAAACCGAAAGGTACTTGTTGGAAGTGTAGTAAGCCAGGACATTTCAAGAAACAATGTACTTTGTACTTGAAACAAAGGCAACAAAAGAATGATCAAGCAAATATGGTGAAGCGATGGGGATATTCTTTGCTATGATCATGGAGACTAACATGGTTGGAAATGACATGGAATGGTGGATTGATTCTGGAGCAACCAAGCATATTGCCAAGAATAAAGCAATATTTAAAGCCTATGAACCTATGAAGGAAAGTCAAGAACTATTCATGGGAAATTCATCAACTGCAAAAGTGATGGGCAAAGGCAAGGTGGTTCTCAAGTTGTCATCCGGGAAGACAATTACTCTTAATGATGTTTTTCATGTTCCAGAAATTAGGAAAAATCTTGTATATGTTAGTCTTTTAAACAAACATGGCATAAAAGTCTTGTTTGACGCTAATTGTATTGTATTTTCTAAGGGTGGTATGTATGTCGGAAAAGGATATGAATCTAATGGCATGTACAAACTAAATGTTATGAAAATTCATCTTTTGCTTATATGATTTCTACTTTTAATATTTGGCATGCTAGATTAGGACATGTAAATTATAAAAGTATGTGTAGCATGAGTAATCTTAGTTTAATTCCTAAGATTAATTTTTCTGACTTAGAAAAATGTGTTATATGTGTTAAATCTAAAATTGCCAAGAAGCCTTTTAAAAAAGTAGAAAGAAATTCACAATTATTAGAATTAATTCATTCTGATATTTGTGAATTTGAGGGCATATTAACTAGGGAAGGTAAAAGATATTTTATAACATTTATAGATGATTGTTCTAGATACACTCAAGTTTATTTGTTAAGGACTAAAGATGAGGCTTTAGAAAAATTTAAAATCTACAAGGCTAAAGTTGAAAATCAATTAGATCAAAGAATTAAAATTCTTAGATCGGATAGAGGAGGGGAATACTTCTCTTATAATAATTTTTGTGAGAATTATGGTATAATTCATCAAACTACTCTGACCCTTATAGTCCTCAACAAAATGGAGTGGCGAGCGAAAAAAATAGAACACTTGGAGAAATGATTAATACATTACTTCTTATACGGTTTTGCCTAAAAAATTTATGGAGGAAGCATTAATGGCGCTTGTTATATACTTAATCATATACCCATAAGAAAACTAATATTACACCTTATGAATTGTGGAAAAAGAAAACCCTCTCTTGACCATTTAAGGGTGTGGGGATGTAGAACATTAGTAAGGTTAGCGATCTAAAAGGCCTAAACTTGGTGCTAAAGCAATCGAAAAGTGTGCTTTTATAGGCTATGCACAAAATAACAAAGCCTATAAATTCTTAACCATGGAATCCATGATTACATTGGCAAAATATAATTTTGGAATCTAGAGATGTTGAGTTCTTTGAGAATTCTTTCTTTAGGAAAAGTCGAGAGAAGACAACGATAAAGAGGATCAAGAAATTGTTCATCATGGAACAAATGATGAAATGGAACTTACTACATCTACTAAAGAAATAGAACGAAGAAGAAGTAAAAGAACAAGGATAGAAAAAATCTATATGGCCTGATTTCTACATGTACCTAGTAGAAGGAAAGCTGGGATGTTATTGTTTCTTCTAGTGTTTTTGTGTTGAACATGATTCTAGTGATAGAGATCCATTGACTTTTAGAAAAGCTATATCCTCTCAAGATTCGGGTTTTGGCGAGAAGCCGTAAATGATGAAATGGATTCTATCATGGGTACAAGACTTGGGTCTTGGTGAATTTACCTCTGGTAGTAAACCCATTTGGTTGTAAATGGATCTTTAAAAAGAAAAGAAAATCGGATGGATCCATTGATAAGTATAAAAAGCTAATTGGTAGCCAAAGGTTTTAAGCAAAAGGAAGGAATTGATTATTTTGATACATATGCTCGATAGCAAAATTAGTACCATTAGGTTATTAATTGCATTAGCATCGATTCATAAACTTGTTATACACCAAATGGATGTTAAAGCGCTTTTCTAAATGGTGATTTAGAAGAGGAAGTCTATATGGAACAAACGAAGGGTTTGTTTGAAAAGTAAGGAAAGAAAAGTTTGTAAACTTATTAAATCTTTATATGGCCTAAAACAAGCACCTAAGCAGTGGCATGAAAAATTTGACCAAATGATTGTTTCAAATGGATTTAAAATAAATGAATCGGATAAATGTGTTTATTCTAAGTTTAATAAAAGTTTTGGAGTTATAATTTGTTTATATGTTGATGATATGCTTATATTTGGTACTAGTGAAAAAGTAGTATTAGAAACTAAAGCATTTTTGTCTGCTACTTTTGATATGAAAGATATGGGGGAGGCTAATGTAATTTTAGGTATTAAAATTGTGCGGTCTCAAGATATTATTTCTTTAGCTCAGTCTCATTATATTGAGAAGTTGTTAAAGAAGTTTAATCACGAGAATTGCAAGATAGCCTCTACCCCATATGATCATTCTATTAAGTTATTTCCAAATAAAGGAAATAACATATCTCGATTAGAGTATGCTGAAGTGTAATTGGTAGTCTAATGTATGCAATGCGATTGTACTAGACACGATATAGCATTTGCGGTAGGAGTATTGAGTAGGTTTACTCATAATCGAGTCGGAGTTCATTGGGATGCGATATCGAGGATACTTAAATATCTTAAAGGCACGATGAACTATGCATTATGCT
This sequence comes from Panax quinquefolius, assembly GCA_020205615.1. NCBI lineage: Eukaryota > Viridiplantae > Streptophyta > Magnoliopsida > Apiales > Araliaceae > Panax > Panax quinquefolius. The sequence goes on along the minus strand of CM035153.1, from coordinate 127,436,559 downwards.
ATCTGAGGATACCCAATTTGTGGTAGAGAAGGGTACACGGATGCAAAGCTGGATATGATTCGGATGATGAAATAAAGTCTACAAGTGGATGGATATTCACTTTAGGAGGAGAGGCAATTTCTTGGGGTTCGAAGAAACAAACCTTGATAACACATTCAACTATGGAATCGAGTTTGTTGCATTATCAAGCTCTTTGTAAAAAAAGCCGAATGGCTTAAGGATTTATTATTTGAGATACCACTTTGGACCAAACCAATGATGACTATCTCGATATATTGTGATAATGAGGAAGCATTATCACGGTCTTATAACAAGGTTTATAACGAAAAGTGCAGACATATAAGTTTAAGACATAGTTATGTAAAGGAGCAAATCAATAAAGGGGTTGTTACCTTTAACTATGTTAAGTCGAAAAGGAAATTTGGCGGATCCTTTTACAAAAGGCCTAAGCGAGGATGTAATATAAGACTTCGAGGAGATGGGTTTAAAGCCTTTAAATGAGAGGTAATCTATAAGTGGAACCCAACTAAATACTAAAGTAACATCGGTATATTAGTTGATGGAAAAATACTTATAGTAATAACCGGTTATACACTAGACAAGTATGAAGAAGAAATTCTTAAAAACCATCTCAAAGATAGTGTATGCTTGTATGGAAGAACAAAGAGGGTAGGGTAAACCTTTAATAAATCTATGTGGGTTTGGAGGATGCGGTCATACAAGTGCATCTAATTAGATTCACCTATATGTAAGTGAAGGAAGTGGGCGCTTACATGAGACATAAGGCTTATCTCTAAGTCACTTACGAAACCAAAGAGGTAAACACAAGGCCATAAATGTGTTGGGTCTCTTAAACTATAAGAGATATAGTATATATCTATAGAAAGCGAGATATCACTTTAAGATTTTTAGTTCAAAAAGCTAACGCTACTAAAAATTGAGATATTTTGTGAAATAGAATATGTAAAGGTTCAAGTCGAAAGACACCTATTACTTATGTATACTATATTTAAAAAGAGAAAGAAGAATGTCAAAGGAAAAGGATTGGGAGATTATGAAAATAGGGGAGGATTGTTGGATATTTTCATTATCTAACAATATATAATAAATATATTATATGTTATAAGTTGGGAGCCAACGGTATTGGAAGTTGGAGCCAACGGTAATATTTGGCGAAAGCCAAAATTGAGTTGGGCCAGCGGTAATATTTGGAGCGCCATATTCCATTAATTGGATACGACCCATAATTGGGATATGACTCAATGGGATACGACCTATAATTGGGATACGACTCAATTTATAGGATGCAACCATTTCAATAAATGGGATACGACCCAATTTATAGGATACGTCATATCCCAATAATTGGGATACGACAAATAGATCAGGAATCCACCAAATTCAACACTTCAATTCAATTCAATCCTTCTCAAGTATTTAAGGAAAATATTATTCTATATATTTTTTCTGTTATAATTTTCTTCTTTCATTTATAGTTTAGCACTAGATTTGTTCCTACACAACAAATTCAAGTACAGAGTAAAATCTGGGCCTGTCTTATCTTGGGAGACTAATTCGCAGTAACCCTGTGTAGCAAGAGTAAGGGGCGAATATAGTCTTAAGGAAAGAGTGGTCAACCATTCGATTCAGGCAGAAATATTGTTGTTCTATATCTTACTACAAAAGCAAATTTTTACAACAATATATATATATATATATATAAAGATTTACACAATGAAAAGGTTTTGGAAAAGCTCAAATGTTTCTATTACTTTGTATCATATTTATACAAAAATAAGTTGACTATGATTACAACAGAAATAATGAAAGCCATATACTTGAGTTGCGATTTACAAGGAATTAGGGACTAAATTGAGGAGAGTCATACAATTATTTACTTATAAATGAAATTAATCACGTAAAGAGAAATCCCAAGTAATCAGCCTGTTATTTCTCTAACATGCCCCCACAAATTGGTGGACCGTTGAGCAATACCAAGTTTGGGACGAAGAAACTCAAGTCTCTGTTGAGAGAGTGGTTTCGTTAGAGCATCTGCTAGTTTGTCTTTAGTGGAAACATGAGATATATACGTAGTTCGCCATTGGCAACGTTGTCACGAACAAAATGAAAATCTATGGCAATGGTTTCATTCGAGAGTGAAACACCAGGTTTGCACATAGATAGGTTGCACCAATATTATCACAATAGATTACCGGAGTTTGAGTAGCAGGAATGTGCAACTCGGAGAGGAGAGAACGAATCCAGGAGAGTTCTACAGTAGTAGAGGCAACAGACCTGTATTCAGATTTAGTAGACGAGCAAGCATCGGACCGTTGCTTCTTGGAGCTCCAGGAGATGGGATTGCAGCCGAGATATACAACATAGGCACTAGTAGAGGTGCATTTGTCTTTGTTTCCAGCCCAGTCCGCATCGGAGAAAGCATGAAGATGTAGAGGAGACTTCTTATGGAGATTTTTTCCGTAATCAATGGTGGATTTCAGGTAGTGAAGAAGCCGCTTTGTAGTTGTCCAATGTGTCTCCGTGGGTTTATGCATGAATTGGGAGAGTCGGTTAAAGGCAAAGGCAATATCAGGATAGGTGAGGGAGAGATATTGCAAGCTCCCAATAGCTCGGCGATATCCAGTAACATCAGAGAGATTGGAACCATCATGTAGTGAGAGAGAGGCACTAGTAGAAAGGGGAGAGTGGACATCCTTAGCACTTAACATTCCAGTCCGATCTAAGATATTCTGAATATATTTCTGCTGAGATAAAAATAATCCAGTAGAAGTGGGAATTACCTCAACACCGAGGAAGTTATTCAGGGTGCTGAGATCCTTGACTAAAAATTGAGACCCTAATCTACTTACAAAATCAGTAACAACGGTAGTGTTGTTGCCGATAAGAATCAAGTCATCGACGTACACAAGTAGGTAGAGAACAATTTGTCCATGAGAGTAGATGAACAATGAGGCATCGGATTTGGAGTTAACAAAACCAAAAGAGAGCAAGAAACCTTTTAACTCTGTGTACCACACCCGAGGGGCTTGTGTGATGCCCCCAAAACAGGTATACATCACCCATATTGGGTCGCTAGATACATGGTACATAAATTCAAATACAACTTAATTATACAACAGTCGTGTAAAATACGACATAACATAGCTGAGAGTTTAAACAAGAATATTTTCATCTAGACAATATCCACACTCAATGGAGTCCTCATTACAATTATTATCACATTATTCTGTAGAATAGTGAGGACTACTAAAGCCATTTATCCTGGACCATCACTCCATTCCCCGATTCGTCTCTGCTATATTCTCATTTCCGGAAGAGAATAATGAAAGAAAGGGTGAGCTCAACTAGCCCTGTAAGAAATATTATGACTAAGATAATGCAGAATAAATTATCCTTAGCCTTCAACAGCATAACAACTGATAGAATACAATAGACAACAAGTTTTAGATCAACAACTGAAGCGAAATAAGCAATCCATTAGAAGAGTCAAGTAGAGCATAAAATCTACTATCTTCTATGATTTAAAAGTTTTCATCAACTTTATAGTTGAGACTCGACAATAAATAAAATCGAATCATCCTCGCACCACGGCTAAGGATATTCATGTAATCATCAATGGTCATGATTATACCGAATAATCCCTGGTCATAATCATATCAACAACTATCCGTCGATGAACTACATGTGCCAATGAGGACTTTTACCACATCATTTCGTCACATTACTACCATGATTATGCCGAATAATCCCTAGTCATAATCATACCAAGTCCATCTATGCACGTAAGCCAAAGATGACTTTAATCACAATATAAGCATGAGGATGATGACAATGACATAATAATTCAATAAAACAAGTTCAATGATAAATTTTAAAGATTTATAATTTAATTTATCCGAGAAATCAATAACGTCAAATTGTCAACATGATCTTCGCTTTGTAGAGTAAAATTCAAGAATAATATTCATGTACCAAAAATAATTTTGGATGAAAAGAAATATATTTTTCGGGTGAATAGTACCCCGTGAATAGTACTTCGGGAATAGTACCCCGACACGAAAAGTGTCCCGAATACCTGAGTGAATGATACAAAGTGAATAGTAATCAGGTGAATAGTAACCCATGAATAATAACTCGTGAATAGTCCGGTACGAAAAGTGCCCCGAATACCCGAGTGAATAATACTAGAGTGAATATTAATTGGGTGAATAGTAACCCGTGAATAGTAAAGAAAAATACGAAAAAAATGATATTCCATGACGAGTACAAAAGAAATGATATCTCATACGAGTATAATAGAATATACGAAATTGCAAATGGATTTTCATCCGCCATGCGGTAATCCACGTAGACTGATCATTTCCACAATTTAATAAGGAATGAATACTGAAAGGATCATTCACCATGCATGCAGTAATCCACATAGACAAGTTATTCCAACGTAATAATAAAGAATGGAATAACGGAAGAATTCACCGTGCACGCGATAGGCAAATGCAGAAAAGGTTATTCCCAATGAGAATAATAAAGAATGGAACCGAGTCATGCGTGAATCCATACGAGATGAGGATATTCAACGAATAATAAAGAATGGAACCGAGGTCATGCGTAATCCCGCATGCAGACGAGGATATTCAGCAGAATAATAAAGAATGGAATAACAATAGAATTCACCGAGGGCATGCGATAGATCGCATGCGACGGAGTTATTCGATAGAATAATAAAGAATGGAATAATGAGAAGAATTTCACCATGTATGCGGTAGATTGGCATAGACATGTTATTCAACATAATAATAAAGAATGGAATAACAACCCTTACGAGTATTGAAAAAAAATAACTCTCTTCATTAATACGAAAGAATAATACCACTTACCTTAGAAGAAAACTGGATACTAGAATAGTGAGGTAGCAGACTTCTCTTCTTCTTTCTCTCTATAATTTCTCTATAATAATTGCTATTGTGAGACTTAGTGAATTGGTGACAAATGAAGGAAGAATGAGCTTCTATTTATAGGAAAATATAGTTTCAATAATTACACATTTTGGGGCTCGAAATATTACAAAGTATAATACCTTCCTCTTTTCTTCATTTTAATTTAGTCCACGCAAGTATTATCAAACTTGCACCATCTCCCTAATGGTAAATCATGTGAATTAATAGTTCATTCATGTGACTCAATAGTATAATCATGTGAAAAAACTAATTATAGTATAGTACATTCATCTATACCTCCATTTTTAATTTGGTCATGCAAGTATTATCAATCTTGCACCAATCCCCTAATAGTAAATCATGTGAATTAATAGTACACGCATGTGAACACATAGTAATAAGCATGTGAATTAATAGCAATTAATTGCTCATTTATCCGGTTAATTACCCAATTGGTCAATATAACCTCCAGACATTAATTATTATCGAAATAAATATCGATTTCCACTAATACTAATAATTCCCACACAATGGAATTATCAATTTTATGTTTAATCAACACGAACTTATTCATCATTAATATTATAACTCTGATATTTAACAACCGTGTCGTTCCCGGAAAGAGGGGCTTTCAATAAGGATTTCTCCTATTGGCGCTTGATTAGATTATCTAACCTCTCCTTGTGAACTTACAGACATCATCGATATTGTAAATAACAATATGAATAACTTTGTCATCTTAATTATTGATTTAATAATATAAAATATTATGTAGATGATACTATGACAATAATTGAATCAATAATATGGGAGATATAATGCGGAAATATCGTGAGCAATAATTGAGTATAAGCTGGTGACTTACGTAAGTATCAATAATCAATAGGGTGCTCTTATGCAACCACAGCGTATTCATCGTACTTTTACTACCAGGTAGTTCAACAGTTTTAACGGTAACACTTTCACCGTTATTTTTATAAAATGATAATTCTATCGTTTTCTAACTACGACAATACTTCCATTGTGGGGTCCACCAATGATTGTGTCGTCGTACGAATATTTCCTGTTAAAACGAATATTCCCCGACCAAACGAATATTTTATAACAACTTGCTTACTTTGCAAAATTTTCACATATCGCCATTAACTTTAACCTTTTATCAATTTAACCATTTATGAAAAAAAAATTATAAGAAAATTGAATACTTTTATTTCATAAAATTCGGGGTCTTACAACTTGCTAGAGACCATAGAGGGCTTTACGAAGTTTGAACACATGAGAGGGGTATGTTTGATCAACAAAGCTAGGTGGTTGAGACATAAATACTTCTTCAGATAATTTTCCATGAAGGAATGCATTATTGATGTCCATTTGGCGGAGAGGCCAACCCTAAGAGATGGCAAGAGAGAGAACAATTCTGACTGTAGTTGGTTTGACTATTGGACTGAAGGTGTCGTTGTAGTTGAAACCTGGTCGTTGGTGAAAACCCTTCTTATATCGGGTTACTGAACCATCAGGGTGGCATTTTATTCGAAAAACCCATTTGCATCCTACTAGGTTTTGAACTTTGGTAGAGGGGACAAACTCCCATGTCCCATTGTGAAGAAGAGCGTCAGATTCCTCTAATATGGCCTGACGCCATTCTGGAACTTGAAAGGCTTGCGACAGAGCAGTGGGTTTGGGTATTTCTCTTTACATGATTATTTCTGTTTATAGTAAATACTGTACAACTCTCCTTGAATTTAGTCCCTAATTCCTTGTAATTGCAACTGTTATATGGCTGTCATTATTTCTTTTTTTTTTTAAAATGATCTTGTTTGTTGGAATGTCCAGAGTTATTATACCTTCCATTTTTGTTGTTATTTCGTGACTGATATCCTACCTTGTTAGCAACATTAGCGATAATGGAAGCATCATCAGAACGTCGGATGTCAGTGGAGCATCGTTTAAGAAAGGCTTCATGTTCGGACAGTTTCTCATGGAGGTCTTCAAAGGAAATATCACTGTCACGAGCATGAACTGCTGCTGAAATGTCTTTAAACTCAGGGTCTAGGCCATTGAGTATGGCAAAGATCAAATCTTCTTCTTCAACCAGAACGGTTCGAATCATAGATAACTCATCAGTGGCACTTTTTACATGTTGTATGTAATCGGTAATGCTTCGACCTGCTTGAAGAGAGTTGAGATTATCCTTTATTCATAGGATTCTTGAGCGTGACAGCTTGGCATAGGTGGTAGAGAGACGAGACCACACTTCCTAAGACGTTTTAGTCGAGGCTGTGAACGGATGAAGTTTGTTCGAAAGAGAGGCACAAATAACGCTGAGAAATAGCTGATCTTGGCGAACCCATGTGACATAGTTAGGGTTCAACCTCTCTGTGCAGTTTTCGTTAACCATTTCTAAGGGACAAATGAAAGAATCATTGAGATAACCTTTGAGGTTGTAACCTATCAGTAGTCCATTCCATTAAGCATGCCAAGACAAGAAGTTATTAGGGGTAAGCTTCAAAGGTGCTTGGGCTACTGTATTAATGAAGATCAGAATGGTATTGAAGTCGGAAGGTGGTGGAAGGGAACTGATAACATGGTTGCTCTCAGATGGGATGGTAGTAAAGGAGCTATAATTAGCCATTGAGAAACTCGTTTGAGTATTTGGAAGCTCTGATACCATATAAAGATTTACACAATGAAAAGATTTTGGAAAAGCTTAAATGTTTCTATTACTTTGTATCATATTTATACAGAAATAAGTTTACTATGATTACAACAGAAATAATGACAACTATATAACAGAGTTGCAGTTACAAGGAATTAGGGACTAAATTCAAGGAGAGTTGTACAATATTTATTATAAACAAAATTAATCACGAAAACAGAAATCCCAAGTAATCTGCTTTTTTTCTCTAACAATTAACTTATCTCAAATAATCCAAATTATAGAAAAAGATTTGTCAAGGCTAGTACTTGGTACTATGCCCTTAAGATAATTATGTCCTCTGTATGGTGCTCGGAGTTGATAGAACTTGTCTCTCAAGATACAATGACACCATATACTTTAGCAGTATTATAAAAAGTAAACTCTACGAACTAAAAATAAATGCTCTAACTCTCTCTCAAAATAACTATGAAAATGATGAAAAAACTGAAGACTAGAATGACTAATAATGCCTAATTACTTGTGAATGAGTGAATGAGAAGGTTTCCCCCTCCTATCTATTTATAGAAGGGGTTGGTAACCCTTCGGATGGGCACTTAACCCTTGAAAAGGCATAGCATGCTTCTGAAAAGGCATGGCATGGCATCCTTTGGTCAAATCGATGTAGTTTTGATCATTTACAGAATGGGCGCGTCTATTCGAACCCATAAAAAAACATAGTTTTAGCATTAGCAGAACTAAAACTACGTAATTTTAGGCTTAATAGAAAAGGCGCGACAAAACGACGTAATTTTGGGGCGTCCGTTCAGACTGATACCCTTTCAGCAGATACCGCTTCTCAAAACGATACAGTTTTGATAATATAATAAATACCGTTTATCAAAACACCATAATTTTGATAATATAACTAAATAAATAAATTTTAATTAAAAATTTAAATAAATTTTATCTAAAAAATTATATATAAGGACCCAAACCCACGAGCCAGGCCAGGCCGGCTAGTCGGCGGCGACGCACACATGTGGGTTCGAACCAAGCCTTGGCTAAGTCCTCTCCCTTCCACAAAAGTGGGATGCCCCTTAGGGTCGAAACCCAAAAGTAATTTCCTTGTATATAAACACATTAAAAGTTTACGCTTCTTAACCTATGTGGGACTTGGCTTTTTTCCACATGTATTTATTATCATTTTCAAGTGTGCTCTTTAGGAGTTAATATCTTATTCATTACTCCATGGATTTGTGCTTCTAAATACTTAATTTAATCTACTCATGGGGTAGAACACATTAATATAATTAATCATTAAAAAATAATTAATGACACCACATTAATTTAGGCTCAAATTCTAACAATCCCCCACATGAATGATATTGACTGCTAGTCTTATGCAAATGTTATGAAGACTTTAAGAGAGAGAGAAAGAAAGAATTAGAAATCATCTGTATCGAGAGATCAGTAGCTTTTGGCTTTGAACTTTCCCTTGTAAAAGACTATCGGGTTTACTGGTTGTCCAGTGAACATAATGTCTTGAACTGTCCAATCGTTTGTGTAAATCGAGACAATAGTAATTCACACAGAATCTTTCTAGGCATTATTTGGTTCTTATGATTTTGTTCATTTTGGCCCCGAATAATCCCGGATTTATGAGTGCTTTAGAGAAGTATAGCCTTATCCTTCTCATAGAATTAGCCTAGTTCACACTCACATAGGTGATTTTTAATAAGAGTATTCTGCCATACTCCATATGTTTATCAAGATTTAAGAATCATTAAAAGCTTAGCTTATCTTGTAACCGCTGCAGGTGTCACTATCTCGTATCATAGGAATGAGCAGAAGAAATAAATTTCTTTATAGTGATTTGGTCACAATTTAGTTGTCCCTTTGAACCTAGATCTTGGGATCTCCAATCAACTAGGTTGGATTTTCATCATAACGATCCTTGTTTATAGACTTTAAACCCATTCTCCTCGAAGTTATTTTTAATTTCTCTCTAGTCAAACCTTTAGTCAATGGATCCGCTATATTTTCTTTCGACTTTATGTACTCAATAGACATAATGTCGTTAGAGAGCAATTGTTTTATGGTATTGTGTCTACGACAAATATATCTAGACTTGGCATTAAACATGTGACTTTGTGCCCTTCCAATTGTTGATTGACTATCAAAATGGATACAAATAGGCAGCAAAGGTTTAGGCCACATAGGAATATCTTCTAAAAAATTACGAAGCCATTCAGCTTTTTCTCCAGCCTTATCCAATGCAATAAACTCAAATTCCATCATTGATCGAGCAATGCATGTTTGTTAGAAGATTTCCGTAATACTGCTCTTCCACCTGGTGTAAACAAAAAACCACTTGTGGATTTAGAGTCTTTTGTATTCGATATCCAATTCGCATCACAGTATCCTTCAAGTACTGTTGGATATCTTGAGTAGTGCGCGCAATCCAAAATTTTGAATGTATTTTAAATACCTTAAAACTCTTATAATCACTTTCCACTGATCTTGTCCTGGATTACTTGTAAATCTACTCAATTTATTAACAGCTTGTGCTATGCCAGGACGTGTACAATTCATTAAGTACATAAGGCTTCCAATTATTTGTGCATACTCAGGTTGTGATATGCTCTCTCCTTTATTTTTAGACAAGTGTAGTTTTATATCTATCGGAGTTCCCACGCGATTGCAATCATATTGATTGAATTTTCTGAGTATTTTCTCAATATAGTGTGATTATGATAACACTAACTCATTCGATATTTTAGAAATTTTAATTTCTAATATTACATCGGCAACATCCATGTCTTTCATGTCAAATGTATTATTTAACATTCTTTTAGTAGTTTTAATGATTTCATTATTACTACCCATAATGAGCATATCATCTACATAAAGATAAATAATGACATACCTTTTCTCAGTGTCCTTGACATACACACATTTGTCATACTCATTTATTTTGAAACCATTTGACAACATTGTATTGTCAAATTTTTCATGTCATTATTTAGGTGCTTGTTTTAATCCATAAAGAGACTTCACAAGCCGACAAACTATCTTTTCTTGTCCTGGACCAATAATGAATTAAACTATTTTAATTCAAATATAAATAAATAATATTTATTTATACATCAAGAGTGACACCTTACGACAATATATTATGACTATCCGGATAATATGAATTCAACGTTTAATCACAAAGAACCTATTCCGTGAATAGTTACCGTACAATTCAATCCTTCTACCATACAATGTCATGACTAAACATAAGACATAAAATTATTGACAAGTCTTATTTATTTAATCATATGCATTTCAATTCACAAATTCACAACTCTGATTAATGTAAATTAGAAACTCCTTTTTAATTTTCATTCACCTTGGTCAAGGATTTCTAAATTGTCATTTATCGAATCACATATTATTCTCTCTCTTTACTGGAAGTGGTAGATCCTTTGTTGATCATTCACCTACCTCCGTGCACACTTTATAATACCCGAACATACCATTAAATATACCCAAATAGTCTTAAGGAATATGACAAAGTATAACTCTGAATACATAAGGTACTATGATGATCTCAAGTCTAAGGATCACTTATATTGTTATTACTATAGGAACTCCTATTGCCACACAAGTAAAACTCCATTAGGTGTTCCTTAAGCGAGTCACGTTCAGTGAACTTATTCTCTAATAAGCACCTAGATACTTGCTTTAGTGTCTCCACACAAATGATTATGAGATCAATCATCCTCTTCAACAGAGCAAGCATAGTATGTACTAATTTATATATCCAGAATCAGTAAATTCACATTAATGATCCAACGATTATGAAAATTTTAGTTTTTGAGCTATTTAGAATTTAGATCTCATTAGCATGATTAATATCATGATTCTAAAAGAATTGCTCCAAAACTATGAGTTTATCACATTTATTTAATTCAACCAATTAAACATAGATAAAGAATGCTTTTAATTAAATAAATTCTTTTATTAATAAATGAACAACATTATTACAAAGTAAATGTTTATCACATCCAATGAGATTAGCTTGAGGGCATATTACTTTCACCATAGGCATGTTATCTTGACACAAGGGCATGACACCTTCTATGGTGGTGTGATCAGTCTACGGCGTATCCTTTTGTATGCTCTGAGTGTGAGCTTTGGCCATTTGATATATTTGTTCAAGATACGTATATGGGTCGACACAATATTTGATTGATTTGGAAAAACTAAGAAAAATCCCACTGTAGTTGACATGTTTTACTTTTTACACCATTAAACTTTTAAAAATTCAAATGACCCTATTGAACTAATTAAAATTTTGAAATTACACCATTCCGTTAATAAGATTGGGCATCCGTCAAATTGGCTCAGATTCTTTTAGGCAAAACTAAGAAAACCCTACTATAGTTGACACATTTTACTTATTGCACCATTAAACTTTTAAAAATTGAAATTACTCCATTGGACTAATTAATATTTTGAAATTACATCATTCCATTAATAAGATTAGACGTCCGTCAAATTGACTCAGACGTTACTAGTGAAAACAGAAAAGAAAATGACATATGTCATTCCTACGTGGATTAGACAGTAAAATCAACTCATCTCCCAAGCACGTCTCCAAAACCAAAAGAAAATACGCAGACAAAGAAAATCTACCAAGTGTAGAAGAAGGCGGTGGCACAAGGTGAGGCAACTGCGGAGTCTCCATGTGGAAATGGTGGCGGGGACGACAGTGGAGACTCATGTGGTGGCGACATTTGGAGACTCCTTATGGTTGTAGTAGCTCCTTTGGTGTTGAAGTTTTTAACGACGGTGTTGGGTGCGCTACTAGCTGGTTCACTTCTTCTCCAATTTTTTATCTAGGTTATGTGGGTTGATATTGCAGCGGAGTTGGTGCTAGTAATTAGGCAAATAAATGTTGACTTGGGGTGTCGGGGGACGGGGGCTATGTTTTGGTAAATAGAATTAAGGTTTCGATAGAGACGACTAGGGTTGTAGAAGTTGTGATTACAAAAGGTAGGCGAAGGAAGATCGAGAAGAGAAAATTTATAAAATGGAGGAGAAAACATACCTATTATAGTAGTTAGGGGACTAAACCCCTCCTCTAATTTGACTATAAAAACGTTCAAATTTTATAAAATCTATCAAATTAATTATGTAATTTGAACAAATTGAATATCAAGAAAAAGAATCAAATTTGAGTATATTTAATTTTGTCAAATAAAATCATTAATTTCATAAATTTGATAAATTTGAAGTAGAAATCTATGGGGTAATTCCGGTTGGTTTGTAAATTTGAAGCACAAATCTAGCTACATCTAAAAAAATTTGAGTCAATTTGACACCCATCCAATCTTATTAACAGAATGGTATAATTTTAAAATTTTAATTAGTTCAATGGGGTAATAATTTTAATTTTTAAAAGTTTAATGGTTTAATAAGTAAAATGTGTCTATTATAATGAGATTTTCCTTAGTTTTGTCTGAAAGAATCTGAGCCAATTTGACAGACGTCAAATCTTATTAACGGAATGGTGAAATTTTAAAATTTTAATTAGTTTAATTGGGTAATTTGAATTTTTAAAAGTTAATAATGTAATAAGTAAAACGTGTCAACTACGGTGGGATTTTCCTTAGTTTTACCAATTTGATTTGATTCATTTGGCGAATTAGTAACGTATATGTCATGCTTACTATCCAGTTTGATTTGCATACATCATGGTACCGATGTATTTTGTTAGCCTTTGGCTATTTGTATTTGAGCTCAATATAAAATTGTTGCCTTATAAACATTTGATTCAACCATATTTTGTTTGGAATCCTTTTGACTATAGTTGTTCGTTTGACAATGTTAATCATTTGTACATTGTCTCAATAATTTTGATATATTCATAATTGGTTCGTAGTTTGTATTTGTTCGCTTCAACTATTTTTGGTACATTATATATTGTTATATATATGTGTATCTTTATATCAATATTGAGCAATTGGCTCACGCTGTGTTCTTTTTCCGACAGGTAATCAGGGGGATCAAGGACAAGTGTGACGAGAGCTCCCTTTTATTCAAATAGTTTAGATATTTTGTTAGGTTATGATACATTGGTTATTTGGAGTTGTAATAAATATCTTAGATTGTGGTTCTAGCTAGTTTGACAATCATTATGGTTTTGTCTTGTGACGTTTTTTAGTTATGAGACTATTTTTATGTGGTTTAGAGCCTTGTTATTATTTCATCAGTTATGTTGTGTTTGTGCGTAACTTCTCTTTCTATTTTGAATAGGGGTGTTACAATTAGAATGCTATTAAATAATTTAAATTTAAAATTTGATATTATAAATTGTTGAAATAAATTATGTTTACACTTATCATATAAATACCTTAACTATGAAACTCCAACTTGGACACGGAATCTGACACCATATACGACATGGGTATATATATATATACATTTTTATAATAAATATATTTAATATTAATATAACATGATAAAAACTTGAACAAAATAATAAGAAACATAGACATGTTTCTCATAATAAATATCTTAAAGTTACATAATAATCTAAACTTAAATTGCATAAAATAACCCATAAGACCATAATAAAACAAAATGAAACAACCGAGGAATAAATGACTTCGAGGAGATCGATACCCCCCCCAAGATCGATTTTTTTCCAAGTGATGTGAATAATTTTGAGTTTGTGTTCATACAAAGAATCTAAATCAATGATGGAACTTGGGATCAACGTGGAGAATCTTTGATTTGACTTACACTTCATGACTTCTTTTGAGTTCAGGTTCATTGTTAAAGAAATTATGGAAATACGATATGTTATCGAGCTTTTAAAAAATCTCAAGATATTTTAAATCTATGCACCTTGTGAAAACAAAGAAACTTTATAAATGAGAGACGATGGATGTGATACTTTTTACTAAAGGTGAAGTCTTTTTGTGAAAATCATAGATCCCAGATTTAGATTCTTAATTTATATGTTGAGAGAAGAAGTTGAGCTCGCAAGAAAAATTCTTAAAAGTGATTTGATATATTTGCGTATGATGGATGTGATACTTAGGTTTATACATGTAATGAAATTGAAGTTCTTTTTCTACATTGGATCCTCAAATGGGCATCACATCTGATAGATCTTGATGATAGATATATATATATATATATATATATATTATAATAAATAAATTTAATATTAATTATCTTTGATGATAAAAACTTTAACAAATAATAAGAAACACAAACATGTTTCATAATAAATATCTTAAAGTTATATAATATTTATTCGATTATCTTTGTTTTGTAAAATATTTTTGTAATGTCTAAATTTAAAAGACATAAAATAACCCATAAGAATATGATTGTAATAAAACAAAACGAAACAACTAAAATGAGCTAATCTCATCAATATCAATCAATTTTTTATAAATAAATAAATTTCATCACAAACCCAGACGTATCAATCATAGATGGAGTCGTGATTTGAAAAAGTCCGTCAAAGTGTCCCGAGGCGTGTCCTAAAAGTGTTTTTTTTTTTATTCTAGAATTTTTTTTTAAAACAAAAAAAAGCTCGTGAACACTTATTGAGTGTGCGTCCAAAAAATATGTTGTAAATAAATTAACTGTTCTTTGTAATAACTCAAATTCGTGATAAAAAATGCCTAATACCTAAAGTATAATTACAAGATCTGGAAGCATTAAAAAAAATCAAAAAGTCAAATACATCGATATATATTATAAATTTTCTTTAAATAAATTTCATAATTCTTCTATATCTCATGTCCAATAAAATTAAAAAGAGAGGTTAAGGAAACAAAGGAGGAGGAGGAGGTTGAGTCAAAAGGAAGGAGGGTCAAACAGTTCAATGTAATATTTAAGATTTAACATCTCTAATCTGCTTTACATGTGATAAGCTCGGATTGATATCCTCTAAATAGTCTTATTTTTTTCTTCAAGATAAAGAGATATTTTTTTTTCAAAGTTTCAACGGAAGTCGTATTTTCGTGTTTTGCAAGCGGTCCAATGCATCACGCATTGATATTTTCTAAATAGTGTTATATCTTTGTCCTAAAAAATAAGGAAAAGGTTGAGTTAGGCTTTTCAATGTAATAAAGATTTAATCTCTAATCTGAAGTCTAGTCGTGTTTTCGTGTTGGCGTCTCATACCTTGACATTCCATACTACCGATATAGACTTGAATTTATCCCTACAAGAGTACAAGCTCACATTGGTCTCCTAAAAAAGGGGAAGAAAACAGAAAAAACGTCAACTTCCTCCCTCTGCTGTACAAAGAATTATTTAAAGAATTACAAAATGAACTAGCTTTATACAAGGATCCCATTGAATCTCACTTTCTCTATTTCCACATAGCCACTTTCATCACAAGGTACCTTCTTTCTCTTTCATTTTCTGTATATATCGACGATGTTATAATTCAGTCTCTAATTCAAATATCTGTGGATTTTCATTACTTGGGTAGTTGGGTTTTACTTGATTTTGTATAAAAACTCTATCTTGATATGATTTATTCGATCTTTTGTGTAAAAATCTTTTTGGGTATTTTTCTTTGGAGTAAAAAATCTAGTCTTTATAGCAATCTGCTTGGAGAAAGAGTAGAATTCTTGAATGCTTGTTTGGTTTATTTGTTTGAATATGCTCACTCTTCTGTTTTTTGGTGGAAATACTGATTAATTTGTAAGAAAAATACCACCCTCACCTAAGCTTAATTATGTTCAGTAGTTTATTACTCCTTGTTCAATTGAGTTTTCAGTTGTTAGAATATAATCAATAAAGAGAAAGAGAAAGAGAGCAGAACCCTAAATTTTTCTTTCCCATTTGTACCCCTAAAAATAATCATCAACAAAACAGCAAGCATGCTGGATAAAAATTAACAGTAGTAATATTTATTGAACATTTTGTTTTCTTGAAGGTTCAGACCCAAATGATTTGTATGCAATATTGGATTTTGACAGTCCGAACTAGGTGTTAGGCATTTCCTTTGAGCAAGTATTATTTGAAATTCTGACTGAATCCATATCGGCATGCCTCGTAAGTAGTAGGAAACCAATATTTGTTGGTTGAAATGGGATCTGTATATTCTAAACAAAAGAAGTTTACAGTATAAACAAATTACTTAATGATAAGTTTTAATTGCAATTCAAGGATTTGGACAAAGTTGATAGAAAATAAGATAACAACTTTGTTTGTCTTAAAGACATTGTGGAAGTCCATTAGATGAGGAGCAACAATTTTGATCCTTTAATAGGAGCATGAACCCAATTAAGGAGAAGGGTATTCATAGGTACATCATTAGCATAATATGTAGTTACACCTTTTGTACATGGAATATAGCTCCATATAAATCTAAGTTGAGATGAATTGTCTTTGTAGCTGCCCCATCATCTATAAAGGGATCCGGTTACCATGAAATTAACTTCATGGTAAGTTAACATCATCTATACAGTGCTGACACGCAGAGGGAGAGATCACCTCCCGGCCTGCGTGTCAACATTGTATTGGTCAATTGATCAAAGTTAAGTTCATGTTAACCACTCCCTCTATAAAGCATCATGTAATTAGGTATAATATTCCAAATTTTTTTTTAAAAAAAATGACTGTAAATCAAAGATAGGTTGGGTATACTTATACGCTTTGAAAGGAGTTTGAGACCTTAAAAAGTAAATTTTTTCATTTGATTTATGATATTTACATACTAGAAGCTTTAGCCTCATTTTGTAGTATCAAGACTGAGTTGTTAATTAGAGTTTTATGGGTCGTGGAGTGAGGATTTCTATTACGGACTTCCCCTCTAGTGGAGAAAATGCTTTTAAAATTAAATAGCTATAACAGTTTCGGTTATTGGCCCAAGTTTCGTGATTTGTATTCAGACATGGCTTTAAAATTTTTTTACTGAAGAGAGATCTTCTCAGAAGTACATCTAAAAACTCTAGTGCATATAGGTGTGTTTAAGGGCTAAACTAGATAAGGTTATGAAAGTAAGTATTGATTGCTAATCATTCCATAAAATAAACAAGCTTGATGTAGCTTATGATTAGTAGTATGTTAAGGTATTATGCATGTGTTGTAAATAGAATCACTATGATTTCACAGAGAAGTATTACAAAGGAGTTCCATAGAGTAAATAAAATTTATTTTTATTTTATTTTTATGTTGTAATAACAGAAAACACTATTAGGGAGTAGCAATACTTGACACTTGACAGTTCAGTAAGTTGGCTGCCATTCAACCATTTATTTTTTCCTTTTCAGGTACAGTTTGAAATATATTTAACACCCTCTTCCTCCTAATACTGTATGAGAATTCTACATTTCCATTAGCTGGCTCGACACAATTAGCATTGTTTCCTCCAATTATTTGGGTATCACACTCCCACTCACATAAAGAAAATAAGACTTCCCCATTTTAATATTATTTTCTTGCAGGTCAATATAAGGAAGACATTAGAATGAATAGCTGACATTGTCTCCATACGCTCTATATATGCAGGAATATTTTCCGACTGAAGTACAGGAAGAGAACTCCGGATAATGGGGAATAATGAATCAACCTATGATGATACTCGAGATGTTTTTCCTTATCAACCTCCGTATGCTGGAAGTTCAATGGATCCTCACTCTTGAAGCAAACAGAAAACTACCCACATAGCTGACAATTATGACTCCGTAGAACAGGTTCTTATTATTCCATAGGTTTTCATTATTTACTGGCATCAGTAACTGTTTATATGTGATGTACTTCTCATGATATTTTGATACCTTCGAAAAATGGTTAACAATATTACTCAAGTAAGGAGGAATATATACCAATCACTTTTAAAGACAATTTGATTCTTGATATGCAATATGGATGATGAACTTGTAAAAGTTGGTGGTTTGTTTTAGTTCCATGTGAAGTCTGCCCAAAATTCATTTAGTTAGGAGTCTTTCGGCATGAGCAAGCTGTTGATACATACCTCTGGGCAGGGCTCCATTTACTCAATGGAATGCATCAAGTAGCTACTCGTGTTTGATATAGAAGTTAAGGTTTCTTATACATGCACATCAATAGATTGCATGAATTTTATGGCGGATTCACTTGCTACTTTTGATATGAGCCTTGGGAAGAAAACAATCTCATTGAGAAAAAGTGCATTTTGTCAACCATGGCCCAGATTACATCTTTTATTCATTTTCAAGCAGGGGGTGGGGGGCGTTATTTTTTTGGGCAAAACTGTTTTTCAACTTGTGCCTAAGGGTAACTAATTGAAGGTAACTCACAGATTCCTGTCGAAGCCTTTGTTGCTTCTATTCATCATGATAAGAGGTAAATGGTTGGCAAGCCATCTAAAGGATACTGAAAATTTACAATGGTTGGAAACTTTGATGTTAGTCATTTACGGTTCTCTGTGTTATGTTTGTTTTGTGGGCTTGAAGTGCCATAAGTTTGTAAATCGTCATCCTTTGCCTCAACATCTATGTCTTTTGAAACTTTCAATACACAAAATACAAGAAGAGAAAATAGTTTCTCTCTCTCTACTTGCTATTGCATATTAGATCTACTCTTAACAAATGTGAATTAGCTAGACCTTTTTAAGCCATATAGATGACCTAAGGAAGTGGCTGATTCTTCTGTGTCTTGTATTCCCAGGTTATTTCTGCATTACGAGAAGCGGGCCTTGAATCATCAAATCTTATACTTGGTATTGACTTTACTAAGAGCAATGAATGGACAGGTGATTATTTATATTTGCGATATTGAAACTTTCTAACTAATTATCAGTGCAGAACATAATGCGACACTTCACCGGCTGTAGGTAAATATTCATTCAGCAGAAAAAGCCTTCACGCAGTCGGTAGCACACCGAATCCATATGAGCAAGCCATCAATATCATTGGACGGACTTTGACTCCTTTTGATGAAGACAACTTGATACCTTGTTTTGGATTTGGTGACGGTTAGTTTTGATCCATAAATATATTCAAATCAACAATGAGCAGTAGCCTTAATATTTTTCATTTTATAGCATCCACGCATGATCGATGTGTGTTCAGCTTCTACCCTGATAACCAACCTTGTCATGGCTTTGAGGAAGCTCTTGCACGATATCGGGAAATCCTACCTTACTTAAACTTATCAGGTGTGGGATTAGTTATGTTTTTCTTCTGCAATTCCTTATTAGATTAATTAATAGCTGGTTGAAGTATATTTCGCATGATTTACTTGTTCATCATTTTTCTCTTATTGAATGTTTAAGGGAAATAGGCGTCAAGCCTGGTTGTGCTGCTAGGAAAATAAAGTATGAGCAAGGCTTCTGGAAATAGCTTATGTACACATGATAAATAACTCAACTCAACAAAGTTAACCCAGCACTTGGGGCTTACTATTGATTATGATATAGACCATCAAAGAACATTTATGTTTAAGTAGTCAATATGGGAAAACACAATTCTTGTACATACTTGTTTCCTAAATGATGAGGTCTCAACTCGAAATAATTTTTCTGAATATTATGGGGAGTATGTCTTGAATGATTTGTAATTTTACTACAAATAAGATAAGTGAAATGTAATGGCAAGGAAACATAACACTGATTTTATCATCATCTAAATCTCACTTTAAGGTTTCTGTGGACCTTATACATGTATGTATATACAATTACAACTAATTGCATTATTCAAATTCTTGAAGGGCCAACCTCATTTGCCCCGATAATCGATGCTGCAATAGATATTGTGGAAAGAAGCAATGGGCAGTATCATGTCCTCAAATCATAATTGCAGATGGGCAGGTACAAAAACCATGTTTTATACCTTAATATTTCCGTTAAAATTACAGTAAACTCCTTGAGTTAATCCTCCTTTTCTTAATTTTTGGATATTTGGTTCTATAAACTAGGTTACCAGAAGTCCTGATACACCACCAGGGAAGGTTCAGTCCACAAGAACAAGCAACTGTCAACTCTATAGTTGCTGCAAGGTAAAAAGTCACCATGTGCTAAACTTGGCTTTCATGGCATCAATTGTCCTGTCTTGATAGTTAGTGTATAATAAACAGCGAGTATCCTCTATCAATAATTCTGGTCGGTGTGGGCGATGGTCCATGGGATGCAATGCAAGAATTTGATGATAACATTCCTCAGCGTGCATTTGACAATTTCCAGGTACTTTTCAAGTGTATAATTTCAGACAAATTCTTTCTTGTTTTTTTCTTTCTGTAAAGCTATAATTGGTTGGAATCTGTTACATATCATTTGTTCTGTGTGAGAAAGAGAGGAGGGAAGATATTTTCTATTATATATTTATATTTTACAATGTACAATAGAGAACCTATATATAGCTGCAGTACATTTGGAAAGCAAATCAATCATCCATAATTTATGAAATCCCTCTAATCATGCAATCCCCCAAATCATGCAATATAATAATATCCTAG
This sequence comes from Panax quinquefolius, assembly GCA_020205615.1. Taxonomy (NCBI): domain Eukaryota; kingdom Viridiplantae; phylum Streptophyta; class Magnoliopsida; order Apiales; family Araliaceae; genus Panax; species Panax quinquefolius. The sequence continues at coordinate 127,415,502 of CM035153.1, read as the reverse complement.
AATTCTTCTACAATATCTACTAACACTCCCCTCAAGCTTAAAGTCTTATATTATGACTTTGACTTGTTTCAAAACTATAATCCCCAAGATAAAAGATTCAAACAAGATATAAATTGAAATTATGTTATCTCCAACACTCCCCTTCAAATTGAGACCCTCTCCAATTTGCACGAATAAAATAAAAAGAAAGAAAAACTGACGTGTATGTCCAAAGTTGATTCTCACTCTCAATACATAACTTCACATCCCTGCAGGCAATAACAGAGAACACTTGTATCCATCAAAACGATGAAGGACTACTTGTCTTCCTCAATAACAGAACTCTTAATTTAGCCTCCCAACAAATCGAAGAACACACACCTTCCTCAAACCTCTGACCCATGAAAATCCTTGCTCTCTGATCAACAACCCATTTACATATTTCAACTCGAGATTAACTACTCTGAACATGTCACCTTTTTGAAAATGAGAAAAAAAATAAGAAAAAACAACTCCAACAAAAAGACCAAAAATGAACCATAACCACCTAATTTTTTCTTTAAGATGAAGTTAAACAATAAAAAGAAATACCACCCACCACATAGCCGTGGCAAAGCAAAAGACCTTTTGATTTGATTACCAAGATCAACCAAGCTCTGATAAAGAGAAAAGGGATGATGTTTTCTATTATAGTTTACAATGTACAATAGAGAGTCTATTTATGCAAAGTAAATCAATCATCCCTTATTTATGCAATCTCTCTAATCATGCAATCCCCAAATCATGCAATATAATAATATCCTAGAATCCTTCTAGAATATCTACCAACATTTTGCACATACCTCGTGCTGCTAAAGCTCTATTTTAAGTTTTATGACATGCCATAAATTGTTAATGATTTATAATTTGTAGAATCCATATTGCATTATTCGCGTTGTGCATGAGATTGGTGATCCATTGGGGATGCAATGTGACTTTAATTAAGATGGATGTATTTTGTGAGTAGTTGCTTCAGTTGAGAATTATGTTGTCATGTGGTATAACTGAAACTTCGTAAAATTTAACAAGTTTCAGTTGTTTCCTTTGTAATTTTTCTTTTTATAGAATAACAACGCAACTAAAAACAATAACAAAGAGAAATCGAAAAGAAAAAAAATAATCACACAAGACACAAATTACGTGGTTCACCCAAACGTTGGGCTAGTCCACGGTCAGCGACATCAATTTCACTATCTTTTTAGAATTTTCGTATCATACAACGTAGGATCTCATCTTTATATAACACAATATAAAAAACCCTATTGGCCCTCCTCTCTAGGATCAGACCCAGTTACCTTTTGGGTAACTTTATAATCACCTCTAAATTAATGTTCGGATTAGGCTTCACCGATAACATTTCTTTGGTCATATTCTCCTTGGTACTTATTAATTACATTATCTGTTAACAGTTGTAATGACTTCATGCCTTCTTCTCCACAGTTTGTCAACTTCACAAAAATAATGTCTGAGCACACACATATGTCAAAGAAAGAAGCAGCCTTTTCTCTTGCTGCATTAATGGAAATTCCACTCCAATACAGAGCCACTCAAAGCCATCGGTACATTGAGTAAGACTGACACCTATAGTTTTTTATCAATCATTTCATATCATTGAGTCAATTTATGGAGAATTCTTACATATTCTACATTGAACTAGAAAACTAGGAGGCCAAAGGACAAATCCACTTCCTCCACCACGTGAAGTAATTGATCATGATAATGCTGTTAAATCAGTCCCACGCATGACAATCGTTGATTCAAATGAAACCATGGCACCAGTGGAACAGGTACTTGTTCAGTTATGCATTTTAAAATTTCTTTCCACTTGGCTTATGGTTTTGAAGGAACTTTTTGTTGCATATTACTAGGTTTGCCCCATTTGCTTGACAAATCCAAAGGATATGGCTTTCGGATGCGGTCATCTGGTGAGTATTTCTACCAACTTATCTTTTTTGTCTGAACATTAACATTTTGAGCCTACCATATATATGTATGGAACATGTCGGGAGTTACAATTAAACTTGTATTGGACTCTGTGGGTTCAACATTTGTATATCGGAAAATGTAATGACTTCAAGATACCAGATTTTCATCATTTCGTAATCCAACAGTTTTTTTCCTAGCATCCATTATATCTGAAATGGAAGTTCCAAATTTTTTGGGGTGATTGAAAGCATATTAGTAGCATTTAGATATGTCATGACATCTTTTTACAGCCACTTGATCATCATCTTGAAGTGAGTTTAAGCAAGGTACTAAATTGAAACTCTAGTTTTCTCCATTTGGCACAACCAAGAGAGGCTCTTCTTGTACACACATTGATATTAGTGTAAACATGGACTTTATTTCTTTAATTGTGTATCGAAAAATGAATTTAATCTTCAGATTCCTTGATCTTCTGTTAGATTCTTTTGTTGGTGCAGCATTACTCTTCAATATGTATAGTTTTTATCGATTGTTTCTCTCATTTTCAAATTTTCTTCTTCTAGACTTGCAAGGAGTGCGGTGCGACTTTATTGTTATGCCCTTTGTGTCGGGAGCCCATAAGAACTCGGTTAAGATTATTTTCTTGAATGAGAGCCTTATCTTTGCTGAGGTTGCAAGATTTTCAGTTACTCTCGGGCAAAAGTTAAAGAGTACACAGCAATGTTGTATGTATGTGAGGTATATTATAAACTCGAAATTAATATATGTGCATAGTGATTTTTATACATTTTTGCAGCTTACATTATAGATTTGCAAGGCAAACTCAACTATTTGAATAATTCAAACTTCTATTGCTCTGTTTGGTTTGGTTTGGGGGGGAATGGAATGTGCAAGAAATGTTCATTCTTATGTTTGGTTACTTAAAGGGGGGAGGGAATGAACATTCCATTCTAATCCTATGTTTAAAGGAATGCGTATTCCATCACTAGGTAAAGATTAATCATTTCATTTCAATTAACAAACTTTAAAAAAAACATCCATCAATCAAAATTGTGTAGTTTCTCATTTTGACTAAACATATGAATAGGAATGCTCATTCTATCCCGTTCCTATTCCAATGTTGTAACCAGACAACCCATATATGTTATAAATTCAAATAATAATTTGAATTTTCAGGATTTTATAAATTAACTAAATCAAGCACAAATGCAACTCTTTTTATGGAAAATAGTGAGTATAAGGATGGGTTTTCCATATGGGCTTTGCCATATTTCATCTTCCAAATATTAGAAGGGAAACACAGAAAAGAAAGAAGTGACTTGGTAATGGGGAGCTCAGTATTAAAGAAGATAGAGTTGATCCTCCCATTTTACCATCCTTTTAGTTTTTCAACCTTCCTACAGCAGACCATAAGAGAGTTTATCCTTTCCCATACTTTTCTGTTATCAACTAAACTTCTCTTCTTGAAATTTTAATGCAATTAAGGTAATTTTGTCAACAGAGCCTAGCTAACGAAATATTTTCAAACTCAAATTTGATAAAATTATTCAAAAATTACGAATAATATATATTATAATTAATAGTACTTTTAAATAGTCACATTGACTAAAATTAAATGAATCTATCACAATTTTGAATTTAAAAATATATAAAATTAATTTTAGAAAGCCAATAATAATCTTATATTTTGAAACAAGTACATGTTATATTAGGTCCAAACACAAAATAATATTTTAGTAATGGATTTATGTTTGCTAACTAGTTCCCTTGCACAATGTCATTTAATAGGAAAAAGGGGGTATGGTCCTCCTGTTAGATGGACTCTTGAGGTGATATTCAAATTTAGACAGAACCAAGAGTAAACCTAAACAATATTCAACTTGTTTGTTTTCATTAAACAGTTTCAAATAAATATAATCCAAACATTTTTATAGATTATTTCAGCTATCACACTAGTGAAATTAAAACGGAAAATGTATTTTTCATGTGCTCCTCTCACGTTAAGGTATGACCCCACTTCATTCTCTTGTGAGAAGATCATGTTAAAATATCAAAATTATATATAGAAAAATTTATCCAATAAACAAGGGCTGACGTATTTGAGGGTAAGGGGGACACCTGAACCCACTGAAATTTTAGGGATCAGGGGGTCAACTTAAAAAAAAAAATTGAAAAGGCTTTTATGAGTACTTCATAAGCAACCTCTGCATACTACAGCACTATTACTCTGAATCAATTGACAATTGGACTTGGAGTCTTGGATGGACTTTTAGTATTTTACTTTTATCTCTATCTCTATATAATATTAGTCTTAGACTTGGAAAACGGGCGGGGTCATTAGCGGGCGGGGCCAAAATAACCTAAGTTTTGGTAGACTGAAAAAGTGAAACCTAAAGCTCGGTTTTGGCCGACCCAATTCGACGAGACTTGAAATGATTTATGACTAAATTTTGATGACATTTATAAGTAGAGTCAAAGCGGCAGTAAAGTTTTGATAATTTGAATCGAAAATAAAGCCCAAAAACAGCGTTTTGCATGATGAGATCGATCGAGATTACCGCGGGTTTGGGCCGATTTTGTCAAGTTTAATTAGACTTTTAAGACTTCACTTTTCAGCAACAGATTGGATAGCAACAGACGGGAGCAACAAAGGAAGATAACTTCATATTCGGCATTCGCAAATCACAACAGAGGAACGTAACTCTAAATTTAGATTTAGGTATATTTTGATTTTAATTTTAGTTTTTAAGTTCATAAATTTAACAATTGTTTTAGAAATTTTTGTAATTATTTATAGATTCTTTGTTTTTATACTTTTATAAAATTAGGGTTTTTTATTTCTTAAAGCAACACTTCAACTGGGATGATTTGTTAGTGGAAACTTGTGAATTTTGTGCATTGCATAACATAATTGTCCCAAGGATGGAGGATATTTTTGTGTTTCAAGGAGACCACAATGCAATAGTGAAGAAATCACAAACCTTCATCACTTTAGGGTTCAATTATTTTTCACTGTGATTGATAGTCAACTTGGGGAGTTGAATGACCGTTTTGATATCACAAATACAGAGTTACTTTCAAGTATAGCATGTCTTGACCCACGTGACTCTTTCTCGGCATTTGACAATAAAAAATTATTTGAATTTGCGAAACTTTACCATTCAGAATTTGATGATACGAAACTTTTGACACTTGATGTTCAACTCCAAAATTTATTGTGGATATGAGAAACAATCCCAATTTCTCGAGTATAAAAAGAATTGGTGAATTGGCTCAAATGTTGGTTAAGAAAATAAAGGATGATGTGTATTCTCAAGTCTATTTATTGTTGAAATTGGCTCTACTTTTGCACACCGTTGAAGGGACATTTTCAGCCATGAATATCGTGAAGAATGAATTCCGTAACAAAATAGGAGATGAATAACTGTTTAGTAACATATATTGAGCATGATATTTTTATAACTATTAAAAATGACGCTATCATGCAACAATTTCAAGCAATGAAAACTCGAAAAATGTTATTGTAAATAATATTTAAGAATTGTTTAGTTTTGTGATTCATTTGATTAAATTTTAATTTGTAAGAAAAAAAATTCGAATTTGACCCCACTGAACTATCAGACTGGATCCGCCCCTGCCAATAAACATATAGAATTACAACCATTACAAAGTCTGTCCAATTTGGTCTTCACAAGACCACGATCAACATTAATGCAGGTGATACGTACATATTACTTTGAAAAGGCAACCCAAAGACTTGAACCCTATACAGTAAAACCCCTATTTAAAAATACTTTATATAAGAATAACCTTTATAATATTATAAAAAATTTTTATCCCAATTTATTTAGAGTTATAAATAGGAATAACCTCTAAATTGTAATATGTTATATACTTTTAAAGTTCCGTATTAAAAAAACTATACTCTATATATAGTAATTAATATATATATATATATATATATATATAGAGAGAGACTATTAATTTTAAAATACTACATTTTTTTATAAAAGACTACATTTTTTATAAAAGACCACATTTTCCTATAAAAAATTACATTTCCTATAAAAGACTACATTTTCCTAGTTTGAAGATCTAAATAATTTATGTTTTCTTTAATTTTTTCCCAAAAACCCTACATTTACTCGTTATTAGGGAGTTCTTATTAATATTTTTGTTAAAGTGGATATTTTTGAGTATTCAAAAAATATTTTATATCAATAATTCTATTTAATAATAACCTCTCAATTAGAATACAAATAATTTGGTCCCAAGTCTATTCCTAAATAGAGGTTTTAGGTCACTTGATCTTTAGATCAGCCTCTTCTCTTAGTTCATCCACTTCTCTCGACTACTTTCTGGGCTTTTCACGAGACAGCTTTTAGTGCCATAGCATATGCTCGAATAGAGAGCATGTAAGCAAATGTAAGGAGAAAGTGTAATGTGAGCAACTAAAAGGGAAAATCGCTTGGCCAGCATCCTAAGAAAAGCACCCTAAAATTCATCCTAAGGAAGCAAAAAATCTTTTCCAAGTTGATAGAGGTGCCGCGTGCCAAAGCTTTATTTATGGAATGAATTGCCCAACTTATTTTTCTCACTTGAAATTTCAGCAAATTATCATGCCAGGATTTGCCAGATACAATAGTAAAATAACAATTTAAACAAATAGAGGCCGAGGAGAAGGATTTAAACAAATTATCGTGCCAGGATTTGTGTGAAGGATTTGTTTGTGTTCATAATGAATATAAGAGTGTGTTACCTCTAGTAAGTGTCGATTTTTTCTTTCTACCACTCTATTTTGTTATGTGATTTTGACACAGTAGATTTGAAGTATGATGTCAGGCTGGGAGAGATAAAATGCAAAAACATTATTATTACTATATTCGCGACCATTATCGTTACGGAGAATTTTGACTTTAACTTCAAATTGAGTTTGAATCATCTTATGAAATTTTTGAAAACAGTCAAACACCTTATTTTTGGAATGAAGAAAATAAATTCAAGTTATAAGAGAATAACAATCAATAAAACTAACAAATCATCTATATAACCAAAATGGGAAACAACCGAGAAGGTCCCCACACATCAGTATGTGCAACATCAAAAGGTTCAGAATGTTGACGGTAAATAACAGAATAAATAAAACGTTTGTGTTTATCCAATTCATATGTTTACACAAAAATCGAGTTTTATTGTACTGCTTAACTAAAGATGAAAATAAAGACTCAAGCATTGATAAAGGAGGATGTCCTAGACGTCAATGTCATTAATGAAGAGAAGTCGGGTTAAATTCACAAGTAGATTGAAGAGCCTGAGTAATAGTCCCATCTATAGTTAAAAACATGTTAGACGAGGGAACATCTAAATAATATAAACCACCAACTGCACTACCACTGCCAATCTTTTGTCCCGTCACCAAGTCCTGAAAAATACAATAAGTTGTGAAAAAAGTGACTGAGCAATGTACGAATTTGACAAGACGTTGGATAGATAATAAGTTTGCGATAAATGAAGGAACATGAAAATAGATGATAATGTTAAGAAAAGAGTACAAACTACTGAACCACTTCTGGAGATAGGAGAAAGGAAATCATCAGCTACTCGAACCTTGTCTTTGCCATAACAAGACGTGTATGAAATAAAGAGATTGGATGACCCAATCATATGCTTGGAAGCACCTGTGTCTATGATCCACTAGGACAAGTTGATGAAACATTAAAAGCACAAGAATGCATACCTGATTGTGCATAATGAGAAGAAATATATTTGGAACAGAGTTACCGGAAAGCTAAAATTTCCTTAGGAGTGAGAGCAGTAATAGTTTCTGAAGTACTAGATGCATCGCCAAGAAGTGTTGTAGTGTACATATGGGCTTGGGAACCACGTCCCCGACCACTACCAGACCGACCTCCACGTCCTTTAGCACGTCCATGAAGCTTAAAATAGCGATCCCTTGTGAGACCCCAAAGTTTATGAATAAAGATTTAAATTTCTCGAAATATTTTTTGAATATTATCGTGTGGATTTGATATAATGTTATAGTTGTAGGTAATATTTATAAATTTTGCAAAGTACGCAAGTTGTTATATAATATTCAATTGGTCGGGGAATATTCGTTTTATCAGGAAATATTTATTATGCGGCATAATCATTGGTGGGACCCTAGCGGAATTATTGTCGAATTGAGAAAACGACAAAAATATTTTATGAAAATAACGGCGGAAGTTTTACCGTTAACTGTTGAAACACCCGGTGTTAAAAGTACAAGAATACGTGTGGTTGCATAATAGCACACGGTATTGATTATTGATGCTTACGTGAGAAGTCACTCAGTTTTGTTTAATTATTGCTTCAGTAATTGTTGAATAGTATCTCACGTTAATTGATTCAATTATTGTCGATATTTTATATATTATTAAATCAATAATTGAGACGACGAAGTTATTAATATTATTATTTGCAATATTAACGATGTCTAGAAGTTCTGCCAAGGAGAGGTTTGGTCACCTAATTGCGCGCCAATAGGGAGAAATCCTTATTGGAAAACTCCTTCTTTCCTGGGAACGACCTAGTCGATTAATAGTGTGAATTATAATAATGATGATGAAGTTTTGTTTTATTAGTATTATTAATGTAATAAAACAGAAAAACTTTTTATATAAAACAGAATACTTTTATTGTGACGCCCCCAAAATAGGTATACATCACCTATTCTGAGTCGCCAAATACATGGTACAGAAATACAAATACAATCTTAAATATACAACAAGAGCTGTGAGTTTAAATACAAATATTGTCTTCTAGACAATATCCACTCTCAGAATAAGTTCTCATTACATTTATTATCACACTATCTTATAGAATAGTGAGGACTACTAAGACACCATCTCGGACCGTCACTCCATTCTCCGACTAGTCCCGGCTACGTTCTCATTTCCTGAAGAGAACAGTGAAAGAAAGGGTGAGCTCAACTAGTCCAGTAAGAAATATTATGACTAAGATAATGCAGAATAAATTATCATTAGCCTTCAACAATGTTAAACTGATAAAATACAATAGACATTAAGTTTAACTGCAGCAGAATAAGCAATCTATTAAAAGAGTCAAGTAGAGAATAAAATCTACTATCTTTTATGATTTATAAGGTTTTCATCACTTTTATCACCGGAACTCAAACAATAAATAATCCACATCATCCCCGCGCTTTACTACCGAGGATATTCATTAGTATCACAACCACAAATTATCCATGCACTACGGGCCGAGGATATTCGTGTATTCATCGATGGTCGTGATCATGCCAACAAGCGTCCATCAATGCACTACGAGCCAATGAGGACTTTTACCACATCTTTTGTAACATTACGGCCATGATTACACAAGAATAATTCACAGTCATAATCATACCAAGTCCATCTATACACTACGAATACGAGATGACTTTCAACAAAATATAAATATGAGGATGATGACAATGATATAAGAATTGATAAAACAAGTTCAAGAATTAATTTATTCAGGAACTAATAACGCCCAAATTGTCAACATGATACTTCTTTGTAGAGTAAAATTCAAGAATGCTCGGAAAAATATTTTCATGAAAAGATCTTTGGATGAAGCATGTAAATATCAAGGATATTCCACTAATTTCATGGAGTATAAAAGTCAAAACTTTAACCAATTTGAGTATAATAAAGAATGGAATAACAAAAGAAATCACCATGCATGCGGTGCTTCGCATGGACAAGTTATTCTAATAGAATAATAACTAATCGGAACGTGTCAAGCGTAATACGCATTCCGGCGAGGATATTCAAGCGGAATAATAAAGAATAGAATAACAACAGAAATCACCGTGCATGCGATTACTTGCATAGGCGAGTTATTCCACGAGAATAATAAATAACGGAACCAGTCCCAGTAAAAGCGTCTGAGATAAGATATTCCAAGAATAATAAAAAAGCGGAACCAGTCCGGCGTAAAAGCGTGTATACATGATATTCAACAGAATAATAAAGAATGAAATAACAACGAGAATTTCACCATGTATGCGGTACTTAGATGATAAAGTTATTCAATGAGAATAATAAATAATGGAATAATGGAAAAAATTTCACCAAGTATAGGTAGAATCACAGATACTGAGTTATTCCAGCAGAATAATAAAGAATGAAATAACGAAGTTCTCTTCATGAATATAAAAATAATAATACCCTTACCTTATAAAGAAGAGTACTACGGCGGTAGAGGCGAGGATATACTTGAAGAAACTTGTACTTCGCTCGAGGCTTTCTTAAATGCTAAAAAAAATACGCCAAGATTATAGAAGAATAATTCTCTCTACGGTTTCTCTCTCTAGAGTTTGGTGAATTCGTAAGAAATAATGAAGGAATGAGCTTTATTTATAGAAGAATGGATGAATAGTAACCAATCCATGAACGGTCCGGATCGATTTACTTTAAAGCAGACGGTTCAGATTGGTTTACAATAAAATATAATATATTTTATTTATAATCTAATAAAACGAATAACTTTTGAAAAGATTTTACTATACAAACACTACGTATTTACTATGCAAATACTATGCATAATAAAATATAATATATTCTAATTATTATCTAATAAAACGAATAACTTTATAAAAGTATTCTGTTTTATATATAAAAGATTTTACTTATTAGCTTTAATAAAAGCGAATAACTTTATAAAAGTATTACTTTTTATATAAAAAGCTTTTACATTTTATTATATTAATAATACTAATAAAACAAAACTTCATCATCATTATTATAATTCACACTATTAATCAACCGTGTCGTTCCAAAAAAAGAGGAGATTTTTCAATAAGGATTTCTCATTTATTGGCGGCATGATTAGGTGACCAAACCTCTCCTCGATGTAACTTACAGACATCGTTAATATTGCAAATAATAATATTAATAACCCGTCGTCTCAATTATTGATTTAATAATATATAAAATATTGACAATAATTGAATCAATTAACGCGAGATACTATGCAACAATTACTGAAGCAATAATTGAACAAAACTGAGTGACTTCTCACGTAAACATCAATAATCAATAACGTGTGCTACTATGCAACCACGCGTATTCCTGTACTTTTAACATCAGGTGTTTCAACAGTTAACGGTAAAACTTCCGCCGTTATTTTCATAAAATATTTTTGTCGTTTTCTCAATCCGACAATAATTCCGTTGTGGGGTCCACCAATGATTGTGCCGTCGTACTAATATTCCCTGTTAAAACGAATATTCCCCGACCAATCAAATATTATATAACAACTTGCTTACTTTGAAAAATTTCTAAATATTACCCACAATTATAATATTATATCAAATTCATTCCATAATATTTAAAAATAATAATTATAGAAAATTTAACTTTATTCATAAAAGTTGGGGTCTTACATTTATAAAGTTATTCGTTTTATTAGACTATAAATAGAATATATTATATTCTATTATGCATAGTGTTTTCCATAATAAAATATTTTTATATAAAAATGAATACTTTTATAAAGTTATACATTTTATTAGACAATAATTAGAATATATTATATTTTATTATGCATAGTGTTTGCATAAGTGCTGCGTAGTGTTTTGCATAGTAAAATCTTTTTATATAAAATAAAATACTTTTATAAAGTTATTCGTTTTATTAGATTATAAATAGAATATATTATATTTTATTATAAACCAATCTGGACCGTCTGTTTAAAAGTAAATCAATCGGGACTGATTCAGAATTAGTTACTTATAGGTCCATTCTTCTATAAATAGAAGCTCATTCCTTCATTATTTCTTACGAGTTCACTGAAACTCTAGAGAGGAAAACTATAGAGAGAAAGAAGAAAAGTGTTATGCTACTTCACCACTTCTATATCCAGTTTCTTCTAAGGTAAGGGGTATTATTTCTTTCGTATTCATGAAGAGAACTTATGTTATTCCATTCTTTATTATTCTGTTGGAATAACCTATATACGGGGACTACCCTATACTTGGTGAAATTCTTACATTATTCCATTCTTATTATATTTGGAATAATATATACATGCCAATACCGCATACATGGTGAAATTCTTACGTTATTCCATTCTTTATTATTCCGTTGGAATAACTTTGATATATCAAAATCCGCATACATGGTGAAATTCTTATGTTATTCCATTCTTTATTATTATATTGGAATAATATGTCTACGCTGGCACTGCATACATGGTAAAATTCTTCTGTTATTCCATTCTTTATTATTCTATTGGAACATCTGTCTGTGCGTTTACGTTTAACCTGGTTCCGTTATTTATTATTCTGTTGGAACATCATGTCTGTGCGTTACGCATAACCTGGTTCCGTTATTTATTATTCTGTTGGAACATCACGCTCGGTGTAATTTACTTTGACTCGTTCCGTTATTTATTATTCTGTTGGAACATCGTATGCGTGCGTTACGCGTGACACCGGTTCCGTTGTTTATTATTCTGCTGAATAACATTCATCAATGGCTTCATCGCATGCACGGTGATTTCTTTTGTTATTCCATTCTTTATTATGCTCGGTTGATTAAAGTTTTAACCCATATACTCCATGAAATTAGTGAAATATCCTCGATATTTGCGCTTCATCCAAAGATATCTTTTTATGAAAATATTCTTCCGAGCATTCTTGAATTTTACTCTACAAAGAAGTATCATGTTGATAATTTGGACGTTATTAGTTCTGGATAAATTAATTCTTGAACTTGTTTTATTGAATTCTTATATCATTGTCATCATCCTCATGTTTATATTATGTTGAAAGTCATCCGTGGCTCTGTAGTGCATAGATGGACTTGGTATGATTATGACCAGTGGATTTATCCAGATAATCACGATCGTAACGTTACAAATGATGTGGTAAAAGTCCGCATTGGCCCGTAGTGCATTGATGGACGATTGTTGGCATGATCATGACCATTGATGAATACACGAATATCCTGATTCGTGAGTGCATGGATAATTTGTGGTTGTGATACTAATGAATATCCTCGTCGTAAAAGTGTGGATGATGTGGATTATTTATTAATTGTCGAGTCTCGATAAAAGTGATGAAAACCTTTTAAATCATAAAAGATAGTAGATTTTATTCTTTATTCGACTCTTTTAATGGATTGCTTGTTCACCGCAGCTTAAACTTGATGTTTGTTATATTGTATCAGTTTAACATTGTTGAAGACTAATGATAATTTATTCTGCATTATCTTAGTCATAATATTTCTTACTGGGCTAGTTGAGCTTACCATTTTACTTTCATTGTTCTCTTCAGGAAATGAGAACGTAACAGAGACTAGTCGGGGAACGGAGTGACGGTTCAGATAATAGCATTAGTAGTCATCACTTTTCTGTTAAATAGAGTGATAATAAATGTAATGAGGACTCAATTGAGTGTGGATATTGTCTAGATGATAATATTTGTATTAAAACTCACAGCATATGTTTTGTCGTATTTTACACGACTTTTGTATAATTAAGTTGTATTTGAATTTTGTACCATGTATTTGGCGACTCAAGATGGGTGATGTATTCTTATTTTGGGGGCGTCACATCCCTGGTATGGTTCTTTCCCCCACAGTAATCACATTCGCTGGACTCCTCATTCGAGTGTGTGACAAGATACTGAATGGAGAAATCAGACTTAGGATAAGAAGCAATCATGGTTGATCAGTCAATTGAATTTAGATTTAAAACCATCACTCGACGTCTACTTTCCTCTTGTTGAACTCTGGCATGAGCCTATCGCAGTGATGAAAATGGTGTCTGACCAATCAGTTATGCACTAACTTGATCATACCCTATGTTCAAACCAGCCAAAAAATCAACAACTCTGTCTTCACTAACCAACTTTTAATAAGTTGTTGCATCTTTCATACTGAAAAAACCAGTAATGATCAAACTCCTACCAAAGTGCATTAATCTCCGCAAAATACTAAGTCACAGTCTTCTCCCCTTAACCCATCTCACGGATTCTTTTACAAATATCATATGCCATGGACATATCACCTGAAATAGAGAAAGTTTGATAGATAGCCTCCCAAAACTCATTGGTAGTGTCTAAGAACATGTAACTGCTCCACATACTAGATTCCATCGAATTAAAAATCCATGTCTTCAACATGAAATTATCAAATTTCCGCTCTTCGTTGGTCATACAAGCTTTTTCACACATAGCAGTTGCTCCATGGATGAAGTGTTGCATACGATTGACCTCGACATGCGACACGCTTGAGACCAAACCAAATAGTTGGTTACATCTAGTTTAAAGGGGCTTAAAACCAATGTTGAATTAAGAATGTCTTCTAACAAGTTGTTGTCACATGCTACTGTTGTGAACTCCACTGCTAGCACCACTTTGTTCCGCCATACAACGGGTAAATACAATATATATCTGAGGAAGATAACTTTACCAAGGATGACAAGTAATTATACTACATTTAGAAACAAAAGTTATGCAAAAAAGGCAATACAAAACACAGTAATAACAATATAAATTTAACGTTACTCACGAAATCAACTAACTGATGTAAAAAGGATTGGGTAAGCCTGAACCAAACACCACAAGACTACCGTTGATAGTAAGGAAAGAGAAAGGCGAACACCATGGAAGTGGCCGCGTCAACTGAAATTTGTCAAAAAGGTCTCACATGCCGGTTGAAGGTGGCGTGTGGCGTCGACAATCTGCGAGTGAAGTGGCTCGTGGAGGCGCGTGCAGTGGTGGGTCAAAAGTATAAAACCTCTATATGATGATCGCATATATGGCATTAGGTAACCCAATTATGATCTCAATTTTTCCATATAGATTTATTTAACTAGTTTTCTGAGAGAAAATACGAATGTCAGCGAAAAAAGTAAACAAGTGAGTTACGAATGACAGTGGAAAAGGAAAACAAGTAGGCTACTTTTCTGATAAGAATAAGGACCAAGGCTCTGATACCATGTAGAAAAGAAGAAACGAAGTTTGGGTTTATAATTTCTTGACTAATCTGCTCTCAATTATACACAAGTATAGCAATCCCTAAAATACAGTTATGGTAATCCCTAATTTACAGCAATGTATACACACTAATTATGGGATGAGATTAACTACAACTATGAGATAAGATTGTATCTTCTAACATATCTTCTAACAACGAATATGAGCTTAACTTGTAATCCCTGTGCATGGAAAAGAGGGGTAACTGGATGATTCTGTTTTATTAATTGCATATACAATAAATAGATTAGTTGTAGAAAACAAGGCAGAGTGAAGAAAACCTGAAGCAAATCAAATTGGACTCTCCCTTCCACTGTAACTTCTTTACTTTCTCGTCCCATACTGTCTGTAACAGTGAAACTATCAGTCAGAAAAATATTCCAGAAGATGTACAGCAAGCAAATCTGGGAAAATATTCATCAATAAAATAATATCACATTCATATGCCACAATATAAATAGCATGAAGGAATAAATGCATCTGTTTAGATATAAGTCCACAACAAACAAAAAATTGAAACCGTAGAACTACCCAGCAGCAGAAACTGTAGAACTTTCATTATACTGGTACTTGTTACAAGATTGAAAATGCATAATCTCAACCCTCGCTTTCTAAATGTCAAACCATAACCACTAAGCTTGAAATTCCATAAAATTAACTCAACGTTGATTGTTAAGTTACTTTTTGCTATAGCACACATTAGTAGGTAATTATGGAAGGGGTTATTTACTATATTCATCCCCTAAATGAGTCATTAGTTTTCTCAATTCAAAACTATTTTCCCAGTATAATATTCATTCATGGAAACATTATCTTTAAAGAAAATTTAGTTGATGATGCAAAAATACACACTAGATACAACCAACTCATTCTATTATAAAAACAATCAATGTTGTTTGTAATCAGAAGAGCTAACCTTGAAGAAAAAGTTGTATCTTTGACACAGACCCTGCTGTTTCTGACATGGCCCAGAATTGGAAATTCTGCTATTCCCAAGGCCTCAGCCCTCTGCAACCCAGATTATTAAATTACTCAAGGACACACAAAGGAAACATTTTGCAGTACTGATGCTTTTTTCTATTGTTGCACAGGTCCTTCATTTCTTATGAAATGTTAATTCTAGTACTAAATGAATCTCAATGAGATTAATACAATTACAAATATAAAAGAGGGGAAAAAGGTATGGAATACATAAAGCAGATGGAGAATAAAGAGTGCATTCACCAACCTGAATGAGGTATGGCAAATCAAATTTGCAGATGTTACATCCAATTATAATATTTGGATCCACTTCACAGATGAGATCCAGTGGGAGGAAAAAAGTCTTGCAGCTAAACTAATAAAATTTGTGAAAACAATATACACTAAAAGACTTATGCTAAGCATTTGGTTGTTATGTTTGCATCCAGTAGAGGTTTAGCAAGTAAAAGAGTAACTTCTGTCAGAAACATTACCCTCCAAGCTAGCAAGACTTCTCTTTCTGTGTCAAACGACATCACATCAACACCAACTATTAGTAAGCATGACATTCCGAACAAATGGTTGATCTTCTCCCTGCAAGGTAACTAAATTGGCCACCTAGAATGAAGTGAAAAATTTGTCAAAGCATTTTCAATTACACTCTTTCCCAATCGTCAACATCAAAGAATAGGGAATAACCTCCCATCTCCACATTCTACTTATAAATAAGATTGATGATAGAGACAGAAAGAATACCTGAATAGCAGGATCATGGGTAGGCTCAGGGCAAAGACTTTTACGACCAGCACACTCAATACCAAAGCTCAGTACGGTAAATGGAGCCATATTTGAGAATTCTCCCTCTGGGACATGGCTGACCAAATTTGAAAAACTATCGATTATGTTAAGGAAATTTATTCCAACAAAGAAAGATCCAATATAACAGACATAGTGAAAGCTCTATGTAGTCATTTTAATGCGCTTTCATGAGGATACAGGCAATCAAACTCTAATTGGCAATAGGACAGATTCTTCAATGTCTTCCTATATTTCCTGGTCAGAACTTCAACCCAATTGCCCCTGACAATGTTGCAAGTCAATCATGAATCGGAGAGCAAAAAGAACATTACTCTCATATGTCATAAAGCTCTTAAAACCAAGACCATCAATTTGAATGCCTCTATCAAGGATGCCTAGCACATTTTGACAAGAATGGTGGAAAGAATTAAGAAATAAGCAAAGTGATAACAAATCAAGCATCGTAGCAGCAAAAATGAAGTGTTTACTAAAACTCCAATTCCATCAATGCAAATATGTTAGTCCTGTTAGAGTATATATCTTGTCCCACATTGAATATCATGAGAAATTATGTCTAGTATATAACGACTTGGGCCAACTCTTCTCGTTATCAATTGGTTTTAAGTTAGAGAATTTGATGTCTTTATTTACTAGGCTTTGGGCCCATTTTATAAATCTAACATGGTATCAAAACGGGCTATCCTTGGACCTAATTAAACACTCTTCTTAGCCTTCAATCTTACCCACTTGCAATCCATTTCTTAAGGGTCAAAGTTACTCATTTCTTGACTAGTACCACTTATCAATTGGGCCAATAGTTACCCGTGGTTTACTAGATTTTTGATGGGCTTGTCTTCTGACTAGCTTCTTTTGGGCTTGCTTATCTTGTGTGGGCTTAATATTTAGCAGGTCCATGTGCAACACTCAATACACCGGGTTACATGTGAGGGGGAGTGTTAGAGTATATATATTTGTCCCACATTGAATACCTTGAGAAAATGTCTAGTATATAATGACTTGGGGCAACTCTTCTCATTATCAATTGGTTGAGTTAGAGAGTTTGATGTCTTTATATACTAGACTTTGGGCCCGTTTTATAAATCTAACAAGTCCTATTAACTAAATTAATGGATCAGATCCAGCAAAAAAAATGAACAAATATAGAGTTACCAAAGGCACTATGCAAAAATATCTATTAGACTAGAAAAATATTAATTAATTTGTGAAGTTATTAACCAAATAGGTGCATGAAAAGGAGAACTAGACCAGCATCTATGTGCACAGCATGTATAGCATCTGATACAAACCATGTAACTAGGTAACAGTTAAAATAAGTGCAATCAACTCAAAGGAAAAGGAGAATCTCGAAGTCATAATGAATAACTTCTACCACGACAGCTGGCAACCATTGTCGGCAATGCAACTACAATTTTAAGGAAAGGCTGAGAGCTCTGCTGCTGATAATACATGATGCTCCTTTTCAGAACCATTTCAATACACCGAACAAATTTGGGAACCTTACAGTTTCTGTTGACTTCACTCATCCTCCCCTATAGTAATCACCATGGTCAACAAGTACACATATAGTTAATTAAGGAATGTAATTTTTGAAGATATTTATAGAGACACACATCTCTATATGTGCGTACACCCAAAACAAAAGTTTTACACATTTAAAATTACTTCTTCACCAAGTCATGAACAAAATACCTCAAGAAGTCGATGAGAGATGTCATCGGGCCCCATTCCTGGAGGACAGCTGATATAGAAATATGGCTCAAATCCATGAACATGGCAGCAGGCGCTATGTCCTAACCAACACCCAAAAATACATTTCTTATCATTACACATAGTTCTAAGTAATGAAGCATCAAACAGAAATTGAACATAATAATGACATGACTACTCTGAACCTGCAATATTCTAAATAGTTTCAATTAAAAGTCTCATTTTGAGGCTACACTTACCTAAAACATAAACAAAAACCTTGTTACTTAAGTTGATATCTTTTCTATGACATAACATTTTTAGTCAATACAGCCTATAACAGGCATGTACACTCGACATATGCAGTATCGTAATTACAGTTCGAGTTTTAAGATTAAAGTTTTAGAGTGTAGATTCAAATTGTGCTAGCAAGTTAAAAATTGAGAAGGCATAGCAGAACATAGGAATGTAAACATTCTAATCTTTCGCTTTTTCGTTGCATCTTTTTCTTTTACATTGCATTCTTTTCTTTACTTATAAATAACAATGAAGTTTAATATGTTGAAAAATTAAATGTTAAATATGAACTATCTTACTGATTTATAACAAAAAAAGCATGCCTTGAGAAAAAATAGCATATAAAATCCTACAATATTATGTTCATATAAGGAGCTGGTCCGTGATAGAAGTTCTAGTGTCACAAATAAAAATAACTACACACAAATTAAAAACAATAATTCTTTAATATACTAGCAGATTTTCCCCGAATTTTTCAGCCCCAATTTCAAATGGCCATAACTTTTTATCCAGGATGTGTTCGAAAATGTGTTAGTACAATCCGAAAAGCTCTCGTTGAACTTTTCGAAATGGTACCAAGTTTAAGCCAATTTGGAATTAAACTGAAGGCTTAAAAACTGTCCCAAAAATGACAACATTTCAATTTAAGTAAAAGTTGTCCTTTTGGACACCCTTTCTACAGTGTTTTAAAAATTCCCGCCTAGGTTTGCCTAGACCCCGCCTAGGCACTAGGCCCCCCTGACGCCCCGCCTAGGTGCTAGGCCCCCTGGCACCTCACCTAGGTCCACGGCGGCAAAAAAATCTCTCCAGAAAATTAAGCGAGGGGGTCTAGGCGGAAAGATTTTTTTTTATTTTAATAACTACCCAAACCACATCTTGATATATTTATTTTTCTAATGATTTACCATATTCATAATGTAAATTGTAGCATATCAAATCACAACAAGAAGTGAACAATATCAAGTCAAAATAGATAATTTTATTATAGTTATAATTTTTTGAACTTGTACCAATTTCAAATTATATAAATGATGATACATTTGTAATATTTAGTTTAATTCAATATAATTCTTAAATTTATGTTTAATTTCTTAAGTTTTAATATTGAATTGAATTCTTGAAATTTTAAATTTTATTATTTAATAGCAATCTTGTTTATGAATAAAACTAATATGTTAAATTTATGTTTGAACTTTCAATAATTGCACGTTTGTGTTTGAACTTTGACATTGGCAATATGGATATGTGTTTGAATTTTAAGCATGTTTTGATTTATATTATTGTTTTGTTTGGATAAATGTAAGATAAAATATTAAAATTGGCTTAAAATAAAAAATCTCGCCTAGGCTCCCTAAGCGCTAGGCCCCCAACTGCCCGCCTGCCTCCCACGTAGCGCCTTTTAGAACATTACCTTTCTACACTTTAATGCCCCCTTGTATGCGAGTGCCCTACGAGTAAGTCTCATTGCCTTTGACATTCATGATTAATCATCCCCCATATTAGTGTGAGTTTTACAATTTTACCCTTTTGGCACAAAAACCAATAGACGCAATCTTGGGGGTCTAAAATACACATGGCAAACAAAATTTCCTTACTTATGCTGCATGCACTGGATGATGTGACATGTTAATACATGAACCACCACATTCTCCTTTGACCTGAAACGATAAGATTGTCCTAAATTTTCAATCACTCAGACTTCTCTCAACACATTAGCAACATAAAGTGTACAAATTTTGTTATAAGTGTTGGGTCATGATATTTCACCTATTGGGCCGAGTAGATTGGGCCGAGTTACTTGGTTAATCTAGTGGATCATTTCAGTTGGGCCCGGTCAGTTGGGTCATGTTTGTCAAGTCTTTAGAGTATTGGGTCTAAGTCATTGGACCGACCCACTAAATATTTAAATATCTCCATCTTTGACTTGTAATGATGAAAAAGGATAGCTGTTGACCGAGATGTCTGCAAGACATTAATGTGGATGGGATTATAGTCGGCCGACGGTAGAAATAGTGCAAAAAGGTGGCAGTCTGCATGTAGTCGGCTGAGATCACTGAGGAGTGGGGAGTTGTGTCTGACGGTAGTGGGTGTCACGGTAAACCGGGTCTGAGAGTATATCATAGCAAGGAAGTCTTCTAAGAAAAGGTAACTGATAATTTTATCTCTCTCAATACACTAGATATTTTATCCTCCATTGTTAACCTTGTGATCGTCTGTACTGACTCTCACGCTTGAGCTATCCCCCGACGGTAGAAGCCGTCAAGCTTTTGGTGTTGATCGTGTTTATTGTGCAGGATCAAGACGTCTTATGTGATTGGGATGTGGCAGAAGATCTTGGCGTTAACATTGGTGCTAGGAGGGTTGTGTTCTAGTGTCCTTGAGTTTTCATTCACAAATTTTTATTTGTTCTACGTCGGAAAGTATGGTGAGGAGTAGAACTGTTACACCGGAAGGACAGTCGATGGCTGTGATTTCATCGTTACCACGTGTTTCTGTCAGGTGGGTCCCTCAAAGAGTGCTCATGACAACACGGCTTCCAAACATGATTCAGGGGGTTCTCGTTCGAGAGCCCATGGTGAAGCCCGAAGAAGGTTGGTGTTTCTTTACCGATAAAGGTCGTGACCGAGGACGAAAAGGCGGGTAGAAGGCTCACCACTTTAGAACCCATCAATCAAGTGGTCGGGATGATAAAGTCGCCAAGTTGGCGAAGATGTGCAGGCAAGCAGATAAAGCTTTAGAGGTTCTTCTGAAGCAAAGGGAGGATATAGCTGTGCAGATGCTTCGGATGGCCGATCTGAAGGACGAGGCGTCCACTTATGTTCAGTCCGAGAGGCGTAGTAGGCTTAAGGATGTACAACAGCGAGAAGGGAAGGAGTCGGAGCATTCTGTTCATGTATCTCGGGGTCTACCTCAGGAGCGAAGGAGATCAAGAAGCAGAACACCTGAGATATCAAAGAAAGCACTTCTTGTTATTGGTTCTCAAGGTCGAGATGGTGGCAGACAAAGAAGCAGGTCAATGGAGTATGCACCAGAGAGTAGAAGAAGGGAGCATCATCGTGAATACTCTCACCGTGATGACAGGGCCACTCGCCGAAGTAGATCCAAAAGTCCATCAAAGGCAGTGGGTTCCGATAGAGGAGGTCGGTCCATTCAGAAGAAGAAAGTATCTCCAGAGAAAGAAGTCTCCTCAAAACCGGAAGGTGTAGATTTTTTGGTGAAGGAGTTGAAGGAGCTTTGAAGCGCCGGTCAAGTTCAAACAGTGAAAGACACTCCGGGAAAAAAGGCGTCTCCTTTTTCCTCGGATATTCTTAAGGAGAAAGCAGATACTACCAAGAAGTTGCCTCACATGGAAAGTTATGATGGATCAGGGGATCCTTATGACCATAGCCAGACATTCGATAGGTTGATGGACTATTATGATTTCACCGATGCTGCCAAGTGTCACACGTTTGTTACAACGTTGAGGAATGATGCAAGGCAGTGGATGGGAACTTTGCCCGCTGATTCAATCTCGTCATAGTCCGAGCTGTGTAACAAATTTCATGCTCGTTTTAAGAGCAACCGGAGGAGGGGAAAGCCTACGGGTTCTTTGGCTCAGGTACGGCAGTTTTCCAATGAGTCTTTGGGACAGTACGTGAAACGATTCAGGGAAGCAGTTGGCCAGGTGTCCGACCTTAATGATCTCCAGGCTGTAGGTTTATTTCAGAATGGCTTAGATTTGGTGAAATCGGAGAAGTTGGTGAAGAAGCTGATGTTTCACCATCCGAAGAGTTTAGCCGAAGCTTTTGATAAAGCGGAAGGCTATATTGTGGTGGAGGAGGCTATGAATAGCTTGAAACGTCCTTCTTCGGACAGGATGAAGGAGACAGACACTTCTAAGGCTGAAGGCGATCAGAAGAAGGGGGGAGGGAATAATGATCGGCCAGAAGGCAGTTCAAAGAAGTAAGGTCGGTAATATTGGATCAGATCAGGAATCAACCGTATTATGAACCACCTCGTGATAATATCAAGCCGGGACAGGGCAACACTCGAAAATTTTGTGGCTATCATCAAGTCGCAAGTCACGACAATAAATGAATGTTCAGAATCAAGGACTTTGTAGAGGAGGAAGGTTGAGTGGCGTGTTGGTTCGAAGTATGTGGCCGGAAGGGGACCATCAAGAAAACGGCAGAATAATGATCATCTTATTCAAGTGGTTCAAACAGTTCCACCATGCAACCGCTCCAAGTCACCGCCTTGAGGCACGTATTGATGTAATTCACGGTGGAATGACAGAGTAAATTGGTAGGGAAGAAGAGGAAGGGTATCTGGACTCGGCCGTATCGTGGTGGTGTTCTCCCCAAGACCGATGAGGCCGCTTTCAAGAACGATTATATCCTTCATCGATGCAGATTATCCTTCGAAGCCCATCGAACCCCATGAAGGAGCATTGGTGATAACTGCACAAGTGGGTTCGGTGGACATGAAGCGGATGATGATCGACAACGGGTCTTCTGTTGACATTTTGTATGCACATGCTTATCAGAAGATGCATCTTGATGGGAGAAAGATGGAGGTTGGGCAGGAGGCCCCCTTATATGGCTTCAGTAATGATCCAGTCAAAGTTGCAGGCACTATTGAGCTACCAGTAATCTTCAGCATAGCTCCTCGGCAGGTAGAAATAACATGTAAATTTTATGTTGTGCATGTAGATTCGGCCTACAACGCCATACTAGGTAGACCTACTTTGACAGCTCTGCAAGCTGTGACATCAATCCCTCACTTTAAGATCAAGTTCCCAACAAAGACACGTGGAGCGGGGGGAGGTGGCGGGGGACTTGGATCTCGCTAAACGATGCTTATCGAAATGTTTGTGATAGCCGGAGTAGTATCAAGAAAGAGAAGCGGACCGTGGCGATAGAGATCGAGCCATTTACCGAAAAGAGTTCGAGCCATTGGTCAAATACTGCAGGGAGAGCGGAGGAGATCGAGTTGATTCTGGGAAAGAAGGACAAAATAGTGAAGATAGGTTCGGGTCTGCCGGAACCTCTCCGGACAAACCTTATGGAACTTCTTCGCTGTTATGCGGACATCTTTGCATGGGAGCCTCAGGATATGCCTGGAGTCAGCCGAAAGATTGTCGAGCACCGGTTGGACGTAGATCCATCAAAGAAGCCAGTTCGGCAGAAGAGGCGGATATTCGCACCAGAGCGTCAACGGATCATAGATGAAGAGATTGCAAAGCTGATTGCCGCTGACTTCATCTTTGAGATCGACTACCCGGAGTGGATGGCTAACGTGGTGCTGGTCCAAAAGCAAAATGGGAAGTGTCAAGTATGCATTGACTAAACGGACCTGAACAAAGTTTGCCCAAAAGACTTATATCCTTTGCCCCACATTGATCAGCTCATTGATGCAACTTTGGGGTATGCACTACTAAGCTTTATGGATGCTTTTTCAGGTTATCATCAGATCTTTATGTGCAAGGAGGACATTCCGAAGACATCATTCATCACACACCGTTCGGTGTATGCCTACAAGAAGATGACATTTGGCTTAATTAATGCTGGAGCCACCTATCAGAGAATGATGAACTTCGTCTTCCAGAAGCAATTAGGAAGAAATATGGAGGTGTATGTGGATGACATGATAGTGAAGAGCATGATTGTTCAGAAACACTTGGATGATCTAGAAGAATGCTTTCAGACGGTCCGTCATCACAAATTAAGGCTCGATCCCACTAAATGCACCTTCGGGCTCGGTGCAGGGAAGTTCCTAGGATATCTGGTCAGTCAGAGGGGCATTGAGGCCAATCCACAGAAGATCCAGGCTATTCTAACCATGAAGACTCCTCAGTCGTTCAAAGATGTTCAACGTCTAACCAGGAGGATTGCAGCTTTGAGGAGGTTCATGTCCAAATCGGCAGAGAGATGTTTGCCGTTCTTTGACACGTTGAAAGGACCGAAGAATGCAAAGACGTTCCAATGGACTTCGGAGTGTGAAGACGCCTTCCAAGGCATAAAGACATATTTGTCTTTGGCACCTTTGCTAGTAAAGCCGGTTCCTGCTGAGCCATTATATTTATATCTGGCAGCTAGCTCGTTGGACGTGGGAGCAGTGAAAGTTCGAGAAGTGGGGGGCAGACAGCATCTAGTTTATTACGTCAGTTATGTCCTAAGAGATGCTGAAATCAGGTACCCGAACATTGAGAAATTTGCCTTTGCTTTGATGATTGCTAGTCGAAAGCTTAGACAATATTTTCAAGGTCGGCTCCTGGTCGTATACACGGAGCAAGCCGGAAGTTTCGGGAAGATTAGCTGCATGGACAATGGAGTTGTCCCAATTTTTCATTGAATATCATCCCCGAACAGCTATAAAAGGGCAAGCCTTGGCTGATTTTATGGTGGAGTGCTCGTTTTCCGAGGCTGATGCAGAGTTGCCAGAAGCTGAAGTGTCCGACCGAGTAGTTGTAGTTCTTCAGCTCAACCAGAGTTCATGGACGCTGTATGCAGATGGGTCTTCTACTTCGGATGTCAGTAGAGCAGGGATTATCTTGACAAGTCCGGAGGGATTCAAAGTGCAGCAGGCCATCAGGTTTGGGTTCAGAGCAACGAACAATGAGGCAGAGTACGAGGCAGTGCTGGCGGGAGTTCGACTGGCGAAGAGTCTCGAAGTTCAGAAGTTGATCATTTACAGTGACTCTCAGTTGGTCGTCAAGCAAGTCTCAGGGGAGTATGAAGCTCGAGGCTCCAGAATGATCAAGTATTTGGCATAATTGAAAGACCGGCTTCAGTATTTTCTCTCCTATGAGTTTCAGGGTGTTGAACGTAGTGACAATTCTATTGCCGATGCATTGTCGAAGCTGGCCACTACGGACGCCAACAATTTTGATGGATCAGTCTACTTGGAGATTCTGCAGCAGCCTAGCATTCAGCACGAAGCAGTGATGTGCATTGAACGTTCTAACTGTTGGAAGACTAAATACATAGAGTATCTGGCAGATGGCGTCCTTCCTTCGGATCAGATCAAGTATAAGAGTGTTAGCTTTGTTCTTATTGATGGGGATCTCTATCGAAGGGCTTTTTCGTCTCCATTATTGAAGTGTTTGGTTCCATTCGAAGCCGAATATGCTCTTCAGGAGGTTCACGAGGGCATTTGTGGCGACCATATGGCTGCTAAGTCATTAGCCTACAAAGTACTTCAGCAGAGGTACTACTGGCCTACAATCTTCAAGGAAGCTACGGAGTATGTGAAGAAGTGTAAAAAGTGTCAACTCAACAGTCTGATCCCGCATCAGCCACCAGAAGAGCTATACTCGATCTTATCTCTTATACCCTTTGCTGTCTGGGGGGTCGATATACTGGGTCCATTATTGAAAGCTAAAGGTCAGGTCAGTTTTGTTATAGTTGTCATCGATTATATGACCAAATGGGTAGAAGCGAAGCCACTTAAGTTGATAACGGAACAAGAATGTTTGAAGTTCATGAAGGAGTCAGTAGTGTTTCGTTTCGGAATTCCTAAGGTGGTGATATCGGACAACGGACACCAGTTCGTGGGATCGAAGTTTGAAGGATTTTTGAAAGAGCTGGGGGTTCAAAGATGAAAGACTTGATAGCTCATCCACGGTCGAAGCAGGCGGTCGAGGTGACCAATGTAATCTTGAATGGGATCAAGCGTAGACTGGATGAAGCTAAAGGAAGATGGCCAAAGGAGCTGCTTAGCGTGTTATGGGCTTATCGGACTACACCGAGGACTACTACGGGGGACTCACCTTTCAGATTGGCTTATGGCACTGATGCCTTAGTCCCTGTTGAGATCGGATCTACTAGTCTTCGGGTTAGTCAGTTTAAGGAGATCCACAATGACGAAGGGCTGAAGATCAACATGGATCTGCTAGAAGAAGTCAGAGAGACAGCTTTGATCAGATTGGCAGCCTATCAGCGAAGAGTGGCTAAGCATTACAATAAGGGGGTAAAGCTTCGTAGATTTGAAGTGGGAGACTTTGTCCTCAGAGAAGTCGAAGCATCTACGCCTCAGAACTTGGGAAAGTTAATGTCGAACTGGGAAGGACCGTATGAAGTTGTTGAAGTACCGAAGCCAGGAACTTACTGGTTGAAGGCATTGGACGGATCCGAGATCAAGAATACTTGGCATGCTGGCAGACTTCGGAAGTATTTTCAGTAAAAATCGAGTCAGTCTCCCGGAAGTCTGTAAATGTTTGGATCATCATCAATAAAAGATTCATTTTTCCTCAGTTGATTCTCTTCATTTAGTTCAACAATTCACCGGAGTAAGGAGGTTCGGGTGGACTCGCTGACCATTCGATGGTAGCCTTTTCGGCAGGTGGTCCTTATGAATTTGTCAGGCCCTTCGTGGTAGGCAAACTTCATCGGTGGAAGGAGGTTCGAGTAGACTCGCTGACCATCGAATGGTAGCCTTAACGACAGGTGTGTCCTCATGGATTTGTTATACCCTGCGTGGTAAACAAATTCCATAGTCCTTTTAACATTGTTATACCCTGTGTGGTAAACAAATTCACCGGAGTAAGGAGGTTCGGGTGGACTTGCTGACCATTCGATGGTAGCCTTATCGGTAGGTGTCCATATGAATTTGTTATACCCCGTGTGGTAAACATATTCCATGGTCCTTATATACTTGTTGTACTTTGTGCGGTAAACAAGATCCCGATGGTGTAAGGAAGATCAGCTGGATTGACCTTATACTTAATCTGTCTCTCACTTCGGTTACGATAAGTATGCATTACTTTGTTTTGTTCAAGTGTTGAGTTCGGTTCATTAAGTTCGATTTATATCATTTCTTAACTTAACTGATTATATGCCTTACCTGATTCACAATTTAAGTTAAGCTCAAAAGAATTTTGTACAGTTTTCAAGTTGATTGATACTGAATTATTGACAAGAAACGAAGTAAACAGAAGACATGATAAACAACGTTGAAATTTCATTAATAATTAAACTTTTTACAAAAAAGGTAGAGTGTTTACAAAAATTTGAAGTCTAAATAAAAGATAAGCCATCTTCAGGCTTCATCTTCACCATCAGAAGAGTCTAGAAGGGACGGATCCACCTTAGCTTCGACAAGTTTTGCCTTGCCTTTGCTTCGGCATTCCTCGTATCCTTCCGAGAACACCCGAACAATTTCCTCATTCAGCTCAGCTGACTTTCGGTAAGTCATTTGGATATCTCTTTGAAGGTCCTCAGTCAATGGTGGACCTAAATCTCTGAGAGCCCGAAGCTCCTTAACTTCATCTTCAATTTTTTGACGATCCTTCAGATGACGAAGCTCTCTAGTTTCGAACTCATTCACTTGTAGTGCCAAACTTTTATTGGTCTTCGCCAGGGTCTCGCATTTTTGAATGAGGACTTCGTTCCTCGTAACTAGGTCCACGTTCATATCAGTGATTACCCGGTGATCTGCCTTCATCTTCTCCATCTGTTCTTTGGTCTTGGCCAGATCTTTTCGAAGACATTTGTTATTATAGTGGGCGATATTGAGATCACCCCTTTCCTTTGCCAATGCAGAGTTCAATATGGCATTTTCTCTTCGGGCGGCGTCCTCTTCAGCTTCAGCTTCTTGGTATTTAGGACGGAGACGCTCGAAAACAGCATTTGCCTATATATATTCAGCCTCAGTTTATCAAATCCAGATAGAATAGTGGGAAGATAAGTACAAACATCAAAAAGCAACTTACTTTGGCCTGATATTTCATGCCTTCATCAATCAAATCTCTGATGGAACTATTTCCGAACCGATAATCATCGGTATCGTGAATGAAGGAATCGTACAGCTAGAAGGGAAAATGCTAATTAAGTTCAGGCCAGAGAGTAGGGGAACCCATAGTTTCAGGCCTAGCTTCATAAGAGGATGGTCTTGAAGGAGAAGTTGGAGGTTGGTCAGGAGGTGGAGGTGGCTGACTATATTCAGTTTGAGGTGGAGATGGCTGAGTATGTACAGATTCAAGTATTGTCTCAGGTTGATCACTTGAAGAGTGTTTCCTTTTGCGAATAAGGGAGAGAGTAGACTCTGCTTGCTCTTCTAATTCTTCTTCAGAAACAATGATCTCTTCAGGAATGATAGGGGGCAGATTGGCTTCAGAGGAAGGTACTCGAAGATCATCAGCAGTAAGAGGAGTTATCTTAGTTCTCCTCTTTTTGGTACGAATGATTTGAGATCGTTCGTCCAAAGGCAGATCAAGTAAACTTTCATTAAGTGTAGGAGGAGGAGCTAGTCTAGTCTCTCTTTTCTTGATCCGAAGTGGAGCTAATTCTGTGGTAGGAGGAATCTCTTCAGTTGGAGGGTTGGTTGGCTGAACTTCTTCGGCGGATGGTTCAGCTGCAGATTCAGAAGTTTTTCCAGACAAAAATTCTTCAAGATCTTTTATATCGAAAGAGGTCGATTTGATCAGAGACACTGTGACAGATAAGTGGCAACTATTAAGAATAACTACTAAGAGAAATTAGTACAATTACACAATAAATAAATTCAAGGCTTACATTTATGGTCATATAACCACGCTTGTCTGCTCAGAAGTCCGAAGCTCCATTCATTATGGGGGATTTTCTCCAGAAAACTTGCCATTTCTCTTACACGTCCCTCTGAGATATCTCTGAAATCAGCAAAAATACGATCAGAAGTGGTCCAATCAGGAAGAGAAGAGATTTCAGGTTCTGTGATAAAGAACCATTTTTCATGTCATCTCTTGTTGCTCGAAGGGGTGTCCATCAAGGGTCTCTTCTCGAATCTGGTGTTGGGTCGAGGAGATTGTTTGCTCAACATTTTAAAACCTCGTTTCCGAGATTTACCAGCAGAGAAGAGGGTGTAGAAAATGTCAACGGCAGGGGGATCCCCAATTCGTGACAGAAGGCAATGAATGCCAGAATGTGGATATAGGAGTTAAGGACTAATTGGGCGAATCCCACTCCTATAAACCCTAGGAGGGTGACAACGAAGGCATGGAGGGGCAAACGAACACCCTTTTCGAGAAGGGTCACCGGCATGGCAGACCATCCTTCAGATCGATGGTACATACGTTCCTCAGGAGTTGGAGCCCTTGTTGCGTGAGTATCTGGAATCTGATAACGAGTTCGGAGGATACGCATCTCAGCCTCTGTGACGGTGGAAGGGGTATTGGCGTGAGAGAATTGATCCCCATCCTTAAAGAAGTCAGCAGGTGATAGAGAGGGTGTCGATGGTGGGTTCTTACCCGTGGCAGCAGCGGATTTGGGGTTTGAACCCGAACCCTTTTTGTTGGGACTTGGGTTAGGAGGAACAGAAGATATGGTGGTTACCTCGATGGGAATATCTGGATTTGGTTCTTGGGACGCCATCGCTTGAAAATCGCAGGGACAAAGAAATGGAGAAGACGAGAGAAGTTCAAAATGCCTAAAATTCAAATATCCGGTAAAATTTTCAAATTGAGGATGAAAATAGCTTTCATAATGACCGGTCTTATCATTTCTTCGCAAGGCTCGAGGGCGACGTATTTAATGCTCGTTATGATGGTGAATTTGAAAAGTTTTTCATTTTAATTCAAATACTTAATCGTTTGGGCTTCCGGTCTTGTCCCGTTCTACTTATTTGGACTTCACTAAGATGGGCCTCAATGTTACACCTAATCTCATCACACCTCAATCCTTTTAATGGACCATTTTACAGTTTTCTATTAAACAGGTTGTTTATTAAAAAACTGGGGAACAATGTTGGGTCATGATATTTCACCTATTGGGCCGAATAGATTGGGCCGAGTTACTTGGTTAATCTACTGGATCATTTCAGTTGGGTCCGGTCAATTGGGTCATGTTTGTCAAGTTTTTAGAGTATTGGGTCTAAGTCATTGGACCGACCCACTAAATATTTAAATATCTCCATCTTTGACTTGTAATGATGAAAAAAGATAGCTGTTGACCGAGATGTCTGCAAGACATTAATGTGGATGAAATTATAGTCACGGCCCGGTAGAAATAAAGTAAAAGGTGGCGATCTGCGCATGCAATTTACCGAGATCAATCGAGGAGTGGGGAGTCGTGGTTCGATGGTAGTGGGTGACACGGTAAACCGAGTCTGAGAGTATATCATAGCAAGGAAGTATTCTAAGAAAAGGTAACTGATAATTTTATCTCTCTCAATACACTAGATATTTTATCTTCCATTGTTAACCTTGTAATTGCATGTACTGACTCTCACGCCTGAGCTATCCCCCGACGGTCGAAGCCGTCAAGCTTTTGGTGTTGATCGTGTTTATTGTGCAGGATCAAGACATCTTATGTGATTGAGACGTGACAGAAGATCTTGGTGTTAACAATAAGCTTAAGGTGCACGCATTCATAACACTATATAGACACCCGCACAATCATACATTCAAAGAACTATAATTTACCGATAATGGCCATATTATTTGGCTACATAATTTAGATTAATATAATACATAAGTTTAAAGAGATAAAGAGGTAACCTTCCCAAGTAACTCCAAAGATTCTGATAATAGCAGCGGGACCAGAAGAATTAGGCAACTGCTCTTTGTGACTCTCTCCAATCACGTAATCAACTTCCAGCTGTTGAAATACTATAGAAAAAATAAGTAGATAAATAACCCAAAAAAAACATGAAGAAATGGAAAATCATTTTCAAATCCCTAAAAATTGAAACAGTTAAGTTGATAGTAGTTTATCAATTACTTACTGATGTTTTTAGACTGAGACTGGTAGACTTGAGACAGCGCCGGACACTTCCATTTCCCCAGGCGCGAAGCAGGCCGCTTCTTAGTGTTTCCGTTGGTCATGGCTAACTGAAAAAGAGAGAGAAAGAGGGGCGAATAAGAACAGAAGGGATATCATATTCCCGCCAATTTTTAGGGCTTTTATAGTGCGTGAAATCAGGTGCATATCACGTGCCCAAAATCCAATTTCTTATAATTTCTCTTTTTTGGGGGTAATAGGGGTTGTGCTATTTCTTTTTCTTTTGTTTTTAAAATATGTGAGGTGAAGGACGAAAGAAATTCTCATAATAAAAAAAGAAAATATTAATTCACTTAAAAATAACCATCATGCTAATATCTTATTGGTTGTCGTCGATAACAAATACTTCCTCAATTCTTTAAAAATAATATCATCACTAAAATTTGGGAAATATTAAACGTATACTTTTTGTTTCATGCATCTCTTTTAAAATAATAAATTCTTAATTTAATAGTACGGCATGATAATATTAAGTTTGACAATAGTGTATTATTGTCGTTAAAAAATTATAGTAAAAATTGATATTGGCAACTTTTTTTTTGCGAAATTAAGGAAATATTATATAAGATTAATTGATAAAAAAAATATCATAGTATGAAAAAAAAAAAATATCCCCCACCCAACCCAACCTAACCTAAATTTCAACTTATTACATAGCATATACAAATTTTAAGAATATAAACTCATATTCAGAGGTGGAACTAGGCGTTATGTGACCCTCCACTGAGATTATTTGTTTTTTTTTTCTTGTTTTTTTTATATATTTTTTATCTCTTTTGTTTTTCTCTTATTTTTATTTTATCATCAAAATGAGGCAAAAAAAGGTGGTCGCAATTCTGTGACGCCCCCAAAATAAATATACATCACCCATTCTCGAAAATAAATCAAATACGTAGATGTAATACAAATATAAACTTAAATATACAAAGATGTAAAGCTATGAGTTTTAATACAAATATTATCTTCTAGATAATATTCAAACTCAAAATAAGTCATCAATACATTTATTATCACACTATTTCACAGAATAGTGAGGACTACTAATTCAAACATCCGGATTGCTACTCCATTTCCGACTAGTCCCAAATTTATATTCTCATTTTTCTCGAAGAGAACAATGAAAGCAAAGGGTGAGCTCAACTAGCCCAAAGAAAAAATATTATGACTAAGATAATGCAAAATAAATTATCGTTAGCCTTCAACAAATGTTAAACCGATAAAATATAATAAACATCAAGTTTAAGCGCAATCTTAACAAGCAATCCATTAGAAGAGTCAAGAGAGAAGCATGATATCTACTATCTTTTATGATTTAAAAGGTTTATCATCAATTTTATCATTGAGACTCAAATTTTAATAAATAATTCACATCATTTGAATTATCCATGCACTACTGGCTGAGGATATTCATTATTATCACAATTGGTCATGTTCATCTCAACAACTATCTAACAATGCACTACGGGCCAATGAGGACTTTTACCACATCATTTGTAATATTACAGGTCATGATTATACCGAATGATTCATGGTCATAACCATACCAATCAACAGTCCATCTATGCACTACGGGCCAAAGATGACTTTCATAACCATATAAATATGACGATGATGACAATGATATAAGAATTCAATAAAGTCCAAATTGTCAACATGATATTGCTTTGTGGAGTAAAATTCAAGAATAATATCGTATCAAAAATGATTTGGACATAAAAGAAATTAATTTTTGTCATGAATAGTACCGATATGAAAATGTTAAAATTATCAAGGCGCTTTCATAATAATATTTTCATGAAAAGATCTTTGGATGAATATGAATATCAAAGAATTTCCGATCATTTCAGAATTATAGAAGCAATACTTACCATAGTAAGTTTAGAGTTAGGAATCAAATGAAACAATATCTTAAATCGCAAATGAATTTTTCAATCGTCATGCAGAGTCCGCTGAGATGAGATCCTTTCTATAATTTAATACCAAATGAATACGAAGGTTATTCACCAAGCATGCAGAGTCCGTGTGAGCAAAGTTATTCCTACGTAATAATAAAGAATGGAATAACAACAGAATTTCACCATGCATGCGTTAGTCCACGTAGACAGGTTATTCCAACAGAATGATAAATAATGGAATAACAACCCTTACGAGTATTGAAAGAACTAACTCTCTTCATGAATACGAAAGAAATAATACCCCTTACCTTAGTAGGAAATTGGATAACGCAATAATAGTGTAGAATGTAATACTCTTCTTCTTTCTCTCTTATTCTCTCTATACTTTCTCTCTCTATAGATTGAATGAATTGGTGAAAAATAATGAAGAAATAGGCTTCTATTTATAGAAGATTTCTAGCTTAGCTCTTGCAATGTGAAAAGGCAAGTGGCTTGACGATTGGTGATGTGAAAAGAAAAGTGGTTCGACGCTTGTAATGTGAAACAACAAGTGGTTTGACGCCTGTAATGTGAAACGACAATTGGTTCGACGCCTGTAATGTGAAACAACAAATGGTTTGAAGCCTGTAATGTGAAACGATAATTGGTTCGACGCCTGTAATGTGAACCAACAAGTGGTTTGACACCTGTAATGTGAAACGACAATTGGTTCGACATCTGTAATATGAAACGACAATTGGTTCGACGCCTGTAATGTGAAACAACAAGTGGTTTGATGCTTGTAATGTGAAACTATAATTGGTTCGACGCCTGTAATGTGAAACAACAAGTGTTTTGACGCCTGTAATGTGAAACGACAATTGGTTCGACGCTTGTAATATGAAACGGCAAGTGGTTTGACGTCTGGTAAAGGCAATTACTATTGGCGAAAGTGACTCTTAGATGATGACATATATGGGCCCCCATAGAATAAACCAAACTTACCACAAACGCCTCATAACAAACTTCTTATTTATATCAAAGATTAAATAAATATTACCACAAATCATTTTATTTTCAATCAACATGTAAGACCCCAACTTTTTTGAATAAAGAATAAATTTTTCCCGAAATATATTTTTGAATATTATGGTGTGGATATGATATAATGTTATAGTTGTGGGTAATATTTGAAAATTTTTACAAAGTAATCAAGTTGATATAAAAAATTCGTTGTGTCAATGAATATTCGATTGGTCAGGGAATATTTGTTTTAACAGGAAAAATTCGTACGACGGCACAATCATTGGTGGACCCCACAATGGAAGTATTGCCGTAGTTAGAAAATGACAGAAATATCTTTTTATAAAAATAACGGTGAAAGTTTTACCGTTAAACTGTTGAACTACCCGGTGGTAAAAGTATAGTAATACGCGTGATTGCATAGTAGTAATACCAGTATTGATTATCGATGCTTACGTGAGAAGTCACTTAGTTATACTCAATTATTGCTACAGTAATTGTTGCATCATATCTCTCATATTATTGATTCAATTATTGTCACAGTATCATCTGCATAATATGTTATATTATTAAATCAATAATTGAGATGACAAAGTTATTCATATTATTATTTGCAATATCGACAATGTCAGAAGTTCACAAGGAGAGGTTTGGTCACCTAATTGCGCGCCAATAAGGAGAAATCCTTATCGGAAAGCCCCCTCTTTCCTGGGAACGACTTGATTGTTAAATATTGTGAGTTATAATATTAATGATGAATAATTGTTGAAGTATTAAGAATGTGTTTATTGAAGATATGTGAATTACAAAAGTTAGAGGGAAATAATGCAAAGTTGGAAAACTTTAGGGGTACTAAAGTGTAATAATAAGTTAAACCAATCTGGACCATTGATGGTGGTTTTAATAGTTAATCAATCTGGACCATTGATGGTGGTTTTAATAGTTAATCAATCTGGACCATTGATGGTGGTTTTAATAGTTAATCAATCTGGATCGTCGGTGGTGGTTTTAAAAGTAATCAATCTGGACCGTCGGTGGTGATTTTAATAGTAAATCAATCTGGACCATTGATGGTGGTTTTAATAGTTAATCAATCTGGATCGTCGGTGGTGGTTTTAAAAGTAATCAATCTGGACCGTCGGTGGTGGTTTTAATAGTAAATTAATCTGGACAGTCGATGGTGGTTTTAAAAGTAATCAATCTGGATCGTCGGTGGTGGTTTTAAAAGTAAATCAATCTGGATCGTCGGTTGTGGTTTTAATAGTAATCAATCTGGACCGTCCATTTTAATAGTAAATCAATCTGGACCGTTCGTGAATTAGTTACTATTTAGTCCATTCTCCTATAAATAGAAGCTTAATTCTTCTTCCATTCTCACCAATTCACGGAGATTCACAAGAGACACTATAGAGAGAAACTATAGAGAGCAAGAAGAAGAGTATTCTGCTACTTCACTTTTGCAGTATCCAGCTTTCTACTAAGGTAAGTGATATTATTTGTTGTATTCGTAAGGGATATTATTTGTTACATTCGTAAGGGATGTTATTTTTCGTTTGGTAAGGGGTATTATTTCTTTCGTATTCATAAGGAATACTATTTTTCGTATTCATCCTTTAAGTATATGTGAATAACTCCGTTCACGCGGATTACGTCATCGTATTTACGGTGAAAATCCATTCATAGCCTTCTTATGTTAATTCTTTTCATATTCTTAAATCTAAACTTACTATGGTAAGTATTGCTTCTATAATCCTTGAAATTAGTGGAATATCCGTAAGTTTTCAAGGCTTCATCCGAAGTATCATTTTATTGGAATATTGATATAAACTTTCTTATTAAATATCAATATTTTCACCCGAAGTACTATTCACGAGGTACTATTAACCTGATTTTACTATTCACTATAATATTATTCACTCGGGTTTTTAGAACACTTTTTATGTCGGGGTACTATTCACGAGTTACTATTCATGGGTTACTATTCACCCGGTTTTACAATTCACTATAATATTATTCACTCGGGTATTCGGGACATTTTTCATGCCGGGGTACTATTCACTAGTACTATTCACGGGTTACTATTCACCCGGTTTTACTATTTATTATAATATTATTCACTCGGGTATTCGGGACACTTTTTATGTCGGGTTACTATTCACGGGTACTATTTCAAGTCTTATTCACGGGTACTATTCAGAAAAATTTATTTCTTTTCTGTCCAAATTATTTTTGATACATGGATATTATTCTTGAATTTTACTCTACAAAGCAGTATCATGTTGAAAATTTGGACGTTATTAATTTCTGGATAAATTAAATTATAAATCTTTAAAAATTTATCCTTGAACTTGTTTTATTGAATTCTTATATCATTGTCATCATTCTCATTCTTATATTATGATGAAAGTCATCTTTGGCTTACGTGCATAGATGGACTATTGATTGGTATGATTATGACCAGGGATAATTCGGTATAGTCATGACCATTGATGATTACACGAATAATTCTTGGCTCAGAAAGTGCAAGAATAATTTGTGGATGTGATCTTAATGAATATCCTTGGCCGTAAAGAGAATGATTCGATGATGTGATCTATTTATTAAGTTGAGTCCCAACAATAAAGTTAATGATAAACTTTTTAAATCATAGAAGATAGTAGATATCATGCTTTACTTGACTCTTCTAATAGATTGCTTGTTACAATTAGATTAAACTTGTTGCTCATTATATTCTATCAGTTTAACATTGTTGAAAGCTAATGATAACTTATTCTGCACTATCTTAGTCATAATATTTCTTACTGGGTTAGTTGAGCTCATCCTTTTACTTCCATTGTTCTCTTCAGAAAATGAGAATGTAGCTGGAACTAGTCGGGGAACGGAGTGATGGTCCTAGATGGTGTTATAGTAGTCCTCACTATTCTATAAAATAGTGTGCCAATAAATGTAATGAGGATTCTATTTGAGTTTGGATATTGTCTAGATGACAATATTCGTGTAAAAACTCTCAGCCCATGTTGTATAATTAAGTTTGTATTTGTATTCTGTATCATGTATTTGGCGACCCAAGATGGGTGATGTATACCTATTTTGGGGGCATCACACAACACATATTTAATCTTTCAATAATTATTCATCATTAATATTATAACTCACAATATTTAACAACCAGATCATTTTCACGAAAGAGGGGGCTTTCCAATAAGGATTTCTCCCTATTGGCGCGCAATTAGGTGATCAAACCTCTCATCGACAGAACTTTCTAAACATCGTCAATATTGCAAATAATAATATGAATAATTGTATCGTCTCAATTATTAATTTAATAATATATAAAATATCGACAATAATTGAATCAAATAACGTGAGATACTATGCAGCAATTATTGTAGCAATAATTGAACAAAACTGAGTGACTTCTCACGTAAGCATCAATAATCAATACTGTGTGCTACTATTCAACCACGCATATTACTGTACTTTTATCATCGGGTATTTCAACAGTTAACGGTAAAACTTCCGCCGTTATTTCATAAAAGATAATTTTGTCGTTTTTTAACTCCGACAATAATTCTGTTGTGGGGTCCACCAATGATTGTTTCATCGTACGAATATTCCCCGACAAAAAGAATATTTCCTGACCAAACGAATATTTTATAACAACTTGCTTTAGTTTTCAAAATTTTCACATATCACCCTTAACTTTAATCCTTTTATCAATTTAACCATTTACTAAATGAAATAATAATTATAAGAAAATTGAATACTTTCATTTCATAAAATTCGGGGTCTTACAATCTCCCCTTCTTATGAAATTTCGCTCTCGAAATTAGGGTACGTACCTGGTATGTCGAAGAGGTGAGGATACCTTAATTTCATTTCAACTTTTAACTCTCATGTTATTTCCTCAACATCGTGGTCTCTCTATAAACTAATTAAAAATAAAAAGCTAAAGAAATAAAATAATTTTTTTTAGATCCCACTATAATGACCATAAGTTCATCATAGTTCTATCAGGTTAAATGCTTTCTAAGTCACTGTACTTTATGTCAACTTACAAATTGGTCACTAAACTTTTTTTTCTTACAGTTTACTCACTGTACTCGACTTTTCTAACATAAAGTTAAAAAAACCGTTAAGTCAGGTTGATTTTAACGAAAAAGGACAGCTAAGCTACTGAGTTGTCCAAAAAAAAAAGCTGATGTGGCGTCCTTGTGTGACGTGGCAGTGATTATGTGAATTTGGAGGAAAATTTTTATGAAGACAATGAAAAAAATATTTTAAAGTATAATATAAATTTAAAAAGTGTGCCAAAAAGCAAGAAAATAAATAAAAAATATATTTAATTATTTTTGTAATTAATATCAAATAAAATTTTATTTATAACTAATCCATTTATAAAATAAAAAATCCAAAAAAATATGATAATTAAAATTAAGGGGAATGTGAAATATATTTAGGGGAAATGAAAGAAAATTATAATAAAACCGAGAAAATTTAGCAAAAATACATGGTCGAATTAAAAAATAAAAGAGTTATTTAGTTATTTTTGTAATTAATAGAAAATGTTTTTTATATAATTAATAAAAAATATAATTGAGGAAATTATAACAATTATAAAATTAAAAATCTTTTAAAATTAAAAATCTTTTCAAATTTGGACATTAAAATTATAATTGAGTCAATTTGGTGATAATTTTTTTCTTTTCTAACTAGGATAAATAAATCTGTATTTTTTACATGCAAATAATTTTTATTTTAATTTTATCAATTAATTTTTATTATAATTATAATTTTAAGTTTTAATTAGGACATTAAAATTATAATTTTTTAATTTTAATTTTATTGTAATTTTAATAACAAATTTAAAATTAACATTTTAAAATTAACTCTTTTTTTTTGTTATTTTATTTTTTTATGAAAAAGAAGTGAGTTTTTGTTTTTCATAAAATTAAAATTACAATAAAAATTAATTTTAATAACAATTTTAAAATTAACTGCATTTTTGTTGATTTTATTTTTATAAAAAAAACATGCTTTTTGTTTTTGATAAAATTAAAATTACAATAAAAATTAATTATAATAACAGCTTTTAAAATTAACTGCTTTTTATTATTTTTATTTTTATAAAAAAGAGCACAATTTTTGTTTTTTACTAATTTTTTTGGTTTTATTATAATTTTCTTTCATTTCCCCTAAATATATTTCACATTACCCTTAATTTTAATTAACATATTTTTGGATTTTTATTTTATAAATGGCTTAAATATAAATAAAATTTTATTTGATATTAATTACAAAAATAATTAAATATATTTATTTATTTATTTTCTTGTTTTTTGGCACACTTTTTAAATTTATATTATACTTTAAAATATATTTTTTTTATTTTGTTCATAAAAATTTTTCTCCAAATCCACATAATCACTACCACGTTACACAAGGACGCCACATCAGGGTTTTTTTAGACAACTCAGCAACTTAGCTGTCCTTTTTCGTTAAAGTCAACTCGATTTTAACTTGCTTTTCTAACTTTGTGTTAGAAAAAGTCGTACTGATGAGTCGATGTAGAAAAAAAAGTTCAGTGACCCATTTGTAAGTAGACATAAAGTACAGTGACTTAGAAAGCATTTAACCCTAGTTCTATCCTATCAAGATTATTAAATCTCTCTTCTTTTTTCTTTTTTCTTTTTGTTTTTGTTGTGGGACTTCATTATTTCAACCAATTAATCACATGAACCACACTATAAGATTTTGAATATATAATATTATAATTTGTAATTTATCTATAAATGTAGCTAATCAGTTAACTAAAAATTTCAAAGTCTAATTAATAGTTATATAGTTCGGGGAAGATTGAATATATATATATATAGGGGAATGATCCATATCATCTATATGCTATGAAATAAAAAATGGCATATAACGTCTATACCATCCGTCTAATTAATGAATGGTTGTGATATGATTGGGTTCCGTCCGCTAGACTTACTAGCAGATGTACTAAGTATGATTTCTGGATGCTTGTGCCCCAACTTTCCCCACTTAGCCAAAACAAATCGACATAAATTACACAATCCGCTAGACATACTAGCGGACGGGTTAATTAACTCATAGGGGGAAAGGTAACAAAGGTTATTGTCCTTGTTCTACAAATTGGGTGAACCGGAAGAACCCTAGAAGCAATCATCTGCAAATCGAAAAGGTAACAAAGGTATAGCGATACAGGAACAAAATTGCTTCTAGTATGTCTAGCGTATTGGGCGAACCAGAAGAACCCTAGAAGCAATCATCTATAATTCGGCAACAAGTTCTCAAAATTAAACCTTGTTCTTCCAAACATAATTCGTAGGTAAGTTTGTAGGTTAATATCCAAAATCTGAATTTAAACATGCCATTCATTCTTAATATGTACAGTTCGATTGAAATTTTTTTTATTTTCTTGGAAGTTTCAAAGTTATATAATCTTGAAACTTAGATTTATGGGAAAAATTGCATTTTTTGGTTCACATTTAGCTCTGTTATAGTCATGAGATACATATCTTTTGATTCTTATAATTTTCAATAGAGGAGGAGAACCCAAGAAATTATAAAACAGAATTGAAGTTATTGTACAACTTTTCGGTTCAAAATTTAGAATGCCAAATAGGATTTTGTAAAAATAAAAATATGTTAATATTTTGTCATACATGTTCTCACCAATTTTTTTTATATAATTACATTTATGTTGGTGTTTGATTTAATTTTAGTTTTTGAATCACGTGTCTCATAGCATAATTTTTTCAGTTTAACTAAGTTACAATTTGTTATCATTTAGAGTTTCTGTTTGCATCTCTCTAATTTTCTAATCTTGTTTATTCTCTATATCTTAATGTTGATCTTATATTCCTTTGTTTTCTACTTATTCTTTCTTCGTTTATAATTGATTCGTATCAATGGTGGATTTTCAGAACTATTTTTTAGGATATAGTCACCAGAAAAGCTACTTTGCTCTATTTACTGTTGAATTTATGTTGTTGTGCAACATTACTTGAGTTCTGTGATATTTCCTTCTTTTTTATCTTTTTTCTTTTTTTCTGTTGAAGCATAAGCAATTGGATGGATGTTACCAATATGCTTTGAGTTTTGATGTTTAACCTCCAGATATGTCTTGTAATGATTTCAAAAACAAAAAATTTTCCTTCCAAATCCCAATTTAAATTTAATTGTTAAATGAATGGTACCTTCTAACTATACGATTTTTTTCATGAATGGTTTCTCCTATGTTTTGATTCCTCTCCCCAAGAATAAGCATGTGTCATCATGGGAAATAGTCTTTTTCTATGCTCTTTTGCTAAAATTGGATCTAAATCTCTGTCTTTAATGTATTTCCCTGGGCAGTGTCAAGTGATTCTATGAAGAGGAGATTGCAAATAAGTTCACGTTGAGGGTAAAATTGTGAGTTATTCATCTTATACTATATGCTTGTTATTATCCTAATAAGTTAGAATCTCAAAGATTTGTTCCTTCTCCCATTACCTCATTATTGGAATTTTATAAATTGTTTAATACTTGACATTGTGTTGAATTATTAGGACATATATGGAT
This sequence comes from Panax quinquefolius, assembly GCA_020205615.1. NCBI lineage: Eukaryota > Viridiplantae > Streptophyta > Magnoliopsida > Apiales > Araliaceae > Panax > Panax quinquefolius. The sequence continues at coordinate 127,373,551 of CM035153.1, read as the reverse complement.
ATCAATCCAGGACCTTTTGATCCTATTATCTTATGGGACCAAGAAAATCATGTATTTTCTGACTTATGGCAAAATATTGTAAGTTTATTGTCCCATATAATAAATTTCTCTTAAAATTTTGTAAAAAAAATTCATATTTTGACAATTTATGTATGTATCCTATGTTTAACTTGTAGGATAGGGGTGTGTTAGAAATTTGTCAAATGCCTGCAAAATTAACTGAATGGAACTTGACTAAACAACAAGAATGTCTAGTGGAACAGTTAGGTTTCAGTATATTTTGTCATCAAGATGTAGTGTCAAAGATTGATGCATCTTTTGTATCTACTTTTGTTGAGCGTTGGAGGAGTGAAACAAATACTTTTCACTTAAAATGTGGAGAGGTCGGCATTACTGTAGAGGATGTGGGATTTATATTCAGGTTGCCCATATTAGGAAAACCTTTGACTTGCGGAGAACTAGAACATCCCAAAAGCTATTTTATAAGGGTTTTTGGGCAACAAGTAGCAGTAGATGATTGGGAATAGTGCTATAAAAGGGGGGCATAAGTTTGCCTTGGTTGAGACATAAATATGGACAAGTACCTAAAGATGATACTTCAGATGATGTGGTAAAACACACTAAGGCATATCTGTTGTATTTGTGTGGCGTTATTTTGTTTCCAACCAAGAGTAAAAATATTGTGCATCCTAGGTATTTGTTGTTATTGGAAAGATTTGAAGACATAATTACATATGCTTGGGGGGCAGCGGTTTTAGGGCATTTGTATAGGGGTTTGCATGAGGCTACTCGGAAAATAATGAAAAAATTTGCAGGATGTGCAACCTTGCTTATGATGTGGGCTCACAAAAGGTTCAACATTAGTCGTCCTAACTCTATACCTAAGTCCCAGAAGTTGATACCTAGGGCATTATCCTGAGCATTCTCTTCTTTTGATCAAAATTTAAAACAATATCAGCGCTGCAAAAATCCACATCACCATCTTGTGTTTTACCGAGGAGAGTTTGATGATATGTTAGAAACAGATTGGGTGTGGCGTCTGTAAGGAATAAACATGTGAATGATATTCCTATTTATATATGATTTGATTATGATATATATATATATATATATATATATATATATATATATATATATATGAATGAATGAATATGCAAGTATGCTTGTATTAAGAAAAGTCAGTAAAGTCCTTTGATAGATAATGGAAACATATGTACAAGGACTTAGAATGAATTGATCAAATATGTTAGGTTGATCCTACATATACAAAAACAGCTTTGTAAAGTCCTTAAAAAAATGATGTACAAGGACTATAAATATAGAAAGATCAAGCATGTTATGTTGATCTTATGATGTAATAGATATGCTTGTCTGATCGTCGAGCACTGCACCAGAAATCGTAGTCTGCCAGGAGAGTCAAGGAAAACTCGAAAGCTATCGAGGCAGAATGGATTGTAGACTTCTAGGAGAGGCGAGGAAGGATTGTAGTGTGTTGAGGAGAACTTCCTCGGTAGTAGTCCGGCCGAGGAGGTCATGTTCAGAATCAGAGAGACATGACCGCTTACAAGTTACCGAAAGCATCCGCCAAAGTCTCATCGATCGTATCAAAGGCAGAGATCGTAGTCGATCAAGATCAGATGAAGACAACAAGCACAACGACAGAAATCTTAGTGTCAAGATCTGATCTCGGAGTCGTAGTATCTGCACAGCCGAAGCTGAATCGTAGAGTGCAGAGCTAAGACCTCAAAAGATGTGCTCACAAAGCCAAAGAAGAATTGTAAAGCAAACACGATTCTCAACAATTGAGCACGCCCAGAACATCCAAAGGAATGAAGCCTCTGGTTGGTACTGTTAGGATACATCCTACCTAAAGGAAGCCAGAGAGCACTCAACGAATGGCATGCAAGCTAATAGAAGATCTAAGCATCAACCCAATCAGCATCCAGATTGAGTTATGAAGCCATTCAAGATGAAGTCTTCCACAAGATGATCATAAGAAGACGTCGGTGGCTGACTGAGGAAAGTTAGCACATGCAGTAGCTATCAAGAAGAAATTTGACAACGATCTTGGAAGTAATCAAGATCGTAGTGTTTGCCAAACTAAGAAGGAACTGATGAAGTACACACTGAGATACTGTTCAGACTCTGAATAACAAGGATAAAGTGATTAAGCATTAGGTCAGTCCATTAATGATAAGTGAACGGGAGATCACAAGGAGAAAGCGAGCTAGACACGCCACAAATTCGAAGTGTCTTGTTATTTAGAAGGGGCCAAAACAAGGAATCAATCCATCAATATATGAGAACATTTAAGGTAAACAGAAGTGATGAAGCATTGCACAAAAGAAGAAAGAGGTGTTCTACATCATAGTTCAAGTGAACACTCTTTCAGATCGTAGTGTTAACTCTACATGTCAATACGACATTACGATCAAGCCCAAGGAAAAGTGCATCAGAAATCGTAGAGGTCGAATCACTGAGGATTGAGGCATTGGCAACGGTTCAATCTGAAGAATGGCATTCGGACAAAAGCTTATTGAGAGCATCGATGCAAGGACAACCTCTGATCAAAAAATCAGAAGGGTGAAATAAAGTCGTCGACCTGCCCAATATATAAAAGTGACATATCTGACATGGTAGGTGAAACAGCAGACTGTAGTGTCAAGAATTCAGAAAAAGATGTCATGTCACATCTGCAATCTGCACCAAATAACTCGAGATCTGCGAGGCAATTTGAATAGCTTTCAACGGCTACTTTCCAATGGAAGATTGGGAAGTAGTATAAATCAACAGAGCTTCAAAGATCAAGAGTTGCTGATGATTGTGAGGTTGCAGAATCTTTGAGTTGGTGAATGCTATAGTTGACTCTACGAGTTCCCCAAAGATCAACAGAATAAGTCTGATCAGTGACAGTGAGACTACCAAGGTGGAAGTGAAGCAGCTTTGAAGAAAAACTCAAACAGATCAAAGCTTCACTCAAACACAGATGAGAATGCCACTAAAGATGGCAGCCAAGCTGAGAGCCGAGAAGGCCAAGAGGATAACATTCAGAAAAGTTACTGAGTACAAAGAAGATTAAGAGAGCCACTCTACGAATCACCATGAACCGAAAGCTGAAACTGAACAAGTGCAGAACCATATCTGCAAAGTATTCAAGAAGGGTTTAGGGATTGCTAAGTGCTAGATAAAATCTACTAAAAGCATAGAGACTTAGAAAACCCAGATGGTGATGGTGCAAAGCTGATACCAGATGAAGATGAGTAGAAAAGAATGTAGATCAGCTGCACCAAAGAAGATGTGGTCCAGACTCGAAGCAGAATACATAGAGGACCACACCAGGTTGCTAAGTACAAAAGATGTTCAGAGCTTAATGACATCTTAGCAGCTCAGCAGCACCACCACCATCACCAACAACAACAACAAGAAGCCAAGGCCTGAGGGGTCCTTGTCCGGAGGGACTAAATGAAGTTCCAAGCCTGCTGGGCTTGAAGAGTTCCTAGGGAACTAGAGAAGTTCCAAGGCTGCTGGCCTTGAAGAGTTCTTAGTGATTCAGGTTGCTGCCCTTCCTTAGTGGAAATCCTGCTAGTTGAAAGCAGAAGAGTGGATTAGGAGCTTGAGTCTCTGAACCACTTAAAACCCCTTGTGTCTTTTACTTTATGTCATTTACATTATGTACATTAGCTGATTAACTGCTATGTATGTGTTAACTGCTTACTACTAAATTAATTCTACGAACAATGTATGATTGATTATGAATATATTAATGGAGGGGATCTTTTACTTATTCCGTTGTGCTTGAAAAGATTCTTATGTTTGTCATATGCTACTTAATGAGCAATATAACTTAAAAGAGAAAAAGTATTTGAAATTCAAAGGATCTATTCAACCCCCCCCCCCTTCTAGATCTATATTGTGCCTACTGAGAACTAACAATTGGTATCAGAGCAGGTTCTCATGCTATATTCAAAAGTTAATCGCTTTGAGTCTGATCCTAGTCACAAAAATTGTTCTAAACTTAGTTTAGTAGTAAGTCATTTGTTATATACAGATGAGCTCACACGTTTGAAATACTGAGTGCAGGTAAATGTGTATATACATCTGAAGCTACTCAGATTGGTCCATACTCTCGATTGCCATATCAACAAGACCAATCCTTGCTCGCAGTCAATCTTGTTGTCTGAAGACCAGGCTAGAAAGCTCAAATGACATCAACAGAAAAGAGTCAAACATCTACCAGCCTGAAGAGATGAAAAGGCCTTACATGCTAAGAAATGTTCTATTTAGAGAAGAAAAAAGAACCTCTCAAACATGTATCTGGCCCACCAGCAGCTGGATGTAAGCCTTGTAAACTCAAGGATGTCAAAGAACTTAAAAATGCTGACACTCTCTTAGCTTGTATCTTCAAGACCATGATCGATTGATCAAGATCAATCGGAGCAACCTGGTCGTCGAAGCAAATGAGAAAACATGCACATCAATGCCCAAACTCAGTATATTTAAGATAAATGACTGTTAAGAAACTAACAGCAAAAAGGTACGGTTCCTCGCTAACATAGATATGAACATCATATTTGCACCTTACTTATGAACTATAACAATTTTCCTTCAAGTATTCATAATCTATCTAAAGAAAGTACACTGATGATGGAAACTCAAATGTCTATAAACTTTCTCTCCATCCAAGTTTTAGGTTGAAGATGATAACTTGAAAGAGACCTGAAATGGTTTTAAGAGCCTCACAGGTCGATTGAATGTGAAGTAATTTTTTTTTGCTGATGGGTTAATGTGCTTTGTACATCCTATGGTCTAAGTGTTTAATAACACAGAGAGTATGATCAGAATTACAAGAGAATCTTGAAGATTCATAGAAACTGATCACCTCCATGAATCAACCAGATGCTAATAAATCGTAGAGCTGATTCTCACTCTGTGAACATCTAAACTCTATGATCATAACTTAGCATATGATGAAATCATCAAGAAAAAGAGTGTTTTATTAAAATGACAGATTTCTCTCACACTCACCACCATGCATCTCAAAAATATATTATATGCATGAATACGACTGATGATGGTCAACATGATGATTATTCAAATATGAGGAACATGGGTTTGGTAAACTAACCTAGTAGGACCCATTTGACCAATATGGGTACCAAAAATTAGAAATGAATAACCTGCAGGTACTTGGTCTATCTGACCACACTAAGGAATGCTAAAGCAAAAGACTTCAGTCAAAAAGAGTCAACCAGCAGAAGGCTTAGGACTGTTCAAAAATAATTCTGACAAAATTCCTATATGTCAAAGCCTGTCCTTGAAGACCTGCTGAGCTAATCTGAATGAAGCTCAAATGGTTTCATACCTTTATATGAAAGCATGCCACTCAACCAGAAATGAAAAAAGGGTCTTAGATGCTCAAGCCTGAAAAACTTGTTCTCAAGGAAGCTCACATCAGAGGACTATCAAGCATCAAACATTAGGAACTTAGTACGGGAGCAGAACTCCACGAGCACAAGCTGATGAGGAAGCCTACGTTCGTAGTGCTATCAAAGGATCGTAGAATGATCAACCTTGAAGATACTCATTTCTACGATATAAGAAGATTTAATGACTTCAGTCAGAAGGAGATATGCAGGGATGCTTCCTTATGTACATAAGGAAAAAGGAATCACACCTCACTGAAAAGACAACATCAACCATGGGGGAGCAGTGATTTGTTAAGGAACAACAGTACTGAAATGTTTTATGAAGCAATGTACCAGCTACAGAGTCCCAAAACTTTGTTGCTGATGAACCAAATGAAGATCCATAGTCAGTAGGAAAGTCTCAAAATGTACTATTGATAACCTATCAGCCACCCAATTCAAAATCGTGGAGTGTCTACAATCAAACATATAATCGTAGTGTAAAAGCAAGAAGACAACACGATCACAACAAATACAATTGTCTAAAATTTGATAAAGGACCTCCTCACCAGAAAAGGTCAAAAGAGATATCAGTGCAAATTACTCCTAAAGCAAATTCATCTAGAAAGCGCCTCAGGGACAAACCTGACTCTTAGCTCACTCTAAGAGGTTAGCCCTTTTTGAGCTACCTTATCCCAGAAGAATTGCTTAATCAAGTTCATTTCAAAAATCAAGACAGTCAACGATTGTAGAGTAGAGTTTGAGAGAAGTCAAAGATCGTGATGTAACCTCAACGATCGTAGTGCAACCTCAGCAATCATAGAAACAGACTCGACGATCGCAGTCTTACAAGAGGCTACTATTAACTTATGAGGAGCTGGAAGAACATGACAATTTCTCAAGCATTCAGATAATGGGAGACAAGTTCGAATAATGATTGGAAAGATGTCTTGCTGAAGAGAAGTGCCCAAGACTTCATAAAGCAAATCAATGGCTGAATCATGAAGATTCAAAATGAGAAGAATTGCCAAAACCATCCACTGCAACATCTCTCAAAAGTTGATCGTTGAATTCACCAAGGAAAACGTAGAGTTCATAGCTGTCTTATCATGTTACTCTACGAACTCAAGCTATCAACGGTCAATCCACGTCAATCAAACGTCTACCCTTCTAAAAGAGACATCTAACTGACAAGTTAATGGGGAGTTACAGCTAGTTACTAGGCATCGTGCAACCTATGACTGGTTGACACATCACAGAGTATGCAGAGTCAGAAGGAACTGCCATAAAGACAAATTCAAAATCTGCAAACAGCTACCCTAATCGATCTAATCTATCTCCCTCCCATTTTCAAACCCTAGAATTCTCTTCGAAGCCAAACCACTCAAATTTCCAGAGTCCAAATCACAAATAGCCATACTCCATAAATCTCCCTGAATCAATATCCATATTCCTCGAATCATTCAAATGGAAGATTGGCGAGTAATTACTAGCATTCAACTCAGAACCAAGTCATTTGAGAAATCTGAAAAGAAGTTTAGAGACATTCTTGAACTTGTGAAGAAAGCTGGATTCTCAGAATGTCTTGAGGCAAGCACTCGAGTATACACTGAGCTGGTTAAGGAGTTCTACTTAAATGCATCCATAAATGTTGGAACTCTTTCAACTAAGGTTAAAGGTCAGTCTCTAAAACTGAAATCATCTGATATCAATCAATGCTTAGGTTTTCCTGACCTAGGACTAAAAAACCTTGATGAGATTGACACTGAGAAAGCAAAGGAGATTATGGGGTACCAAAGGAACCCTAGTTTGAAGGAAATGAAGAAAAAGAAGTTTCCAGAGGAATTCGAGTTCCTTGCTGAGATAGTAGGCAAATGTATACTATGCAAGGATACTGCACATGACACTGTGCTTGATCAACAACTGAAGATTATGTCTGCAATAGTTTTAAAGAAATGAATAAACTTTGGAGTTATCATGTTCGATCAAATCTCAAAATGGGTGGAAAAGGCTGAGTTCAAGAAGTCTACAGAAAAACCACTTACAAAGGTGTTTCATGGAAGACTGCTGAGTATTGTGATGAAGAAAAGGCTGGGAAGAAAGATCAAGGATGATGAGGGAGAACCATTGAATGTTCATAAAGTAATGTCTCCACAACTGTTCGTGAATTTAAAGAAAAACCCAAAGGAGAATAGAAGGTTAACTACAGTAGGAAGCAGTAGAAAGAACTCTGCAAAGAAGAGAAAAACAAAGGAGGTGGAAAGCTCTGAGTCTGATGACTTTGCATCAGTTGCTGTTACATCAGCAAAAAAGAAGCCTAAGAGTGTGAAGAATGCAAAGGTTTAGTTAAGCCATGTCTCCACTGACAAGAAGAAACAAAGAGCAGAAGAGAAACCAGAATCAATTGTTGAAAACCCAAAAAGAAGTAAAAGAAGAAAGCAAAAGTGATGAAGAAATCAGCCCCAGCTCCCCAGGAAAGTCCATCCAACCAAGAAGAACATGAAGAGTCTGAAGATGAGAAAGGGACTGAAAGTTCAAAGATTGAATCCTCAAGGAGCAAGTTCAACAATGAGGAAGAAGTTGAATCTATGAAAGAAAGAGCCAAGGTTGATGATGAAGGAAAGGAATGTGCAAGCCCTAAGGAGAAGTCTCAGAGCATCCACTCTGATGATAAAGAAAGGCTGCAGATGGACACAACAATATCCTCTACAACAAACGCTCTAACAAACTCAAAAGATGTAGAGTCAGAGGAAGAAGAATATGTCAGACCCCAGATTTTATGAATTAAGATTTAAATTTCTCAAAATATTTTTTTAAATATTATGGTGTGGATTTGATATAATGTTATAGTTGTGGGTGATATTTATAAATTTTGCAAAGTATGCAAGTTGTTATAAAATATTCGTTTAGTCGGGGAATATTCTTTTTGTCGGGAATATCCGTACGACGGCACAATCATTGGTGAACCCACAACGGAAGTATTGTCGTAGTAATAAAATGACTAAATTATCTTTTTATAAAAATAACGGCGGAAGTGTTACCGTTAAAACTGTTGAACTACCCGGTAGTAAAAAGTACGATGTCTGGCGTGGTTGCATAGTAGCACACGGTATTGGTTATTGATGTTTACGTGAGAATTCACTCAGTTATACTCAATTATTGCTACAGTAATTGCTGCATTATATCTCTCATATTATTGATTCGATTATTATCACAGTATCATCTGCATGATATGATATATTATTAAAACAATAATTGAGATGACAAAGTTGTTCATATTATTAAATTGCAATATTTACAATGTCTAGAAGTTCTGTCAAGGAGAGGTTTGGTCACCTAATTGCGCGCTAATAGGGAGAAATCCTTATTGAAAAGCCCCCTCTTTCCTAGGAATGACCTGGTTGTTAAATATTGTGAGTTATAATATTAATGATGAATAAGTTCGTGTTGATTAAAGATGAATTTGATAGTTCCATTGTGTTGGAATTATTAGTGTTAGTTGAAATCGATATTTATTTCGATAATAATTGATGTCTGGAGGTTATATTGTTCAATCGGGTATTCGGGGCACTTTTCGTGTCGGAATACTATTCACGGGTTACTATTTACTCTAGCATTATTCACTTGGGTAGTTGAGATACTTTTCGTGTCGGAGTACTATTCACGAGTTACTATTCACGGGTTACTATTCACCCAATTACTATTCACTCTAGTATTGTTCACTCGGGTATTTGGGACACTTTTTGTGTCGGGGTACTATTCACGGGGTACTATTCCCGAAGTACTATTCACAGGGTACTATTCAACCAAAAAATATATTTCTATTCGGTCCAAATCATTTTTGGGTACAATATTATTCCATGAGGAGATGTGCTAATTTTTCAGACCGTTGGTTGAAATTATAATAGTAAATCAATATGGATCGTTGGTTTAAAGTTTTAATAGTAAATCAATATGGATCATTGGTTTAAAGTTTTAATAGTGAATCGGTATGGACCGTTTGCTTTAAGTTTTAATAGTAAATCAATATGGATGAATCCATTTAAAAGTAAAGCAATCTGGACCGTTCATGAATTAGTTACTATTCAGTCCATTCTCCTATAAATAGAAGCTCATTCCTTCGATATTTCTTACGAATTCACTGAAACTCTAGAGAGAAAGAAGAAAAGTATTCTGCTACTTCACCTTTCCAATATCCAGCTCTTCTAAGGTAAGGGGTATTATTTCTTTCGTATTCATAAAGAGAGCTATTGTTATTCCATTATTTATTATTACATCGTAGAATAACTTTGTATACGCTGGACTCTAGTATACATGGTGAAATTCTTTTGTTATTAGTTCTTTATTATTACGTTGAATAACTTTGTTTATCTGAAATACCGCATACATGGTGAAATTCTGTTGTTATTCTGTTCTTTATTATTATGTTGGAATAACCTTTCTATGCAAAGTACCGCATACATGGTGAAATTCTTCTATTATTCCATTCTTTATTATTCATTGGAATATCTGTCGGTCTTAAATTTACTTTGACCTAGTTCCGCTTCTTTATTCTACATTGGAATAACTTGTTTATGCGAAGTACCGCATACATGGTGAAATTCTGTTGCTATTACATTCTTTATTATTCTATTAGAATATCCGCTTGGTCTTGATTACGCTTTGACCGGTTCCGATTCTTTATCATTCGTCGGAATATCACAATGCATGCGTTACGCATGATCTGGTTCCATTATTTATTATTCTGTTGGAATAACCTGTCTGTGCGATCTATCGCATGCATGGTGAATTCTTCTGTTATTCCATTTTTTTATTATTCTGTTGAAATAACCTGTATATGTGGATTACCACATGTATGGTGAATGATCCTTTAAATTCATTTCTTATTAAATTATGGAAATGATCTATTTACGTTGATTATGATGAAAGTCATAATAAAAGCGTTGGACTGATGAAAATCATGGGTATATATAGTATTAGTAAGTGTTAAGATGAGTTATGTTGGTTATTATGTGAAAACATGAAAGTTTCTTAGAAATCACAAAGGGTTGAAAATCAGATTTTTGGTGAAAATGGAACATGAAATTCAATTGACCATATCTCCTATTATATTTCGAATTTTTGAGTGTGGTCAAGTTCTAGAGTTAGATCTATGAGTTTTCTAACTTATCCAAGTGGAATCACTAGAAAAGGTGTTGTAGATTTTCGTGTGGACTGATTTTTGCAAAAGAGTCAAAAACTACAAAGTACCTAAAAAACTCACGCTTAAAAAATTTAAAAAGGGCATTTTCGGCCACTTAGTTTGTGAAATAAATTCCAGCCTTTTGGGACATGAAAATATATGGTATAAAGTACCTACTGTCCAAAAATGAGCTCATTCTGACTTAAAATGAGCAAGTTATGACTATTTCAATATTTAGGGTTTTCCGACGAAAAACGCTATAACTGGAGTTCTATAACTCCGATGACCATGAAATTTAAACTGGAAGCTCACGTTAACATGTGTAAGATCCTACCAAGATTTGGTAATTTCTGGAGTTAAACTTGAGGTAGCTAATTTCTTAAGGAATTAATTAGAAATTAGTTTTGAAAAATACTTAAGGGAGTGAAAAATTATAAAAAATACTTGTTGTGTATGAAATATATGTATATATGTTTGGACAAAGAGTAGAAAAATAATAAGTTGATTTGGTAATTTTTCATGAAAATGGTTTAATTTACAAAACATATGAGTTAAATATGTTATGTGAAGTTGAAGAATTAAGTAAATAGGATTTTAGGGCTTGAAACTCCTATATAAGGTATATCTGATTTTTGATGAGTGATTTGATCATTGGTGACGAAATCTTATGAGTATAGCATTTTTGGATGATTAAATGCATTATTTGGTAAAGTGTAAATAATTAAATTAAATTGTTTATAAGTTTAAGAAGTGATTAAAATATTGTTATAATATTAACAATATTAGATTATGAGTTATTTAAGTGATGGGTAATATTTGGATAATTTAAAGTCTTTAATATTTATCCTTGTTTTTGTTTGATTAATGCTTATATTATTGTCATCATCCTCATGCTTATATTGTGATGAAAGTCATCTTTGGCTTACGTGTAGAGATGGACTTGGTATGATTATGACCAGGGATTATTCGGTATAATCATGACCGTAATGTAACGAATGATGTGGTAAAAGTCCTCATTGACCTGTAGTTTATTGGTGGACAGTTATTGGTATGATTATGACCAGGGATTATTCGGTATAATCATGACCATTGATGATTACATGAGTATCCTTGGCCATGGTGCAAGGATGATGTGGTTTATTTATTAAGCTGAGTCTCAGTGATAAAGTTGATGAAAATCTTTTTAAATCATAGAAGATAGTAGATTTTATGCTCTACTTGACTCTTCTAATGGATTGCTTATTCCGCTGCAGTTAAACTTGATGTCTATTGTATTTTATCAGTTTAACATTGTTGAAGGCTAATGATAATTTATTCTGCATTATCTTAGTTATAATATTTCTTACTGGGCTAGTTGAGCTCACCCTTTCTTTCACTGTTCTCTTCAGGAAATGAGAATATAGCTGGGACGAGTCGGGGAATGGAGTGACGGTCCGAGATGGTGTATTTGTAGTCCTCACTATTCTATAAAATAGTGTGATAATAAATGTAATGGGGACTTCATTATTAAAACTCTTAGATTATGTTTTGTCGTATTTTACACGACTATTGTATAATTAAGTTGTATTTAAATTTTATACCATGTATTTGGCGACTCAAGATGGGTGATGTATACCTATTTTGGTGGCGTCAAAGTTGTTATCAAAGCTTAGGGATATGATCCCTGGTTGAGATGTGAGACAAGAACTAGGAGGGGAGGGACGGAGAATTCCTTCGCTAGTATGACCTACCTAAGTTTATTTGGTATTTAATTAGTCGGTCAGAGTATAGGAATAATATGTGATATGTTAATTAACCCTTGTTTTGTGGCATGTCAATTAACCTTTGTTTTGAACAGGTATTCTAGAAAGATATCTGAAATACAGGAGATGAGAAATGGGAAAATCAAGATAGAGAGGAAATAATCGGGAAGGTATAATTCGAAAAGAAAGCAAGGTATGTTTTAGTTGTGGAAAAGAAGGTCACCTAGCCGATTTTTTCGTGCACCAAAGTCAAGTCCTGCTGGGACGGTGGCACCAAAGGCGGATACAGACAAAACAATGTCGGTGGTTTCAGAAAGAGCTTTTTTCACGACTTCTCAAAAAAACGAGTAACCCAAACGAAGTTAGCACGGGTTAGTTAATTATAAATTCCTGCGAAGTCTATACCTTATTAGATATCGGTTCTACCCATTCTTTTATCTCTCTTGCTTACGTTCAACGTTTAAATTTGACTCCGGAGAAGTTAGACTTTGACTTATCTGTTGAAACTCCGTTAGAAGAAACCTTCATTACATGTGTTATCCAAGTCTTGGATGAGAGTCACAGTTTTGAATGATATTTCTATTGTTAATAAATTTCCTGGCGAATTCCCTAAAAAACTTCTTGGCCTACCCCAGAGCGTGAAATCGAATTTTGTAATGACCCCAGTACAAAACCTCATTTCTAAAACCCTTAAATATTTCTTCAACTAAAACGAACGTAACATGTGCCAAAGACGTTGGCTCGAGCTATTGAAGATTACGATCGTACCATTCAATATCATCGTGGAAGAGCGAACGTGGTAGCTGACGCGTTGAGTAGAAGATCATATGCGTTTACGAGTGCGAATATACGAACATACGAGAAGATAACAAATATACAATTAGAATTGACTTTAATCGATAAAGTTAAAGACGCTCAAACTACAGACCCGGAGCTGATGAATACGAAGAAGAAGGTTCAAGAGGGCGTTATTTTAAAAAGCAAGAGTTGCTGCAGAGAGGAAATCTCAACCCTCGATTTAATTGGCCCATTTGAAATCCTCGATCGAGTAGGGCGTGGCTTATAGACTCGTTTTACCGCCAAGTATGTCGGCGTGTTCATAATATTTTTCACGTATCGATGTTACGTAAATATGTGGACGACCCGAACCACATTATTGATTTAGAACCGGACGAGATAGCGGATAATTTAACGTATGAAGATGTACCTGTTAAAATCCTGGAATGTATTCAACACTCAAAGTGTAAAATTCCAAATTTTATGAATAAAGATTTAAATTTCTCAAAATATTTTTTTGAATATTATGGTGTGAATTTGAGATAATGTTATAGTTGTGGGTAGTATTTATAAATTTTGCAAAGTATGCAAGTTGTTATATAATATTCGATTGGTCGGGGAATATTCATTTTAACAGAAAATATTCGTACGACGGCACAATCATTAGTGGACCCCACAACGGAATTATTGACGGATTGAGAAAATGACAAAAATATTTTTATGAAAATAATGGCGGAAGTTTTACCGTTAATATTGTTGAACTACTCGGTAGTAAAAGTACAGTAATACGCATGGTTGCATAGTAGCACACGGTATTGATTATTGATGCTTATGTGAGAAGCCACTCAGTTTTGTTGCATAGTATCTCACGTTATTTGATTCAATTATTGTCGATATTTTATATATTATTAAATCAATAATTAAGATGACAGAGTTATTAATATTATTATTTGCAATATTAACGATGTCTAGAAGTTCTGCTAAGGAGAGGTTTGGTCACCTAATTGCGCGCCAATAGGGAGAAATCCTTATTGGAAAGCCCCCCTTTCCTGGTAAGGACTTGGTCGATTAATAGAGTGAATTATAATAATGATGATGAAGTTTTGTTTTATTAGTATTATTAATGTAATAAAAGCAGAAAAACTTTTTATATAAAAAGCAGAATACTTTTATAAAGTTATTCGTTTTATTAGACTATAAATAGAATATATTATATTCTATTTCGTAGTGTTTTGCATAGTAAAATCTTTTTATATAAAAGCAGAATACTTTTATAAAGTTATACATTTTATTAGACTATAAATAGAATATATTATATTTTATTATGCATAGTGTTTGCATAAGTACTGCATAGTGTTTATTCAGACAGTAAAATCTTTTATATAAAATGCAAACTTTTATAAAGTTATTCATTTTATTAGATTATAAATAGAATATATTATATTTTATTTAAAAGATTTTGTTTTATTATAATATTTTATAGTAAACCACTGGGTCAGTCAGTTTAAAAGTAAATCAATCTGGACCGTTCAGGAATTTGTTACTATTCAGTCCATTCTCCTATAAATAGAAGCTCATTCCTTCATTATTTCATACGAATTCACTTAAACTCTAGAGAGAGAAACTATAGAGAGAAAGAAGAAAAGTATTCTGCTACTTCACTACTCCTATATCCAGTTTGTTCTAAGGTAAGGTGTATTATTACTTTCGTATTCATGAAAAAACTTACATTATTCCATTCTTTATTATTACATTGGAATAACCGGTATATGTGAGCTACCCTATACTTGGTGAAATTAAATACATTATTCCATTCTTTATCATTATGTTGGAATAACCTGTCTATGTGAAGTACCGCATACATGGTGAAATTCTTTTGTTATTCCATTCTTTATTATTCTGTTGGAACATCCTGTTTGTGCGTTTTCGCATGACCTAGTTCCGTTATTTATTATTCTGTTGGAACATCCTGTTGGTACGAATTTCGCCTGACCTAGTTCCGTTATTTCTTATTCTATTGGAATATCCTGTCTGTGCGTTTACGCATAACCTGGTTCCGTTATTTATTATTCTGTTGGAATAACCTATCTGTGCAGTCATCTCCATTCTTTATTTCTTTTGTTCATAATGCAGGTGGAAACAATGGCAACCATACGGTTAGTCACCGCTTAGCGATTCGAGGAGATGGGACCACCGAGTTTTTGGGAAAGCCAAACCCACTTAAAGCGAGAGGCGTGGATGAAGCGAGATCACCAAGATATTTGATGTCTTGGAATGCTCGGAAGGAGCAAAAAGTTCCATTCGCCACCTTTATGTTGCGTGAAGAAAGCGAGATCATTGGTGGGAATTTGTAAAAGCATTACCCGACTGGCCTTTTCAAGATGTTTTGGGAGAAATTTCAAGAATTATTCAACGATAAGTACTTTCCTGAAAGTATTCGTCACATGAAGGAGGTGGAATTTATCAAGCTTGAGCAAAACAATATGACCGTGTCGCAGTACGAGGCTAAGTTTGCGGAATTATCCCGATTTGCATCCCATTTGGTCGATAATGAGGAGCGAATGACGCGAATGTTTTTGCGAGGTTTGAAACCCGATATACGTCAATACCTCATTTCTCATAAAATTTGTTTATATTCAGATGTTATGAATAGGGCTTAGTTATTGAAGCGCGATAATGAGTCAGCACAACCAAAAGGCAACAACCAACAACACGATAATAATTGTACGGGTGGAAACAGCCATCGGAACAATGATAACCATCGTGGGAGAAATTATCATGCCAAGAATGGTAACCACTTCGGTGGTAATCATGGCCAAGATAATAGAAGTGGAAATTTCAAGAAGATAAGGTTCAATAATGATGGAAAGACAGCAGCATCAGCACCCGTTTCAAAGGAAGAAGAATGACCACCGGTCGTATGTTTCAAATACGAATAGGAGGGACACATCCGTCCAAACTGTACGCAGCAATCCAAAGCGTGTTTCAATTGCGGAAGAGAAGGTCACCTATCTCGATTTTGTCGTGTAGTGTAGTGAAGTCAAGTCTAGCTGGGATGGTGATGCCAAAGGATGTCCCAGACAAGTCAAAGCCGATAGTTTAAGTGAGAGTGTTTGTCGAGGAGCCCGAACAAAGTCGTCACGGGTAAGTTAATCATAAACACTTACGAAGTCTATACCTTATTTGATACCGGTTCTACCCACTCTTGTATTTCACCTAGTTGTGTTCAATGTTTGAACTTGACTATTGAGAAATTAGACTTTGACTTATCTGTTAAAACTCTGTTAGGAGAAACCTTCATTACATCCATTATTTATAAATCTTGTTTGATTCAAATCGACACTTTCACGTTACCTGTCAATCTTATCTCTTTGAAAATACTTGCCTTTGATGTGATTTTTTGAATCGATTGGTTAACTACTCATCATGCTTTTCGTAAGGTTGTTAGCTTTTATATTCCTAACCAACCTGTTATGCGAATTCAAGCAACCAAACCACTAAAGTCAATCACTGTTATATCAAGCCATAAGTAAAGAGCCCCGATCCTTTCGTTGTTGACTTCCTTGTGTGGAATGCACCGAAGCCAGACTATCCGTAGGTGATGTCCTGAATAACGGTGGCAAGTTGATAGGTATCAATGTGACGTGTTATCCAAGTCTTAGATGAGGGTCACAGTTTTGAATGATATTTCTATCGTTAATAAATTTCTTGACGTATTTATGAAGACTTCTTGGCCTACCCCAGAGCGTGAAATTGAATTTTATGCGACCCCAAAGACAAAACCCCATTTCTAAAACCTTAAATATTTCTTCAACTAAAGCGAGCGTAATATACGCCAAAGAGCGTTGACTCATTTGTTGAAGATTACGATCGTACCATTCAATACCATCGTGGAAAAGCGAGCGTGGTAGCTAACGCGTTGAGTAGAAGATCATATCGTTTATGAGTGTGAATATCACGAACCCACGTGAAGATAACGAATATATCTGAGTAAAATTAACTTTAATCGATAAAGTTAAAAAGCGCTCAAACTACACTTTGAAGTCGATGAATGTGAAAAAAGAAGGTTCGAGAGGCGTTATTCTAGAAGCAAGAATTGATGAAGAGAGGAAGCGTCGACCCTCGATTTAATTGGTCCATTTGAAATCCTCAATTAAGTAGGGCTGTGGCTTATAGACTCGTTTTACCGCCAAGTATGTCGGCGTGTTCATAACGTTTTTAACGTATCGATGTTACGTAAATATATGGATGACCCAAACCACATTATTGATTTAGAACCGGACGAGATAGCGGATAATTTAACATATGAAGATGTACCTGTTAAAATCTTAGATAAGAAGGATAATATTCGACACTCAAAGGTTATACCTCAAGAGTTAGAATCTAACGAGGTATATCAAATACATTGGCATACCCAATACGTACGTAAATTTCGAGGGCGAAATTTCATAAGGAGGGGAGATTGTAAAATCCCAAATTTTATGAATAAAGATTTAAATTTCTCAAAATATTTGTTTGAATATTATGGTGTGAATTTGAGATAATGTTATAGTTGTGGGTAGTATTTATAAATTTTGCAAAGTATGCAAGTTGTTATATAATATTCAATTGGTCGAGGAATATTCATTTTAACAGGGAATATTCGTACGAAGGCACAATCATTGGTGGACCCCACAATGGAATTATTGTCGGATTGAGAAAACGACAAAAATATTTTTATGAAAATAACGGCGGAAGTTTTACCGTTAATACTATTGAACTACTCGGTAGTAAAAAGTACGATGTCTGGCGTGGTTGTATAGTAGCATTGCGGTATTGATTATTGATCTTACGTGAGAAGTCACTCGGTTTTGTTCAATTATTGCTTGATGAATTGTTGCATAGTATCTCACGTTATTTGATTCAATTATTGTCGATATTTTATATATTATTAAATCAATAATTGAGATGACAAAGTTATTAATATTATTATTTGCAATATTAACGATGTCTAGAAGTTACGCGAGGAGAGGTTTGGTCACCTAATTGCGTCGATAGGGAGAAATCCTTATTGGAAAGCCCCTCTTTCACAGGAGCGACTGATCGATTAATAGAGTGAATTATAATAATGATGATGAAGTTTTGTTTTATTAGTATTATTAATGTAATAAAAGCAGAAAAACTTTTATATAAAGCAGAATACTTTTATAAAGTTATTTGTTTTATTAGACTATAAATAGAATATATTATATTCTATTATGCATAGTGTTTTGCATAGTAAAATCTTTTTATATAAAAGCAGAATACTTTTATAAAGTTATACATTTTATTAGACTATAAATAGAATATATTATATTTTATTATGCATAGTGTTTTGCATAGTGCTGCATAGTGTTTGTATAGTAAAATCTTTTTATATAAAGCAGAATACTTTTATAAAGTTATTCGTTTTATTAGATTATAAATAGAATATATTATATTTTATTTAAAAGATTTTGTTTTATTAGAATATTTTATAGTAAACCAATCTGGACCCGTCAGTTTAAAAAGTAAATCAAACGGATAGATTCAGGAAATTAGTTACTATTAGGTCCATTCTCCTATAAATAGAAGCTCATTCCTTCATTATTTCTTACGAATTCTTTGAAACTCTAGAGAGAAACTATAGAGAAAGAAGAAAAGTATTACGCTACTTCACTACTCCTATATCCGGTTTGTTCTAAGGTAAGGGTATTATTTATTTTCGTATTATTCGAAGAGAACTTACATTATTCCATTCTTTATTATTACATTGGAATAACTTTGTATACACAGGCTACCTATACTTGGTGAAATTCTTACATTATTCCATTCTTTATCATTATGTTGGAATAACTTTGTACATCTGAAAGTACCACATACATGGTGAAATTCTTCTGTTATTCCATTCTTTATTATTCTGTTGGAACATCCTGTTTGTGCATTTTCGCCTGACCTAGTTCCGTTATTTATTATTCTATTGAAATATCCTGTCTGTGATGTGACGCCCCCAAAATAGGTATACATCACCTATCTCGAGTCGTCAAATACATAGTACAAAATTCAAATACAACTTAATTATACAACAGTCGTGCAAAATACGACAAAACATATGCTGTGAGTTTTAATACAAATATTGTCATCTAGACAATATCCACACTCAATTGAGTCCTCATTATATTTATTATCACACTATTTAAAAGACTAGTGATGACTATTAATGCTATTATCTGGACCGTCACTCCGTTCCTCGACTAGTCCCTGCTACGTTCTCATTTCCTGAAGAGAACAATGAAAGTAAAAGGGTGAGCTCAACTAGCCCGATAAGAAATATTATGACTAAGATAATACATAATAAATTATCGTTAGCCTTCAATGATGTTAAAGCGATCAATATAACAAACATCAAGTTTAAGCTACTGGTGAACAAGCAATCCATTAAAAGAGTCAAGTAGAGAATAAAATCTACTATCTTTTATAATTTAAAAGGTTTTCATCACTTTTATCATTTGGGACTCGACAATAAATAATCCACATCATCCACGCACTATGGCGAGGATATTCATTAGTATCACAACCACAAATTATCCATGCGCTACGGGCCGAGGATATTCGTGTATTCATCGATGGTCATGATCATGCCAACAAGCGTCCATCAATGCACTCACAGCCAATGAGGACTTTTACCACAACATTTGTAACATTACGGTCATGATTATACCGATTAATCCTAGTCATAATCATACCAAGTCCATCTACATGCATTACTGGGCCACGAGATGACTTTCAACATAATATAAACATGAGGATGATGACAATGATATAAGAATTCAATAAAACAAGTTCAAGAATTAATTTATCCGAGGAACTAATAACGTCCAAATTGTCAACATGATACTTCTTTGTAGAGTAAAATTCAAGAATGCTCGAAGAAGAATATTTTCATGAAAAAGATCTTGAATGAAGCGCAAATATCGAGGATATTCCACTAATTTTATGGAGTATAGAAGTCAAAACTTTAACCATTTGAGTATAATAAAGAATGGAATAACAAAAGAAATCACCGGGCATGCGATAGGCCTTGCAGAAAAGGTTATTCAACAGAATAATAAATAACGGAACGGTCGTGTAAAGCGCATGAGACGGGATATTTCAACAAAATAATAAATAACGGAACCGGTCGCGCAAAATTACTTGACCGAATGGATATTTCAACGAGAATAATAAACAATGGAATCGGTCATGCGTAAGCGCATACAGACATGATGTTCCAACAAAATAATAAAGAATGGAATAACGAAGAATTTCACCATGTATGCGGTACTTGCCCGGATGGCAGGTTATTCAACATAATGATAAAGAATGGAATAATGAGAAGAATTTCACCAAGTATAGGGTGTGGCCCAGCGTATATAGGTTTTTCAACGAGAATAATAAAAAATGGAATAATGAAGTTCTCTTCATGAATACTGAAAGAAATAATACCCCTTACCTTAAAAACAATGGATATAGGAGTAGTGAAGTAGCGAAGAATACTTTTCTTCTTTCTCTCTATAGTTTCTCTCTCTCTAGAGTTTCGATTGAATTCGTAAGAAATAATGAAGGAATGAGCTTCTATTTATAGGAGAATGGAAAGGATACTATGCGATAAAATATTCTAATAAAATAAAAACTTTTAAATAAAATATAATATATATATATATATATATATATATATATATATATATATATCACATGCTTGATAATTCACAGGATGACACCCCCGTGATTACCACCTCTGCCAAATTCTTCAAACCAAGACATATATATATATATATATATATATATATAATAATGATAATCGTCATTCCCTCCTCACCATTGACTTTCAAAACATGAATATATATAATAATACATACAAGATTACTCAAGTGAATCCTTCATTCATTACTCCTCCCATTTTCCTTTTCACACACACATGCATACATTTATTATATATATAATATACTAACAATTATACTCCCTCCCACACACGCACACACCCCCCACCCACCATTCCCACCATCACTTACTTTATCTACAAATATATATATATATATATATAATACATATATATATATATAAGTAATAAAACAAAACTGAGATAACTTTCTTCGACTATTTTGAAAAATGGGTAAGTGGGGTCCAAACAATACGCCACTATTTACAACAAATACTTCATAAAATTCCTCAATATTTTTAACAACATTTATCATCATTATTATAATTCACAATATTAATCGACCAAGTCGTTTCCGGGAAAGAGGGGCTTTCAATAAAGAATTTCTCTATTATTGGCGTAATTAGGTGACCAAACCTCTCCTTGGCAGAACTTCTAGACATCGTTAATATTGCAAATAATAATATTAATAACTTCGTCGTCTCAATTATTGATTTAATAATATATAAAATATCGACAATAATTGAATCAATTAACGTGAGATACAATGCAACAATTACTAAACCAATAATTGAAAAAAACTGAGTGACTTCTCACATAAGCATCAATAATCAATACCGTGTGCTACTATGAAACTAGGCGTATTACTGTACTTTTAACACCGAGTGTTTCAACAGTTAACGGTAAAACTTCCGCCGTTATTTTCATAAAAATATTTTTGTCGTTTTCTCAATCCGACAATAATTCCGTTGTGGGGTCCACCAATGATTGTGCCGTCGTACGAATATTCCCTGTTAAAACGAATATTCCCCGACCAATCGAATATAATATAACAACTTGCGTACTTTGCAAAATTTATAAATATTACCCACAACTACAACATTATTTCAAATTCACACCTTAATATTTAAAAATAATATTTATAGAAAATTCATCTTTATTTATAAAAGTTGGGGTCTTACAATCTCCCCTTCTTATGAAATTTTTCCCTCAAAATTAGGGTACGTACCTGGTATGTCGAAGAGGTAAGGATACCTTGATTTCTTTTCAGATTCTAACTCCCAGGTCATTTTCTCAACATCGTGGTTCCTCCATAAAATTTTGACTTGAGGTATAACCTTGGAGCATAGAATATGTTACTTCTTATCCAAGATTTGAGTAGGAACCTCTTCATACATTAAATCTTCCGCTATTTCATCCGGTTCTAACTCAATAATGTGGTTCGGGTCTTTCACATATTTACGTAACATGGATATGTGAAAAACGTTATGAACACAAGACATACTTGGCGGTAAAAAAGCGAGTCTATAGGCCCTGAGTTCCTACTCGATCGAGGATTAAAATGGGCAAATGAATCGAGGGTTGAGCTTTCCTCTCTTTCCAAATCTCGTAACTCCTTTCCATGGAGCAACACGTAACAACACATGATCTCCAATATCGAATTCCACGTCCTTTCGATGAAGATCATCATAACTCTTTTGTCGATCTTATGAGGTTTTTTATACGTTGTCGGATCGTTTGAATCTTTGCCATAGTCATACATACCAACTCCGGTCCCAACAACGTTGCTTCACCCACCTCATCCCGACATCTTGAAGAACGACACTTTCTTCCATACAGCGCCTCGAATGGAGCCATGCGATACTTGTTTGATAAGCTGTTGTTGTAAGAAAACTCCACCAATGGTAAGAACTTGTCCCAACTTCCCTTGAAGTCAAGGACACGAGTCTTAATAAATCTTCAAGAGTTTGAATAGTCCTCTCGATTGTCCGTTAAATGCGAGGATGATATGCGAACTAAATCGTAATTCGTGCCCATAGCTTTTTTATAAACTAACCCAAAATCGTGAAGTGAATCTTGGGTCTCGATCGAAACTATGGATCTTTGGCATACCATGCGATCTTAAAATCTCATTTATGTACATACGAGCAAGATGTTCAAGTGTATAAGTTTCTCGTATTGGTAAAAAATGAGCAAACTTGGTCAATCTATCAACAATGACCCAAATTGCATCGATGCCTTGAGAAACCTTGGGAAGATCAGTAACGAAATCCATGGTAATGTGCTCCCACTTCCATTCTGGAATTTCAAGTGGTTGCAATGGACCTTTTGGTAATTGATGCTCCACCTTGACTCGTTGACAAGTTAAACACCTTAAGATAAACAGCGCTATCTCTCTCTTCATATTGCTCCACCAAAATATATGACGAAGATCACGATACATTTTGGTACTCCCAGGATGGATTGCAAACGGTGTGTTGTGCGCCTCCATCATGATTTTATACTTTAAATCAGGGTCTTTAGGAATACAAAGTCTGGAGTTGACTCGAAGTATTCCTTCTTCATCGATTCTTGCTTCCGGCATAGCACCTTCTTGCACTTTCTTCCTCATACGCATCAGCTCCAGGTCTGTAGCTTGAGCAACTTTAACTTTATCAATTAAAATCGGTTCTACTTGTATATTCGCCATCATCACATGGGTCCTTGGAGTCTTTAACTCTATCTCCATCCTTTGTAAGTCACACAAAATGGGCCTTTGCATTGACAATATCGCACTTTTCGTGCCGCGATATGATCTTCTACTGAATCGTTAGCTACTACGCGTTTACTTTTCGAGGATGGTATTGGATGGTATGATCATAATCTTTCAACAGATTCAAGCCAACGTCATTTATCGCATGTTGAGTTCCTTTTGAGTGAAGAAATATTTGAGGCTTTTATGATCGTAAAGATCTCCACTTTCTCCCCATACAAGTAATGCCTCCAAATCTTTAGTGCAAAAACAATACTACCAACTCTAGATCATGAGTAGGAAAATTCCTCTCATATTCTTTGAGTTGTCATGAGACATAGGCTATGACTTTCCCATGTTGCATGAGAACACATCCTAACCCTTTGCCCGAAGCATCACTGTAGATGATAAATCCCTCCAAGCCAGATGGTATTGTCAGAACAGGTGCTGAAATGAGTCTCCTCTTGAGTTCTTGAAAACTCTTCTCATATTCCTCGCTCCAACCGAATTTTGTATCTTTTCGAGTCAGTTGAGTTAAGGGAGTAGCGATTTGAGAAAACCCTTCTACGAATCTCCGATAAGCCGAGAAAGCTACGTACTTCGGTCACTGATTTAGGTTGCTCCCAGCTTTGAATAGCTTCAATCTTTGTTGGGTGAACATATATTCCATGACTTGATATCACGTGCCCAAGGAATGCTATTTCCTCAAGCCAGAACTCCCATTTCTTTAACTTGGCATAAAGCTTATATTCATAAAGCTTTTGAAGTATCAACCTCAAGTGTTGCTCATGATCTTCACGGCTTTTGGAATAAATAAGGATGTCATCAATAAAGACGACCACAAAGTGATCCAAATATTCCTCGAATACTCGGTTCATCATATCCATGAAAGCGGCGGGAGCATTAGTCGATCCAAAAGACATGAATAGGAATTCATAATGCCGTCTGCAGGAGTTCGAAAAGTCGTCTTTGGAATGTCATCGGTTCTAATCTTCAATTGGTGATATCCAGGAATGAAGATCGATCTTTGAAAAGAATTTAGCGCCTTAAATCTGGTTAAACAGGTCATCAATACGTGGCAATGGGTACCTATTTTGATGGTGACATGATTGACTCCGATAATCAATACTGAAAGTCGCATACTCCCGTCTTTCTTTTTCACGAATAGAAGCAGAGGAGCACCCCGAGGAGGCGTCTTAGGACGAATGAAACCGATGTCTAACAATTCTGCGGTTGGGTCTTTAACTCACGAAGTTTGATAGGAGCCATTCGATATGGGGCTTTGGAAATAGGGTTTTGTCTGGGTTCAAGGTCGATACAAAATTTAATTTCACGCTACTGGGGTAGGCGGGAAGTTCTTGGGGAATCGTCAAAAAATTCATTAACAATAGAAATATCATTCAAGACTAACATATTTTTGTTTAGATCCGTGACATGAGCTAAGAAAGCTTGACATCCATTTTTCAATAAACGAATAACTTTATGGCTTGAGATGACAGTGATTGATTTTAATGGTTTGGTTGCTTTAATTCGCATAATAGGTTGGTTAGGAATATGAAAGCAAACAACCTTACGAAAATAATTAATTTTTACATGATAAGTAGTTAACCAATCAATCCCTAGAATTACGTCAAATGCAAGTATTTTCAATGAAATAAGATCGACAGGTAATGTGTGAGGTGCCGATTTGAACCAAACAAGACTTATAAGCGAGTGGATGTAATGAAGGTTTCTCCCAACGGAGTTTCAACAGATAAGTCAAAGTCCAATTTCTCCAGAGTCAAATTTAAACGTTGAGCGCAAGTAGGAGAAATAAATGAATGGGTAAAACCGGTATCAAATAAGTTATATACTTCGCTAAAGTTTATGATAAGCTTACCCGTGATGACCTCGTTCGGGTTCCTTGCTTTCTAGGAGGTCACGACAAACGCTCTCCCATGCACTACTGGCTTTGACTTTTCTAGGACGTCCTTTGGTGCCTCCATCCTAGCTGAACTTGTCTTCGGTGAACGATAAAATCGGGCTAAGTGACCTTCTCTTCCACAATTATAACATGTTTTGGATGGCATCGCGCAGTTTGGACTGATGTGTCCCTCCCCTCCGCATTTGAAGCATATGATAGGTGGTTGTTCTCCTTCCTTAACAACGGGTGTTGGTGCTGACATCTTTCCATCATTGTTGAATCTCCTCTTCTTGAAATGTCCATTCTTATTGTTTTGGACATGATTACCACCGAAGTGGTTACCATTTCTGGCATGTTGATTCCCTCCACGCTTATTGTCACCGCTTTGATGAATGTTATCACTAGTATTATCATTTTTTTTAATTTTGCTCTCTTTTGGTTGGGTTGACTCATTATCGCGCTCAATAAGCGAGCCTATTAACAACATACGAATATAAACACGGTTTATGAGAGATAAGAATTTGATGTATCTCGGGTTTCAAACCTCTTAGAAACATTCGCGTCATTCTCTCCTCATTATCAACCAAATGGGGATATAATCGGGACAAATCGACAAACTTGGCCCGTCTTTGCGACACGATCGTGTTGTTTTGTTCGACTTGATGAACTCTCCTCTTTCATGTGGCCGAATACTTTCGGGGGAAAGTACTTGTCGTTGAACAATTCTTGGAACTTCTCCCAAGTCATCTTGATCGCGGCAAGTTGAGTCGTTTTCTGATTCCCACTAGTAATTTGCCTCTCGCATGACATGAAGGTGCAAAGGAACCTTTGCTCCTTGGAGCATCCCAGACATCAAATATCTTGTTGATCTACTTTATCCACATCTCGCCTTAAGTTGTTTTGGCTCTCCAAAAACTTCCGGTGGTCTAGTTCCTTGAAGCTATTTAGCGGTGGCCGTCAGAGAGTTGCGGTGTTTCCACTGCATTTTTGATGAGAAGTCGCTCTTGCACGATGTTGCATGAATTGCATAAAGCCTCTGAACATTCCATCGTTCATCATCTGGTTAGTGTTGTTGTTTGCCTGAGGATTGTCGCCTTCTTGATGCACATTATCCTGATTATTGATCTGTAGAGACTCAACGGTCTCCTATGCTCCATTGATGTTCTCAACATTCTCGGATGTCATTTTTAAAATCTTGTCACAAAACAAGGGTTAATTAACATATCACATATTATCCCTATACTCGTGAGCCAATTAAATACCAAATAAACTTAGGTAGGTCATACTAGTGAAGGAATTCCGTCTCTCCCTCTAGTTCTTGTCTCACATCTTAGCGGGGATCATATCCTAAGCTTTGATACTAATTGTGGCGCCCCAAAATAGGTATACATCACCTATCTTGAGTCGCCAAATATATGGTACAAAATTCAAATACAACTTAATTATACAACGATTCGTGCAAAATACGACAAAATATATTACTGTGAGTTTTAATACAAATATTATCATCTAGACAATATCCACACTCAATTGAGTCCTCATTACATTTATTATCACACTATTTAATAGAATAGTGAGGGACTACTAATGCTATTATACGGACCGTCACTCTGGTTCCCAGAGACTAGTCCTCGCTACGTTCTCATTTCTGAAGAGAACAATGAAAGTAAAAGGGTGAGCTCAACTAGCCCGATAAGAAATATTATGACTACGATAATCTGAGAATAAATTATCGTTAGCCTTTAATGATGTTAAGCGATAAAATATAACAAACATCAAGTTTAGCTGCGGTGGAACAAGCAATCCATTAAAAAAGTCAAGTAGAGAATAAAATCTACTATCTTTTATAATTTAAAAGGTTTTCATCACTTTTATCATTTGGGACTCGACAATAAATAATCCACATCATCCACCACTATGGCGAGGATATTCATTAGTATCACAACCACAAATTATCCATGCACTACGGCCGATGATATTCGTGTATTCATCAATGGTCATGATCATGCCAACATTTGTCCATCGATACTTCTACGGGACAATGAGGACTTTTACCACATCATTTGTAACATTACGGTCGTGATTATTAGAATTAATCCTGGTCATAATCATACCAAGTCCATCTATGCATTCTGGGCCACAGATGACTTTCAACATAATATAAACATGAGGATGATGACAATGATATAAGAATTCAATAAAACAAGTTCAAGAATTAATTTATCCGAGGAACTAATAACGTCAAATTGTCAACATGATACTTCTTTGTAGAGTAAAATTCAAGAATGCTCGGAAGAATATTTTCATGAAAAGATCTTTGAATGAAGCGCAAATATCAAGGATATTCCACTAATTTCATGGAGTATAGAAGTCAAAACTTTAACCAGTTGAGTATAATAAAGAATGGAATAACAAAAGAAATCACGAGGCATGCGATAGGCCGCTTGCAGATGAGTTATTCCAGCGAGAATAATAAATAACGGAACGGTCGTGCGTAAGCCTTGCTTGAGCGTGATATTTCAACAAAATAATAAATAACGGAACCGAGTCGGGCAAAAATACAAGGCGGGATATTCCAGATAGAATAATAGAATAATAAATAAGCGGAACCAGTCATGCGTAAGCATACGAGACATGATGTTCAACAAAATAATAAAGAATGGAATAATGGAAGAATTTCACCGTGTATGCGGTACTTGGCATATATGAGTTATTCAACATAATAATAAAGAATGGAATAATGGAAGAATTTCACCAAGTATAGGGTGAATCAGCGTATCTGAGATTATTCCAATGAATAATAAAAAAAAATGGAATAATGAAGTTCTCTTCATGAATCTGAAAGAAATAATACCCCTTACCTTTAGAACAATTTGGATATAGGAGTAGTGAAGTAGCATAATACTTTTCTCCTTTCTCTCTATTGTTTCTCTCTAGAGTTTCAATGAATTAAGTAAGAAATAATGAAGGAATGAGCTTCTATTTATAGGAGAATGGAAAGGATACTATGTAATAAAATATTCTAATAAAATAAAACTTTTAAATAAAATATAATATATATTATATATTATATATATATATATATATCACATGCTTGATAATTACGTGAGGATGACACCCGTGATTACCACCTCGCTTGCGCAATTCTTCAAACCAAGACATATATATATATATATAATGATAATAAATACTCCTCCTCGGTAATTATATCAAAACATGAATATATATAATAATACATATAGTACTCAAAGTGAATCCTTCATTCATTACTCCACCCATTTTCCTTTTAAACACACATGCATACATTTATTATATATATAATATACTAACAATTATACTCCCTCCCACACACACACACCCCCCCCCCACCCACCATTCCCACCATCACTTTATTTATATATATATATATATATATATATATATATATATAAGTAATAAAAGCAATGAGATAACTTTCTCCGACTATTTTGAAAAATGAGTAAGTGGGGGTACAAATAATACGCCAATATTTACAACAAATACTTCATAAAATTCCCTCAATATT
Organism: Panax quinquefolius; assembly: GCA_020205615.1. Lineage (NCBI taxonomy): Eukaryota > Viridiplantae > Streptophyta > Magnoliopsida > Apiales > Araliaceae > Panax > Panax quinquefolius. Next base: position 127,344,571 of record CM035153.1, on the reverse strand, counting down.
TTTAACAACATTTATCATCATTATTATAATTCACAATATTAATCGACCGAGTGTCGTTCCGAGGAAAGAGGGGCTTTCAATAAGGATTTCTCCTATTGGCGGCGCTTGATTAGGTGACCAAACCTCTCCTTGGCAGAACTTCTAGACATCATTAATATTGCAAATAATAATATTAATAACTTCGTCGTCTCAATTATTGATTTAATAATATATAAAATATTGACAATAATTGAATCAATTAACGTGAGATACTATGCAACAATTACTGAAGCAATAATTGAACAAAACTGAGTGAATTCTCACGTAAGCATCAATAATCAATACCGTGTGCTACTATGCAACCACACGTATTATTGTACTTTTAACACCGGGTGTTTCAACAGTTAACGGTAAAACTTCCGCCGTTATTTTCATAAAAATATTTTCTTCATTTTCTCAATCCGACAATAATTCCGTTGTGGGGTCCACCAATGATTGTGCCATCATACGAATATTCCCTGTTAAAACGAATTTTCCCCGACCAATAGAATATAATATAACAACTTGCGTACATTGCAAAATTTATAAATATTACCCACAACTACAACATTATTTCAAATTCACACCTTAATATTTAAAAATGATATTTATAGAAAATTCATCTTTATTCATAAAAGTTGGGGTCTTACATATGCGTTTACGCTTTGACACAGTTAGTTATTTATTATTACATTGGAACATCCTATCGGTCTTAATTTCTTTGACACGGTTCCGATTATTTATTATTTTGTTGGAATATCACATGCCATGCGTTACGCGTGATTTGGTTCCGTTATTTATTATTCTATTGAAATAACATGTTCATGCGGTCTATCGCATGCCTGGTGATTTCTTTTGTTATTCCATTCTTTATTATACTCAGTTGGTTAAAGTTTTGACTTCTATACTCCATGAAATTAGTGGAATATTCCGTCATACGAATATTCCTTGTTAAAATAAATATTCCCCGACCAATCGAATATAATATAACAACTTGCGTACATTGCAAAATTTATAAATATTACCCACAACTACAACATTATTTCAAATTCACACCTTAAGATTTAAAAATGATATTTATAGAAAATTCATCTTTATTCATAAAAGTTGGGGTCTTACGTATGCGTTTCGCTTTGACACTGATTAGATTATTTATTATTACATTGGAACATCCCGGCTTCGGTGCGTAATTTTGCTTGACCTAGTTCCGTTATTTATTATTACATTGGAATATCACATGCAATGCGTTTACGCATGACCTGGTTCCGTTATTTATTATTCTGTTGAAATAACTTGTCTGTGTGGTCTATCGCATGCCTTGTGATTTCTTTTGTTATTTCATTCTTTATTATACTCAGTTGGTTAAAGTTTTGACTTCTATACTCCATGAAATTAGTGGAATATCTTTGATATTTGCGCTTCATCCGATATCTTTTCATGGAAATATTCTTACGAGCATTCTTGAATTTTACTCTACAAAGAAGTATCATGTTGACAATTTGGACGTTATTAGTTCTGGATAAATTAATTCTTGAACTTGTTTTATTGAATTCTTATATCATTGTCATCATCCTCATGTTTATATTATGTTGAAATGATTATTGTGGCCCCAAAATAGGTATACATCACCTATTACGAGTTGTCAATACATGATGCGAAACAACTACAACTTTATTATTACAGTGATAAAAGCTGTGAGTTTGAATACAAATATTATCTTACAGACAATATCTATACTCAAATAAATCCTCATCACATTTATTGATACATTATTTTACAAAAATGGTGAGGACTACTAAACAATCCTTTCTAAAACCTTCATTCCATACCCCAGGCTCGTACTCATTTATATTCTCGCCTCACGAGAAAAATGGAACAAAAAGGAAAAGGGTGAGCTCAACTAGCTCGATAAAGAATATTATGACTAAGATAATATCTGACAAATTATCGTTAGTCTTGACGAGGAAAAATATAATAGAATCTGATAGACAACAAATTTTAAATCAATATTCATTAATGAAATAATAATTCATTAGAAGAGTTAAGTAGAGAATGCAAACTACTATCTTCTATGTATGAATTTAAAAGTTCATAAATCTATCTTTTATCCTGTAACATCAATCGATATACATACGGAATCAAATATTCATCTTTGCACTCTGAGCCAAAGATATTCATCGATTAGTTAGTATTCATTTAAACACTGTTCATCTTTGCACTACTCTGGGCCAAAGATATTCTTGAAAATCATTCATCTTTTTACTCTACGGGCCAAAGATATTCTTAAGAAATCATTCATCTTTGCACTACTGGGCCGAAGATATTCCATAATATCATCATTTTAAGGCGAGGATGATGAAAATATTTTTTTTAAAAAAGCGAATCCGGTGAAACAAAAATGACAAGGATTAAGGATTAAGGATTAGTACTTGGTTTTATCCACGTCCAAAAATACCTCAAAAATAATCATAGTGGTGTAAAATTGAGAATGATCAAAACATGGATCTGATCGAGTTAGTATCCGAGAATAGATATTTTAGACGAAAAGAAGAAATTTTATTTTTAATTGAATAGTCAAGTATCGTGAATAGTGTCAGTATCGTGAATAGTGTCGTAGTATCGTGAATAGTAACTCAGACACCAAAAGATAGAAATTCCACAAAAAAACATCTTCACGCTTCATGAATAGTACTCGTGAATAGTAACTCGTGAATAGTAACTCGTGAATAGTAACTTCGTGAATAGTAACTCATGAATAGTAACCCATGAATAGTAACCCAGAGCATGAAAAAGTTCCAAATTTGATAAAAACTTTGGATCAACATTTGACATAATGATATTGAAGAAATAATATCATTCTGAAAAAAAATAATATCCTTACCTCGAAAGATCGAGTACTTACAGCTAGAATCTAGGGTATAGTCTTTGAAGGAACTTTGCCAAATCTAGCAATACTCAAAGTATACTCAAAATACTCACAAGAATAATTTCGATAATATAGAGAGAAAACTTGATTTACGGTGTGATTTTCAATTCTAACCTAAGCACCTATTTATAGGGAAAATCTTAGAGAACAAAAGCGAGAAAATTTAATAAAATAATAATATTTCTTAAAAATATTCAAGCCCACCTTAGAAATCTGATTTCAGATCATTTATAACACACATATGAGCCACTCACTCAATTACAACAAAAACGTTTTTCTTACAAAAATATTTTAAACTCCCAAAAATCAATTATTTGAACTTGAACTTCAATAATTCATAATAAATAGCCCTTTCATCAGAAAATTCGAATCTCGCGAGTTTTTATAGGAATTTCAATTCTCTACAACTTTGCAGAAGAAAGTTTTCCAAATTCCAAATAGAAATTGACCGAAATCCACAAGCAGGCGATTTTTACATTTATAATCAAATTTCGATTCGATAAATGGGGTCCACAGACATGTTTAACATGTTTTAAACATTTATTGCAACAAAAATACTCTTCCTCCTCGTATACTCATATATCCCACATTCGTTGTAAAAATATCACATAGTTAATATATTATTAAAATAATATATTTAAATGAATTATTTTATCGGAAAAAGATAAAATATTAATTTTCAACAATTGTCATTTAAAAATTTTCTCCATCTATATCACATAAAATCAATATTTTCCTCATCATATGAATCAATAATTAATTATTCACAAATAATATTACTGAGAATCACTGATATTTGATGACGAGGCGGTTCCCAGGAAAGGGGCTTTCGATAAAATTTCTTCTTCTTGGGCATGATTAGGTGACCAAACCTCTCCTTAGAGCAGAACTTTCTAGACATTGCCAATAATGTTATCTAATAATATTATTAGGATAATATGAATTATTAGCCGATAATGAAAAATCTTGTGTAATGACAATTATTGAAACAACAATGATATAAAATATCAGCGCATGACAATTATTAATCAATAAAATAAAATCTTTGAGCAGTAATTCTTGTAACCATTATTGAGTAGTGCTTCTTACGTAAGAATCAATAATTGGTGCAATCTGGTATCTTTTGCTTTCGATAGCAGCGTATTAGTGTGTTTTAACCGGGTATTCAACGATGATACTTGGTAACAACTTCTGTTAGTTTTTTAAAAACAACTTATATTTGTCGTTTTCTTCATCCAATCGCTTTCGTTATGGGGCCCACACATTTTTTGCGATAAATACGAATATTCCCAAGCGATCTGAATATTCCACGACCAAACGAATATTCCCGAGCGATAATGAATATTTTATAACCACTTGCTTATTTTGAAATATTTGCGTATTTAACCCATAACTATCCACATTAATCAAATCAACCCTTACTATTTCAAAATAATAAATAAAGGAAATTCCTTTTTATTTAAAAATTTTGGGGTCTTCTGACCTCCCTCCTTATGAAATTTTGTCCTCGAAATTGGCGTCACGTACTGGTGTTTGAAAAGGTGAGGATACCTCGCTTTCATTTTCGTTTCAATTCCCGGTCATTTCCTCTATAGCATGATTCCTCCACAAAACTTTAACTTGTGGTATGACTTTTTCTTGCGTGGGACATGCTCCTTCTATCAAGATCTTGGCGGTACCTCCTCATACGTTAAGTCTTGACTATCTCGTCGGTTCTAACTTCGATAGCGTGGTTGGGTCTTTCACATATTCTGAAATGCGGATATATGAAACACATTATGAACACGAGACATACTCGGAATGTAGCAAGTCTATAGGCTACATTTCCTACTCGGTCGAGAATTTGAAATGGACGATAAATCGTGGATTGAGCTTTCCTCTCTTCCCAAATCTTGTAACTCCCTTCCATGGAGCGACTCATGACAATACATGATCCCCTACATTAAATTCCCGTCCTTTCGATGAAGATCCGCATAACTCTTTTGTCGATCTTTGTTGGTTTGTATCGTTGTCGAATCATTTGGATCTTTTCGGTGAGTCATACGTACTAACTTCGGGTCCCAACAATGTTGCTTCACCCACCTCATCCCAACATATTGGAGAAGCGACATTTTCGTCCATATAATGCTTGAATGGAGCCACACTATACTTGCACGATAAGCTTTGTTGTTGTAGGAGAATTCCACTGATGGTAAATACTTATCCCAACTACCCTTGAAGTGCAGGACCACGAGTCTTAATAGATCTTGAGAGTTTGAATAGTCCTCTCGATTGTCGTCCGGGTTTGGGGATGGTATCTTAGAACTAAATCGCAAATCCGTGCCCATAGCTTTTTGCAAGCTAACCCAAAATCTTGAAGTGAATCTTGGGTCACGATCAAAACTATGGATACAGGCATGCCATGCTGACCTCACAATCTCATTCACGTCACATACTAGCAAGGCGTTCGAGGAATAAGTCTCCGTGTATCAAGAAATAAGCGGACTTGGTTAATCTATCAACAATAACCCAAATAGCATTGATGCCTTGAGAAAGCTTAGTAGGAAGACAAAAATGTGAAATCCATAGTAATGTGTTCCCACTTCCATTAGGAATCTCAGTGGTTCTGAGCGGACCCTTAGGTACAAGAGATGCTCGCCTTACTGCGTTGGCAAGTTAAACACATCGAGATAAACTTTGCAATCTCTCTCTTCATATTGTTCCACCAAAATGTATGTCGAAGATCACGATACATTTTAGTACTTCGAGGATGGATTGCAAATGGCGTATTGTGTGCCTCCATCGTAATCTTGTACTTCAAATCAGTCGTTAGGAACCACAAAGTCTAGAGTGGACTCGAAGTATTCCTTCTTCATCGATTCTCGCTTAGGAATAGCTCCTTCTTGTACTTTCTTCTTCATACGCATCATTTCGACTCAAGATTCGGTGGCTTGAAGCGACCTTAACTTTTCTATTAAAGTTGGCTCTGTCGTATACTTGACATCATCGCTTTTCGTTCGCATATGATCTTCTACTCGATCGTCAACTACTACGTTCGCTTTACCGGGATGGTATTGAATAGTGTGGTCGTAGTCTTTTTCGATAGCTCGAGCCAGCGTCATTTGCCGCATGTTGAGTTCTTTTGAGTGAAGAAATATTTAAGGCTTTTATGGTGCGAATATATCTCCACTTTCTCCCCATATAGATAGTGCCTCCATATTTTAAGCAGCAGCATTGCTTGCTTGACTCTAGATCATGAGTAGGATAATTCCTCTCATACTCTTTAAGTTGTCATGAGGCATAGGCTATGACTTTCCCGTTGCATGAGAACACATCCTAACCCTTTGCACGAAGCATCATTTGTGAGATAACAAATCCATCAAGAACGGATGGTATTGTTAGAACAGTCTTAGAAATAAGTCTCCTCTTAAGCTCTTGGAAACTTTTCTCGCATTCTTCGCTCCAAGCGAATTTTGTATCCTTTAAAGTTAGGTGAGTTAATGGAGTAGCGATTAGAAAACCCTTCCACGAATCTCCGATAATAACCGGCTAAGCCCAAAAAGCTCGTACTTGATCATGAACTTGGTTGCTCCAACTTTGTATTGCTTGATCTTGGCCGGATCAGCAGATACTCCGTGTTTTGACACACGCGTGCCCAAGGAATGCTACTTCCTCAAGCGAACTTCGCATTTCTTCAATTTGGCATATAGTTGGTTTTCACGAAGCCTTTGGAGTACCGACTTCAAATGGTGCTCATGATCTTCACGGCTTTTGGAATATATGAGGATGTCATCAATAAAAAACAACAACGAATTGATCCAAATATTCCTTGAATACTCGGTTCATCATATCCATGAAAGCCAGCGGGGAGCATTAGTTAGTCAGAAAGACATGACTAAGAATTCATAATGCCCATCTGCAGGGTTACGAAGGCGGTCTTTGGAATATCCTCGATTCTAATCTTGGTGATGATATCGAGCGAAGATCGATTTTTGAAAAGAATTGTGCCCCTTACTGTTGGTCAAACAAGTCATCAATACGAGGTAGAGGATACCTATTCTTGATGGTGACATGGTTCGATTCTCGATAGTCGATGAAATCGCATACTCCGTCTTTCTTCTTTACAAATAAAGCAGGAGCACCCGAGGAGATGTACTTAGGGCCAGATGAAGCAGATGTCCAACAATTCTGTAGTTGGACCTTTAACTCTGAAGTTCAATAGGAGCCATTCGATATGGGGTTTTAGAAATGGGCTTTGTGCGGGTTCAAGATCAATAAAGAATTCAACTTCACGTTACGGGGTAGGCCAGGGAAGTTCTTTGAAATCGTCGGGAAAGTCGATACAACGGGAATATTATTCAAATTTGGCGTGTCTTTATTCAAATCCATAACATGGGCTAAGAAAGCTTGACATCAGTTTTTTAATAAGCGAATAGCTTTATGATTAGATATATAGCGGTGATTGATTTTAATGGTTTAGTTGCTTGAATTAAATACAACGGGTTGGTTAGGAATATGAAAACTAATGACCTTACGAAAACAATCAATTTTGGCATGATGAGTAGTTAACGATCAATCCTAAAATCACATCAAAAGCAAGTATCTTTAAAGAGATAAGGTTGACGGTAAGGTGATGGTGCCAACTTGAATCAAACAAGATTTATAAGCGAGTGGATGTGATGAAAGTTTCTCTAGCGGAGTTTCCACGAGATAGGTCGAAAGTCTAATTTCTCTCGGTCGAGTTTAAGCGTTGAGCACATGCGGGAGAGATAAATGAATGGGGGTATGCCGGTATCAAGTAAGGTATAAACTTAGCGAGAATTTATAAATAGCTTACCGTGATCACCTCGTTTGGGTTCCTCGCATTATGACCGATCACAACAAAGCTTTCTTCCGGAATCGTTGACTTTGACTTTTACAGGGACGATCTTTTGAGTCATAATCCCCATTGAACTAGGTTTCGCTTCTTGTCTGATCTCGGCGATATGTCCTTCCTTTCCACAATTATAGCATACCTTGAGCTGTTGTGGGCGGTTTGGTGATATGTCCCTCTTTTCGCATTTGTAGCATATAATGGGTGGTCGTTCTCCTCCTTAGAACCGATTCTTTCTTAAACCTTTGTCATCTTCATATAGTCGTTGTTAAATCTCCTCTTTTTAAAATCTCTCTCGACTCGCTTCTTCTATTTTCATGGCCATGATTACCACGAGTGGTTACCATTTTTGTCGTCTCATTTCTTTCTCATGAGTTATCATTATTACATTTGTTGCTATCTACGATACGATCTGGTTGTGGTCCCTCGGTTGGCCGTAGTACTCGTTATCTCGCTCTAATAATTGAGCCACATTTACAACATCTGAATAAAGAAAATTTATGAGAAATGAGATCTTGGCGTATCTTGGGTTTGAACCTCTAAGAAACATCCAGCGTCATCGTTCCTCATTCTCCACGAATGAGGTCTGAACTGGATAACTCTGCAAACTTTGCCTCGTCTTTGAGACACCGTCGTGTTGTTTTGTTCTAATCGATGAACTCCACTTCCTTCGTATAATGAACACTTTGAGGGAAAGTATTTGTCATTAAATAGTTCTGAAAGCGTCTCCCAAGACATCTTTGAGTCTTAATTTGGATGGAGTGCGCTTCCTGAGACTCCCACCGATGATGCCTCGCCACGGAACATAAAGGTGGCGAATGGAACCTTCATTTCTCCGTGCATCCCAAGACATCGAATATCTTGGTAATTTGTTTTGACCCGTGTTTCGCCGTGATCGGATCGGCTTTCCCTTAAATTACGGTGGTCCTGACTCTTTTGAGCTGCTTGCATTTGTGACAACCGTAATTGCTATCATTTCCTCTGTATTTTGAACACGAGTCTCCTCAAATGCGATTTTGCATGAGCGCAAAAAACTTCTAAACATCCCTCGTTCATCATCGCTTTCGATGGTGTTGTTCACGGGAGGAACATTGCCCGACTGTTGCACGTTCTCCTCGTTGGTGAGTCAGGCGTCTCCACGGTCTCATTTCCATTGTTAATATTCTCGATTCGACATTCTCAAATCTTTGTCGTAAAACAAGGGTTAATTAAGGAAATCAATATATCACATAATATCCTATATCTTGACCAACTAACAAATAAGCTTAGGTAGGACACACTTTAGCGAAGGATTTACTCGTCTCTCCCCTCTAGTTCTATTCCGATCTCTCTTGGGAGATCGTATCCTAAGCTCGATACCAATTTGTGGCGCCCCCAAAATAGGTATACATCACACATTACGAGGTTGTCAATCGTGAGTGCGAAGCAACTACAACTTTATTATTACAACGATAAAGCGTGAGTTTGAATACAAATATTATCTTCTACAGGCAATATCTATACTCAAATAAATCCTCATCACATTTATTGATACATTATTTTACAAAATGGTGAGGACTACTAAACAATCCTTTCTAAAACCTTCATTCCATTACCCAGGCTACGTACTTTCGCTATATTCTCGCCTCACGAGAAAAATGGAACAAAAAAGGAAAAGGGTGAGCTCAACTAGCTCGATAAAGAATATTATGACTAAGATAATATCTGACAAATTATCGTTAGTCTTCAACGAGGAAAAATATAATAGAATCTGATAGACAACAAATTTTAAATCAATATTAGCGTGAAATAATAATTCATTAGAAGAGTTAAGTAGAGAATGCAAACTACTATCTTACATGTATGAATTTAAAAGTTCATCGTCTATCTTTTATCCTGTAACATCAATCGATATACATACGGAATCAAATATTCATCTTTTTACTTCTGGGCGAAGATATTCATCGATTAAGTCGTATTCATTTAAACACACATTCATCTTTTACTACTGGGCAAAGATATTCTTGAAATCATTCATCTTTTTACTCTGGCCGAAGATATTCTTAAGAAATCATTCATCTTTTTGCCTTTCTACGGCCAAAGATATTCCATAATATCATCATTTAAGGCGAGGATGATGAAAATATTTTTTAAAAAAAGCGAATCGGTGAAACAAAATGACAAGGATTAAGGATTAAGAGATTAGTACTTGGTTTTATCACGTCAAAAATACCTCAAAAAAATAATCATAGTGGTGTAAAATTGAGAATGATCAAAACATGGATCTGATCGAGTTAGTATCCGAGAATAGATGTTTTAGACGAAAGAAGAAATTTTATTTTTTGATTGAATTTTAGTATCGTGAATAGTCTTAGTATCGTGAATAGTGCCGTATCGTGAATAGTAACTCAGACACCAAAAGATAGAAATTCCACAAAAACATCTTCACGCTTAATGAATAGTACTCGTGAATAGTAACTTCGTGAATAGTAACTTCATGAATAGTAACTTCGTGAATAGTAACTCATGAATAGTAACCCATGAATAGTAACCCAGACATGAAAAAGTTCCAAATTTGATAAAACTTGGATTAACATTTGACATAATGATATTGAAGAAATAATATCATTCTGAAAAAAAATAATATCCCTTACCTCGAAAGATCGGTACTTACAGCTAGAATACAAGGGTATAGTCTTTGAAGGAACTTTGCAAATCTAGCAATACTCAAAGTATACTCAAAATACTCACAAGAATCGCTCGATAATATATAGAGAGAAAACTTGGTTTACGGTGTGATTTTCAATTCTAACCTAAGCACCTATTTATAGGAAAATCTTTAGAACACGAAAGCGAGAAAATTTAATAAAATAATAATATTATTTAAAAATATTCAAGCCCACCTTAGAAATCTGATTTCAGATCATTTATAACACATGTGAGCCACTCAATTACAATAAAAAAACGTTTTTCTTACAAAAATATTTTAAACTCCCAAAAATCAATTATTTGAACTTGAACTTCAATAATTCATAATAAATAGCCCTTTCATCAGAAAATTCGAATCTCGCGAGTTTTTATAGGAATTTCAATTCTCTACAACTTTGCGAGAAGAAAGTTTTCCAAATTCCAAATATAAATTGACCGAAATCCACAAGCAGGCGATTTTACAATTTATAATCAAATTTCGATCGATAAATGGGGTCCACATGAGCATGTTTAACATGTTTTAAACATTTATTGCAACAAAAATACTCTTCCTCCTCGTATACTCATATATCCCACATTAGTTGTAAAAAAATACATAGTTAATATATTATTAAAATAATATATTTAAATGAATTATTTTATCGAGAAAAAGATAAAATATTAATTTTCAACAATTGTCATTTTAAAAATTTTCTCCATCTATATCCACATAAAATCAATATTTTCCTCATCATATGAATCAATAATTAATTATTCACAAATAATATTACGAGAATCTGATATTGTGACGAGGCGGTTCGAGGAAAAGGGGCTTTCGATAAAAATTTCTTCTTCTTGGTAGCCTTGATTAGGTGACCAAACCTCTCCTTAGAGCAGAACTTTCTAGACATTGCCAATAATGTTATCTAATAATATTATTAGGATAATATGAATTATTGCTTCGATAATGAAAAAATCTTGTGTAATGTGATTATTGAAACAACAATGATATAAAATATCAATATGACAATTATTGAATCGATAAAATAAAATCTTTGAGCGATAAATTACGTAACCATTATTGAGTAGTGCCTTCTTACGTAAGAATCAATAATTGGTGCAATCTGGTGTCTTCTTTGTTTCAACAGCGGCGTATTAGTGTGTTTTTAACCGGGTATTCAATGATATTACTTGGTAACAACTTCTGTAGTTATTTTTTTAAACAACTTATATTTGTCGTTTTCTTCATCAATCGCTTTCCATTATGGGAATTTTGCATTTTGCTGGTGTGGTAAATACGAATATTCCCAGAAGCGATCTGAATATTCCACGACCAAACGAATATTCCAAGCGATAATGAATATTTTATAACCACTTGCTTATTTTGAAATATTTGCGTATTTAATTTATCCCATTAATCAATTATCCTTACTATTTCAAAATAATAAATAAAGAAACCCTTTTTATTTAAAAAATAATAAATATGGCTATGGAAATTGCAAAGATGAATTTTATTATAAAAATTTTGATGGAATATCTTGCTTTTCTCGTGATAAAAGTGATGAAAAACCTTTTTAAATTATAAAAGATAGTAGATTTTATTCTCTACTTGACTCTTTTAATGGATTGCTTGTTCATTGCAGATTAAACTTGGCGTCCATTGTATTTTATCGGTTTAACATTGTTGAAGACTAATGATAATTTATTACGCATTATCTTAGTCATAATATTTCTTCTTTGGGCTAGTTGAGCTCACCTTTTTTCTTCCTTTGTTCTCTTGAGGAATGAGAATATAGTTGAGTGCGAAAGTCGAGAGCGGATTGATGGTCGGATGATAGCATTAGTAGTCCTCACTATTACATTAAATAGTGTGATAATAAATGTAATAAGGACTGAATTTGAGTTTGTATCTTGTCTGCATGAGGACTCCATTGAGAGTGGATATTATCTAGAAAGGCAATATTCTTGTTTAAACTCTCAGTTTATGTTTTGTCGTATTTTACACGACAGTTGTATAATTAAGTTGTATTTGATTTATGTACCATGTATTTGGCGACTCAAGATGGGTGCTGTATACCAATTTTGGGGGCGTCACACAAAGGTTATACCTCAAGATTTAGAATTGGACGAAGTGTCCTCATCTGTTCGGCAGACCAAGTAAGTACGTAAATTTCGAGGGCGAAATTTCATAAGGAGGGGAGATTGTGAGACCCCAGATTTTATGAAATAAGATTTAAATTTCTCAAAATATTTTTTAAAATATTATGGTGTGAATTTGATATAATGTTATAGTTGTGGGTGATATTTATAAATTTTGCAAAGTATGCAAGTTGTTATAAAATATTCGTTTGGTCGGGGAATATTCTTTTTGTCGGGAATATCAAATGCGGCGGCACAATCATTAGTGAACCTAGCGGACTAAGTATTGTAAGTAGTAATAAAACGACTAAATTATCTTTTTATAAAAATAACGGCGGAAGTGTTACCGTTAAAACTGTTGAACTACCCGGTAGTAAAAGTATAGTAATATGCGTGGTTGCATAGCAGCACACAGTATTGGTTATTGATGTTTACGTGAGAAGTCACTCAGTTATACTCAATTATTGCTACAATAATTGTTGCATCATATCTCTCATATTATTGATTCGATTATTGTCACAGTATCATCTGCATGATATGATATATTATTAAAACAATAATTGAGACGACAAAGTTGTTCATATTATTAAATTGCAATATTTACAATGTCTAGAAGTTACATCGATGAGAGGTTTGGTCACTAATTGCGGCTTGATAGGGAGAAATCCTTATTGGAAAGCCTCCTCTTTCCTAGGAACGACCTGGTTGTTAAATATTGTGAGTTATAATATTAATGATGAATAAGTTCGTGTTGATAAAAGATGAATTTGATAGTTCCATTGTGTTGGAATTATTAGTGTTAGTAGAAATTGATATTTATTTCGATAATAATTGATGTCTGGAGGTTATATTGTTCAATCGGGTATTCAGGGCACTTTTCGTGTCAGAATACTATTCACGGGTTACTATTTACAGGTTACTATTCACCCGATTACTATTCACTCTAGCATTATTCACTCGGGTATTTGGGACACTTTTCTTGTTGGAGTACTATTCACGGGTTACTATTCACCTGATTACTATTCACTCTAGTATTGTTCACTCGGGTATTTAGGACACTTTTCATGTCGATGTACTATTCACGGGGTACTATTCCCGAAGTACTATTTACGGGGTACTATTCACCCGAAAAATATATTTCTTTTCGGTCCAAATCATTTTTGGGTACATTATTATTCCACGAGGAGATGTACTAATTTTTCAGACCGTTGGTTGAAATTATAATAGTGAATCAATATGGATCGTTGGTTTAAAGTTTTAATAGTAAATCAATATGGATCGCTTGTTTAAAATTTTAATAGTGAATCAATATGGATCGCTGGTTTAAAGTTTTAATAGTGAATCAGTATGGATCGTTGCTTTAAGTTTTAATAGTAAATAAACATGGACCGTCCATTTAAAAGTAAATCAATCTGGACCGTTCATGAATTAGTTACTATTCAGTCCATTCTCCTATAAATAGAAGCTCATTCCTTCATTATTTCTTACGAATTCACTGAAACTCTAGAGAGAGAAACTATAGAGAGAAAGAAGAAAAGTATTATGCTACTTTACCTTTCCAATATCCAGTTCTTCTAAGGTAAGGGGTATTATTTATTTCGTATTCATGAAGAGAGCTATTGTTATTCCATTCTTTATTATTACATTGGAATAACTTTTTGTATCATGTGATTCTAGTATACATGGTGAAATTCTTACATTATTACAAATTCTTTATTATTACATTGGAATAACATGTTTATCTGAAATACCGCATACATGGTGAAATACATTGTTATTTAGTTCTTTATTATTATGTTGGAATAACTTTATCATCAAAATCTGCATAGATGGTGAAATTCTTCTATTATTCCATTCTTTATTATTACATTTGGAATATCTGTCGGTCTTGAATTTAGCCGACTGGTTCCTTCTTTATTATTATACATTAGAATAACTTTGTTTATCTTCAATCTTGCATATATGGTGAAATTCTGTTGTTATTACATTCTTTATTATTCTGTTGAAATATCCTGGCGGTGCGGATTACGCCTGAACTGGTTCCTTTCTTTATTATTCTGTCGGAATATCCTATCTGTGCGTTTACCCATGACCTGGTTCCATTATTTATTATTATGTTGGAATAACCTGTCTGTACGATCTATTGCATGCATGGTGAATTCTTCTGTTATTCCATTCTTTATTATTTTGTTGGAATAACCTGTATATGTGGATTATCACATGCATGGTGAATGATCCTTTATATTCATTTCTTATTAAATTGTGGAAATGATCTATTTACGTGGATTATGATGAAAGTCATAATAAAAGCATTGGATTGATGAAAATCATGGGTATATGTAGTTTTAGTAAGTGTTAAGATCAGTTATGTTGGTTATTATGTGAAAACATGAAAGTTTCTTAGAAATCACAAAGGGTTGAAAATCAGATTTTTGGTGAAAATGGAACATGAAATTCAATTGACCATATCTCCTATTATATTTCGAATTTTTGAGTGTGGTCAAGTTCTAGAGTTAGATCTATGATTTTTCTAACTTATCCAAGAGGAATCACTGAAAAAGGTGTTGTAGATTTTCGTGTGGACTGATTTTAGCAAAGGAGTCAAAAACTGCAAAGTACCAAAAAGTTACTACCCAGAAATTTAAAAGGGCATTTTCAGCCACTTAGTTTATGAAATAAATTCCGGCCTTTTGGGACATGAAAATATATGGTATAAATCACCTAATGTCCAAAAATGAGCTCATTCCGACTTAAAATGAGCAAGTTATGACTATTTCAATATTTAGGTTTTTCCGACGAAAAACGCTATAACCGGAGTTCTATAACTCCGATGACCATGAAATTTAAACTAGAAGCTCACGTTAACATGTGTAAGATCCTGCCAAGATTTGGGAATTTCTAGAGTTAAACTTGAGGTAGCTAATTTCTTAAGGAATTAGTTAGAAATTAATTTTTGAAAAATACTTAAGGGAGTTGAAAAATTATAAAAAAATACTTGTTGTGTATGAAATATATGTATATATGTTTGGACAAAGAGTAGAAAAATAATAAGTTGATTTGGTAATTTTTCATGAAAATAGTTTAGTTACAAACATATGAGTTAAATATGTTATGTGAACTTGAAGAATTGGTAAATAGGATTTTAGGGCTTGAAAATCCTATATAAGGTATATGCAGATTTTTGATGAGTGATTTGATCATTGGTGATAAAATCTTATAAGTATGACATTTTTGGATGATTAAATGCATTATTTGGTAAAGTGTAAACAATTAAATTAAATTGTTTATAAGTTTAAGAAGTGATTAAAATATTGTTATAATATTAACAATATTAGATTATGAGTTATTTAAGTGATGGGTAATATTTGGATAAATTTAAAGTCTTTAATATTTATCCTTGTTTTCGTTTGATTAATGCTTATATTATTGTCATCATCCTCATGCTTATATTGTGATGAAAGTCATCTTTGGCTTACGTGTAGAGATGGACTTGGTATGATTATGACCAGGGATTATTCGGTATAATCATGACCATAATGTAACGAATGATGTGGTAAAAGTCCTCATTGGCCTGTAGTTCATTGGTGGACAGTTGTTGGTATGATTATGACCAGGAATTATTCGGTATAATCATGACCATTGATGATTACATGAATATCCTTGGCCGTGGTGCAGGGATGATGTGGTTTATTTATTAAGTTGAGTCTCAGCGATAAAGTTGATGAAAATCTTTTTAAATCATAGAAGATAGTAGATTTTATGCTCTACTTGACTCTTCTAATGGATTGCTTATTCCGCTGCAGTTAAACTTGATGTCTATTGTATTATATCAGTTTAACATTGTTAAAGGCTAATGATAATTTATTCTGCATAATCTTAGTCATAATATTTCTTACTGGGCTAGTTGAGCTCACCCTTTCTTTCACTGTTCTCTTCAAGAAATGAGAATTTAGCTGGGACGAGTCGGGGAATGGATTGACGGTCTGAGATGGTGTCTTAGTAGTCCTCACTATTCTATAAAATAGTGTGATAATAAATGTAATGGGGACTTCATTGAGTTTTTATACTGTCTAGATGACAATATACGTATTAAAACTCTTAGATTATGTTTTGTCGTATTTTACACGACTGTTGTATAATTAAGTTGTATTTGAATTTTGTATGTATTTGGTGACTCAAGATGGGTGATGTATACCTATTTTGGGGGCATCACAGAACATGCCCCTAGTATTGCTGAACATCAAGCTAACCTGTCTGGTGATATAAATGATAATGATTCAGAAGAAGAAGGACATTCCCCCACCAATGCTGAAAATCAAGAAAGCTTGTCTGATGACTCAAAGGCCTCAGAGTCTGAAGAAGAAGAAGTATCTGATTCTCCCATAACTGAACCTCCAAGAAGAAGGAAGAGCCACAGATTGATAGTTCAATTTGCCTCAAAAAGGAGAAATGATCAATCTAATGCAGTCATTGAATTAAGTGATGATGAATCCGAATCACAGGAAGAGAATGCTGAAGATAGGACCAGCATTGAAGAAGATGACTCCAAGGAAGACATTGTTGAAGAGGGTTCTGAAAATAAAGACAAATAAGAAGAATTCAGTGATGAATCTGATGAAGAGAATCAGGAAGATTCAAGCTCAAAAAGGAAAGAAATAGAGAATGACTCTGATTCTGCTTATCAGGAATCAGAAGAATCAGAACACTATCATGATCTCTCTCCAGCCAAAATTAGCAGAAGAATTGTAGTGGAAGTCCTTGATGAACCACCAACTGAACCAGCAACCAGATGGATAAATCATGGAAATGAGCAACTTCGAATTGTAAGAATAACCATAGATGAAGTGCTTCACAATTGGAAAAATATGAAATTAGACTGCACAACAATACTGTATAACTCTGAAGATCTTCTGATGAGATGGTTCTTTCCATGGATGCCTTGGTTAAAGGCACATACTGATGGAGATGAAAGCTACTTTAATTTGGTGCTTATTCTCGGTTCCAAATCTAGAAATTTGGGTATCACAAAACTTCCCAAGGGTAAAGAAGTTTACAACCATGATGATAAATGACAAGCCCCACTACAAGGTCTACCGACATGATGAAAATCTTTATATTCCTTATGATCGAAGAGTGGACTCTGATGGAAAAAGGAATATGGCAAAGACACTGATCGTAGAGTCTGTTCACTCTACCACTGATGATGATCAAGTCCAGAATAAGATGTCTCCATCTGCTCAAGCACTGTTGACCAACATTCCTTCATCCTCCAACAACGATTGGTACACAACGATCTTTCAGATGAGAATCGTAGAGTCCAATCTAGTGTTCAACGAAAGGCTGTTCAACCAGATGATCAAATTTCTATGGAGAAGGAGCTAACGAAAAACTCTGATGAACTGATTGAGAAGATTTCTCTTATTCATGAAGAATCCAAGAAGATGACAGCAGCTGGAAATAACTCAGTTCCAGATAGACTTCAAGCAACGATAGCTGAAGTATCTCTCCAAATTAAAGAGAGAGATCACATCTATCTGAAGGCCATACATGATCAAAAGGCTGAAGATCTGCGAGTGCAAAAGAAAAATGAAGAACAACTCCAAGCCCTCTCTGACAAGATTGATAACATAAATCAGTCCTTCTCTATGCAACTTGAGTTAAGCCACCAAGAACTCAAGATTGAAGTCGGTAAATCCTCTTATCTAACGGAGTAGCTTATGTCCAACATGAAACAACTCTCTCAAGTGATTAATGACAAAATGGGGGAGAAAAATAGGCATAGAAAAAGGCAAAGTAAGAGGCATTCAAGAAAAGGCAAGAGAGAAGCGAAGCGAATAAGTCAAGAAGGCGAAGAAGAAGAAAGAAAGGAAGAAGAATATGGTTCATCATCCGAGGGGAGCCAAAGGATGATGAGCCTAAAAAAGTGAGGGGGGAGCGAAGAAGAGGAGAAGGAGGAGCAAACAAATCAAGCGGATAAATGGTGATCGGCGGACATCCTAGAAACATACGTGGAGCGAAAGAGGTACATCTCTAACTAGTTAGGTATGTTACGGATCCGAGGATGTAAAATGTCATAGTGTATTAAATTTCATATTATTATAAATGACATTTATGATTATCATTTTAGAAATCTGACTCATTTGTATATAAGATTCATTCATAATATGCATATGCACTTATTATTTTGTCATAATCAAATAAGGAGAGATTGTATGGAATAAACATGTGAATGATATTCCTATTTATATATGATTTGATTATGATATATATATGAATGAATATGCAAGTATGCTTGTATTAAGAAAAGCTGTAAATTCCTTTAATAGATAATAGAAACATATGTACAAAGACTTAGAATGAATTGATCAAATATGTTAGGTTGATCCTACATATGCAAAAACAGCTTTGTAAAGTCCTTAAAAAAATGATGTACAAGGACTATAAATATAGAAAGATCAAGCATGTTATGTTGATCTTATGATGTAATAGATAGGCTTGTTTGATCGTCGAAAGCAGCACGCAAAAAAATCGTGATGCTGCCGGAGAGTCAAGGAAAACTCGAGAGATATCGAGGCAGAATCGTAGTCTGAAAGATAGTAGATCTCGGAGTTCGTAGACTTCCAGGAGAGACGAGGAAGGATCGTAATGTGTCGAGGAGAACTTCCTCAGGGTCGTAGTTTGCTGAGGAGGTCATGTTCAGAATCGTAGAGATAGCCTGTCTACAAGCCGACCGAGCATCTGCCAAAGTCTACTGATCGTATCAAAGGCAGAGATCGTAGTCGATCAAGATCAGATGAAGACAACAAGCACAACGACAGAAATCGTAGTGTTAAGATCTGATCTCGGAGTCATAGTATTTGCACAGCCGAAGCTAAATCGTAGAGTGCAGAGCTAAGACCTCAACAGATGTGCTCATAAAGCTAAAGAAGAATCGTAGAGCAAATACGATTCTCAACAATTGAGCACGCCCAGAACATCCAAAGGAATGAAGCCTCTGGTTGGTACTGTAAGGATACATCCTACCTAAAGGAAGCCAGAAAGCACTCAACGAATGGCATGCAAGCTAATAGAAGATCTAAACATCAACCCAATCAGCATCCAGATTGATTTGTGAAGCCATTCAAGATGAAGTCTTCCACAAGATGATTATAAGAAGACGTCGGTGGATGACTGAGGAAAGTCAGCACATGCAGTAGCTGTCAAGAAGAAATATGACAACGATCTTGGAAGTAATCAAGATCGTAGTGTTTGCCAAACTAAGAAGGAACTGATGAAGTACACACTGAGATACTAGTTAGACTCTGAATAACAAGGCTAAAGTGATTAAGCATTGGGTCAATCCATTGATGATAAGTGAACGGGAGATCACAAGGAGAAAGCGAGCTGGACACGCCACAAATATGAAGTGTCTTTTTATTCAGAAGGGGCCAAAGCAAGGAATCAAGCCATCAGTATCTGAGAACAATCAAGGCAAACAGAAGTGATGAAGCACTGCACAAAAGAAGAAAGAGGTGTTCTACATCATAGTTCAAGTGAACACTCTTTCAGATCGTAGTGTTAACTCTACATGTCAATACGACATTAGGATCAAGTCCAAAGAAAAGTGCATCAGAAATCGTAGAGGTCAAATCACTGAGGATTGAGGCATTGGCAACGGTTCAATTTGAAGAATGGCATTCGGACGAAAGCTTATTGAGAGCATCGATGCAAGGACAACCTCTGATCAAAAAATCAGAAGCGTGAAATAAAGTCGTCGACCTTCCCAAGATATCAAAGTGACATATCTGACAGGGTAGGTGAAAAAGCAGAGTGCAGTTTCAAGAAGTCAGAAAAAGATGTCATGTCACATCTGCAGTCTGCACCAAATAACTCGAGATCTGCGAGGAAATTTGAATAGCTTTCAACGGCTACTTTCCAACGAAAGATTGGGAAGTAGTATAAATCAACAGAGCTTCAAAGATCAAGAGTTGCTGATGATTGTGAGGTTACAGAATCTTTGAGTTGGTGAATGCTATAGTTGACTCTACGAGTTCCCCAAAGATCAACAGAACAAGTCTGATCAGTGACAGTGAGACTACCAAGGTAGAAGTGAAGCAGCTTTGAAGAAGAACTCAAAGAGATCAAAGCTTCACTCAAACACAGATGAGAATGTCACTAAAGATGGTAGCCAAGCTGAGAGCCGAGAAATCCAAGAGGATAGCATTCAGAAAAGTGGCTGAGTACAAAGAAGATCAAGAGAGCCACTCTACGAATCACCATGAACCGAAAGCTAAAACTGAAAGAACCATATCTACAAAGTATTCAAGAAGGGTTCAGGAATTGCTAAGTGCCAGACAAAGTCTACTAAAAGCACAGAGACTTAGCAAACCCAGATGGTGATGGTGCAAAGGCGATATGAGATGAAGATGAAGCGAGAAAAGAATGAAGATCAATTTGCACGAAAGAAGATGTGGTCCAAACTCGAAGCAGAATGCATAGAGGACCACACCAAGCTGCTAAGTACAAAAGATGTTCAGAGCTTAATGACATCTTAGCAGCTCAGCACCACCACCACCACCAACAACAACAACAAGCCAGGGCCTGAGGGGTCCTTGTCCGGAGGGACTAAATGAAGTTCCAAACCTGCTGGGCTTGAAGAGTTCCTAGGGAACTAGAGAAGTTCCAAGGCTGCTGGCCTTGAAGAGTTCTTAGTGAATTTGAAGTCCCAAGGTGCTTGGCCTTGAAGGAATCTTAGTGATTCAGGGTGCTTCCCTTCCTTAGTGGAAATCCTGCTAGTTGAAAGCAGAAGAGTGGATTAGGAGCTTGAGTCTCTGAACCACTTAAAACCCCTTGTGTCTTTTACTTTATGTCATTTACATTATGTACATTAACTACTATAACTAGTATGTATGTGTTAACTGCTTACTACTAAATTAACTCTACGAACAATGTATGATTGATTATGAATATATCAATGAAGGGGATCTTTTACTTATTCCGCTGTGCTTGAAAAGATTCTTATGTTTGTCATATGCTACTTAATGAGCAATACAACTTAAAAGAGAAAAAGTATTTGAAATTCAAAGGATCTATTCAACCCCCCCTTCTAGATCTATATTGTGACTACTGGGAACTAACAACGTCCATATTAGGTATTTGACACACGTTTGGGTTGGGACTTTTTTGAGGCAAGGTTAGGTGGAACCGCTCGTATACCTTTGATCCATTACGACATTGTTGAGTTTCAAATGACTGACAGATTTATGAGGCAATTTGGATATTTGCAGTCATATCGATCTAATGCTGAAAACATGGTGGAGTTGAGGATAGAACATAAATTGTTTGAGAGAATAAAATATGAAAATCATAGGGCCAGTTATATTCATTTGTGGGAGGCCTACATGGAGAGTTTAAAAGGGCAAGTGTTGGAGGGTTTGCAGTAGATATCTATCGAGAATTATATGACATGTTACAGAGAAATTACTCGGAGACGGATACACCATCCTTGACCCTTTAGGCGTCAAGGGGAAGATTATGAGCCACGAGTATTCATTGACTAATATGTGGCTGTAAACACTGTAAGTTTTTAAATTTATAATTTTTATACATGTTTTTTTGTTATAAGTTGATGACCTTATTTTACTAATATAATTTTTGTTATTGTTTTAATTCTAGATTGAGACTGTAAAAGCTATATTTGTAAAGTTTATGTCAATTGATCTACCAGCTGAGTTAAGAACCATGTATGAGTCATGGTTCAATACAATGTACCAGCTGTTCATGAATGATTACAAAAGGGTTCCACCCGAACAAAATCCAACGCAAACTCAAGTTAGACAAATGGATATTGACATGACTGGACCCCAGCCTACGATTCAAGAAACTCAGGGTAGCGTTGTTCCTTCTACTCAACACAGTAAGAAATTGCCGGTTAAAAGGAGAGAGGGAACAAAGCACACTCACCTTTTTAAGTATTTAAAGATTGAGAAAATCACTTGGTTAAATCACTATTGGTTTAGTCCAACTCACGACCCATCATACTTTCCTTATATCCATCCAGGCGGTCTATATAACTTAGAGTTTAAGGATGTGAACTGTCTGAGTCCCAATGGTTGGTTATGGGCGCATGTATTGGATGCATATTTGTTATTGTTGAGAGACAGAGAAGCTAAGATGATGAGTGAAGGTATCCAACGATGGGCTATGTTTTATTTCATGCCAACGTACTTTGTGGGTTTGGGCACCCAATACTTACCAAGTGTCTGAGTAAGCAAAGCAACAACACACAAATTTTTAACAAGTTACATCAATCCTCTAGTTTGTGCCCCAATTCATGAGTCTAATTACATATTCGTTCCATTCATCAATGAAAGCAACAATCATTTCTGCCTATTTATTTGGAGTGTGAACAAGTGGAAAGTAATGTTATTTGATCCACTTAATGATGACAAACCCTTAATGCCATTGTCACAATTATATCAAAACTACTTTGCTGTTGTGGTGAGTTCATTAATATATAACTTATTTTTCATGTCATCACACAAACATATGAGGTTTTGGGAATTAAATGATTATTGTGTAGTTTATAGGTGGAGTTAATTCCTTTGTTGCTTCGTATGGGCAAATCCTAAAGCAAAGTGGCCAAGATCGAAGCCGAAAGTTGAAGTTTGTGTGAATAGGCCGAGACAATGAAATTCAGACGATTGTGGCGTTTATGTTGCAAAGTACGTAGATTTATTTTTGCACCGGATAAACATCATGAAGGAACCGAGGTGGACTCTAAACGAAGCTTATAACTTTAGGTTTAGAATAGCACATGAGCTTAAGATGTGCAAAGTGAGAGACATTCCTAAAAAATATCTTTGTATCGACCAAACTTTAGATTCAGGTTTAAATGAAGAGTAATGAATGTATATTTGACCAACTGTCATAATACGTTGTTTTATAAACTCGGGTGAATAGTTTCAAAATGATTCCATTATTATATTATTAGATTTCTTGAAATACTATAATATTTTCTTTTTTGTTTGGAATCCATTATGTTTGCTTGTTTGGAATCATTATTATACTATCATTATATTCTTGTTTGGAATCCATTATATTTGCTTGTAGTTCTCTTTGTAAATCATCAATTACATTAAAACTTAGAAGACATTCTACTCACTTCCATTTGGCCTTATTGACAATCTTAGTTCAATTCTATAGTCTGATTCATTTGGTTTGTACTATAGTTTTTCTTTTCCCCTCGCCCAATAGTTTTTATTTGATGTTGTGTATTTAATTTTATACCCATGTGATGATATGGATGATATTATTTTTTAATTCCTGAACCATTCTTTTTATATCATGAAACAATCATGCTAATGATAATTGGATCTGCTAAAAAATGGCAAGTAGTGAGCATACTGTGGTCCGACAATAAAGGAGCATTATTTTGGTGATTTTTCTGGCCATCTGGAGGATAGGAATTTGGACTGGTTCCTCTCAAAGTAGCTACCTGGGGGCCATTTGTTCTTCTCAATTTGGACATAGAGAAATTTCCTCAAGAAGAGTCTGATTACAATGTGAGAAATGAATGGCTTGGTAGCGCATCAGAAATCCTGAGTGTCAATTGAGTGGCTTCCTCATTGATTTATCTTTGCAGACGTGAATATACCATTGAATGCA
Organism: Panax quinquefolius; assembly: GCA_020205615.1. Lineage (NCBI taxonomy): Eukaryota > Viridiplantae > Streptophyta > Magnoliopsida > Apiales > Araliaceae > Panax > Panax quinquefolius. Next base: position 127,320,323 of record CM035153.1, on the reverse strand, counting down.
ACTGGAAGGTTTAATTCTCTTTTTGATTTATTCGAAATTGTGGCCATGTCTTAATTGATAAGCCCCTTCTTACATTCAATAGTTATTTTTTGGCAGCAACTGTTCTTCTGTATCAAATTTAAGCAGGTTGTATATTAGTAGTGGCCATTAGTTTTATGTGGCTATTTTGGCAGAATGTACTTTTCAAGTTTTCATGAATGACTCAAAACTTCCTTACATTTTTTTTTGCAGGTGTTCTGTGACAACTACTTAGATGGTGGCTATCATGTACCATATGCACATAAAGGTCTCGCATTTGGTCTTAAGCTTGAGTCCTATTCCACCACAGTATGCTCACTACTTAGTCACCTTTCTGGTATCTTTGGTACATAGCTTCTACATTATTTTGCAGCATAATGGCAGTGTCAATATTTAAAGTTGCCTTTCTTAAATTTTGATACATATTCACTAGTTCATCTAGAGTTTGGGACTGTTATTCCTTTGCCATGTTCACTAGTTCTTTGTGTTTTAGTTTACATTTACCTAATACTCATGGATCAGGTGATCTTTGTTGATGGCACCTTTATTGATGGGAGTACAAGTGAGTTCTCATGTGATGGACCACTAAGGGATCGGTGTTCTGTCAGGTGTGCACTTCATTAACATGTCTTCCTCATCTGATCAATAACCTGCACCTCTGCCAATTTATTATACTAAAATGGGGTCAATGCACTGGAGAATCTTAAATATACCAAGGATATATTACTTGAATGTCTATTTAATAAAATATTGGCTACTAAATTCCATAGCAATTCCAATCACTATCATCGATATGGATGTCAATGAGGCATAATCAAACTCGTCTTAGTTCTAAATTCAAGGTAAGAAATCTTTTTGTAGTTTTTAATTTGGTCTTACAGTGAGCATAGTATAATGAAATATGAGTGAGTTTCTACCAGAAATTTTGTTATAAATATGACAATGGCGCGAAGCTAATCAAAATTAGAGTATTACAGTTCTGCCGATCTCTTTTAAATATTTCCAAGTTTAAATTAACTGAAATAAATTGTCCCTTTTGGGTTGTGTTATATGTGAGGAAATTTATTTAACAAGCTTTTCTGCCTTCATAAATTGCTTCTCTGTCCTACATGCAGTGCCCAAACTGTAAAAATGATTTCCAGATTTTCCAGTGTGTTCTAAGTTTCTTTTAGTGTTCTAATTAATCTATTTCTTGAACCTTAGCAGGGCCTGGTAGGTCTTATAATGTTCTTATTTTTTCACTTTGTTCAGTTGTTCCCTTGTTACGTGCACTTGCAAGTATGGTTTGTTGTTCAATGTTAATGTAAACACACAAAAAGTTCTCACTTTTTACCATTATCTTTATGTACCAACACTTGATAAGTATTAAGGGGAACCTACATGGTGTGTGACATTTTCATATGGTTTCTTTTCTATTTCATTAATAGTGGAGATTCGTCCTAAAGATATGGAGTCATTCAACAAATTTAAAATACTTCATTATGAGTCAAATTATCAAAGTAAATTCCTCAGGCATTTTTTGTATGGGCTTTTGTTCCTCAATTGGAGTGCTTTGATTAAGATTAATCTTCCTGTCATGACAGATGTATGTACTGGTTAGGATTGTCAGGGGTAAACCTCTTCCATGGGCAATTCCTTGTCACAAAATGCCCACGGTTTTATCCTCTTTTTGTTAAAGTTAATACAGCTAATCGACCTCCAACTGCCAAACTGTTGGACCATCTACAAGTGGAGATGCCTCTATCAACCTTTCCAAGCCTTGCATCTACACACTAAGTTGGAATTCGGTCGTAAAGCATTTTTTTATCCTTACATGGTCGCACAAATTGAGGTGACATTATACACTTGTATGAATTAGTTTCAAGCGTAAAATGTAATGTGTCAATTCTCACATTATTCATGTGGTAGATGACAAAGGCTGCAGGAGCTAAGCGGTTTTGGATGAAGATGCATGTAGGCTGTACAACATATTATTATGGTAAACTACATAATTTTATTTTACTATCACTTATATTAGTAGTACTATACCTGATGCAACTTTTCATTGTACTTGTCTAATGTACTACCCTATCTTACGAAAGATGGAATACCCTCTGTTATGTATCTTAAACAACTTATTTGTGCAATTGCTTTATCGTATAAGATCATAAAGTAAGATCGTTGATTATCAACATCCGATAGTATTTGCTCTACATTTTGTTATTGGTTTTCATAAATTGGCAACAAGTTGTCTAGGACTTTTAAGAGGTTTTGTTTGTCTAAGGTTTGATCTCATATTTTTTTATTAGGGGAAACCTGGGGAAGGGACCATGAGAGGAAACTTAAATAAAAGATGCATTAATAGAGAAATAGAGGAGAGAACAACGAATACTTAACATTTACCCAATAAATATGTCTTTCAAATAGTCCGTTAAATATTTAAGAAAACCAAAATTTTATAGTCATACAAGCAAATATAAAGATAACTTCAAACATCAGGCTTGTCTTGGCCCAAAACTTTGTAGTGGTTCCACTTATCATGATTGGCCATCATATTACATATTGCACACTTCTCAATTGTTTACGACTTCCAGCCTCTTCGATCCCACTCTTTATTCTTATAGCTTTTTTGCGCCCCTTTGTTTGGGAACAAATAGGATCCAATAACGACTCATCTTGAATGGACTCATCATCATCTACTTGAATTTCTGGCATGCCATTTACATTAATTTCATCAGGGTCAAACTTCTCAACGATGGGTTAATTGTTAATTCACAACTGTACCGCGTGGTTAAAACCATTAATTGAGCATGATCTTGTAGAAGCTAATCGTAGGAGAAGTGTCACCAAATAATTGTACCGTATCGTCTGAGATTCCTCGAAGTTGGATATTTCAGTCAAAATCTTTGGTAGTTCAGCGTTCACTTTGTTACCATCTCTACACCAGCGGCTTAACATGTATTTATTTGGTATCTGTGTAGTACTTTTTGCAATCATATGCCTTATAATGTGTCTACAAAGCATATCAGAATGTTCAAATTTTTGACAATTACATTTTATATCTCCAGTTTGAACATTAATGATAACAGTAAAGTACCTATTGGATTCTTCGATGGTGTTTGTCTTGTACACTGCGTACGACTTCGTAACTGATGTTGTTAGATGTTGCATTTTCTTCAGTATGTACTTGTGAGATTTTACAATCTCAATCTGAAAGCGTATAAACATCTCCTTTGTATAAACAGACGCTCCATGTGTTTCCAACGGTGATTCAAGAGTCATAGTTCTAGTCCGATGACAGGTTGCGTAGTCAGCTTGTCTCTCTTTCATTACCTGCTTCTCAATGGCTTTTTCTTAGTTTACGATAAATTCCTTTATACTCATTGTCACATTGACATACTCATCGAATAAACTGTTCATTCCTTCACTCCTGGATATAGTCGTCATTCCTGCTGTAAAAAAATCTGTGTGTACGCCATGATCCATTTGTGCTTAACCTCATAGAGTGATTGTAGCCAATCATGGTCATGCAGTTCGTAATATGTCATCAGCTTTTTCCATTGCTCCTCAAATTCCACAGCAGCCAATGATTTATACACACACTAGTTAAAATCATGTTTAAATGTTGGGTACTCGTCATACAATGTATGCAATTTCTCTGGAAATTTGTTACTAATATGCCATGTGCAAAGTGCATGGTGTGTTTCAAGAAGAACCCTAGTAATCACATTGGTCATAGCTTTGTCCTGATCAGTTATAATGGTAATCAGTGCCTTATTGTTCATTGCATGAAGCCAAGTCTCAAAGACCCATACAAAAGTATCATCTGTTTCATCTTGTATCAGTGCAAAATCAAACAAGATGAAATAGTAATGATGATTTACCCCAGTGAACGGAACAAAAGGCATGGAATATTTGTTCGTCCGATAAGTAGTATCAAATGTCACTACATCCCCAAAATTTTTGTAAGCTATCATTGATCGATAATCTATCCACAAAATGCATGCGATACGATGATCTTCATCTTGTTTGATATCGTAAAAAAATAGAGGATTTTTCGTTGAAAGTTTTTTGAGATACTGCAGTTCCACTTGGGCATCATTAGAATCTATCGTGTCACGTCTTAAATCTCGCACAACATTCCGAATATCCTTATCACTGAAACTAACATTTTCCCTCCCTCATCCTATTTCACTAAAAAATTCATCATTTTACTTGGACCAACTCCAACGCTGTTTAAAGTTTCGATTAAAGTTCGAGCAACAGGAGTTATATTTTTTTGTGTTTGAATGAAAATTTTCTTTCTCAGAGTAACCAAATCATGATTGTGAGTCAACTCAATTTTTGAAACTTTCCATGTATCTTCTTTTTGTAGTTGAACAACAAAAATTTTAGTTTTGCACGTCGTGCGACCTATTGAATCCCTTTTTCTTTTGACCTTACTACCCTCAGCTCCATCAACGTCCAATTTCTTTCTTTCAATCAGTTTTCTTGCTTTGGTACATGTAAAAAGTCTGTTGGACAAATTGTTGGAGCGGGCATGTTTATGACTTGCTCCAATTTTTATTTCAAATCCACTACTTCGTGCATAGTTTCTATAAAATTCTTCTGCCTCTTGGATAGTTGAAAAAATTGGACCCTCGTATGGAGTTTTTGGATCGTTAATATGCGTTGGTTCATACTTTGAACACCAATCTTATCTATATCAATATTATCATGAGAAGAATTTGAAGAACTAGAATTAAACATATCTTCCGCCATAATGCTAAACTTACCACGATGATGTGAGGTGCGAAGACTTGCTTGATTAATTGTGTGGTTTTCTTCCTTGATGTCAATTAAAGGCGGCTATAACATTTTGGTTAACTTGGTAGGGCAAAATTTTTATTAAGTATGATACCCCATCTATCTCCTAATATAGTAGGTTTTTATAATATAATTTTGTTATGTACTTAAATAAATTTTCTTATATTTATTTGGAATAACAATTATTTGACTTAGAATGGGAACTAGAATTATGTAGAGGAGTGAATATGATTTGAAATTTTTGATTTGGTATTAAGATGTATTTGATTTGGAATTATGTGTAGGATATATTTTTGTTGTTGATTTGGAATAGGATGTGTTTATTTGTTTTGCAATTGGATTTATTTGATTTGGAATAATTTGGAAATTTATGTATTTGATTTGGAAGAATTTGGAATTTTATGTATTTGATCTCCTATTGGAATTTGATATATTTGATTTGCTATAATATGGAATTTTTTATATATTTGATTTGCTAAAATTTAGAATTTGATATATCTTGTTTTGATTTGGATTTTAAATATGATTTGGAAAGATTTGGAAATTTTGATGTATTGGGGATGTGATAACCCTACTAACTGTTGATGTACAAGAACCATTCCATATCGTTTTGATTAACTGTTGTTATAATGGGGCTGTGATTTATATGACATGTTGTATTTGACCTGTGTTGTGACATGTTGCTTATTTGTTGTTGTGTACTGGGTATTGCAGGAATTCGTGTTGGAATTGAATTGATGTTGCTGTGTAGTCGGTTTTGCAGTGCAGTGTTGGAATTGAATTGATGTTGTTGTGTTGAATTGATGTTGATCAGTATTGGGTATTGCAGTGCAGGTGGGATTAAAGGTGTATTGGGTATGTTGTTATGTTGAATTGATGTTGATCAGTATTGGGTATTGCAGTGCAAGTAGGATTAAAGGTGTATTGGGTATTGCACGTGATTAAGGATTAAAGGAAAGTATTGCAGTGCAAGATTAAAGACTAGAATTATATGGGATTTTATTTTGTCCATCCGCTAGTCTTACTAACGGATTCTGTGTAATATTTGGCATATATGGGAAAATGGGGGCAACTGTGGGAATTTGTTTCATTAATCACGTCCGCTAGTAATACTAGCGGACGGCGTAATCCCAAATCAAATCTCAGCCTTTCATTTCTTAAATAGATGGTATAGATGTTATATGTCACTTTATATTCCATAGCATCTATATGCTATGGATCATTCCCCGTATATATATATATATATATATATATATATATATATATATAAAGCCATTAGACTCACAATTCAAAGGTTGACAAGGGTTGGAATATGATATGGTGAAATATTATAATTGGACAAAATGAATTTGAAAGAAGCACTCCAAGCGTCAATAAATAATTTTTTTTACCGATGTATTTTGACCCCCCTCTAAAAATGTTCTAGTTCCGCCACTACTCATATTATATTTAAATTAAAACTTAAGTAAAATATACTTAGACAACATAATTACATAAATTTTTATATTAAACATTTGGTTTTCAGTTCAAGCAATTAAATAGTAAGTTAGCCAAACATACAATAAAGAGTGGTGTTTGATTGCATCTTAATGCATCTTAATAGCTCCTCTTAATATATCTTAATGTTTGAAATTAGGATAAAAAAATTCATCTAAATCTCTTTTAATCATTAATATACAAATTTAAATCTAAACTATTTAGAGGACCGTATTAATATGCATTAAGAGGTGTGTTGTTAAGATACATTAAAATGCAATCAAACATTATTGAACGGATTAAAAATACATAATATTTGCAAATTTGTTGAGAAAATTTTCTTATACTCACTTTTACCATTTTAACTATAACTGGGGAAAGAGTATTTTTAGTTATAAAAATTGTTAAAACTTTATCTTGAAATAAAATATAAAAATATATGGTAACTTGATTTTGAGTGGAGGACTCGTATTCATGAAAAAACATTCAAGCAAATTTATTTATGTGTTAGGTTTAATAATTATGAACCATTTCCAGTTGCGTAATAGCATGATCAAATCCTTTTTTATTAAAAAAAGTTTAAGCGGAGCGTGTAAAAATCGAGTTTAAAATTTTTTACAAACCATATACCCGGATCACCCCTTTATGCATAATTATTAATTAAGCGAAAAGATAAAGAATAAATCATACCCTTGAAGATCGAGCTTCCTAAAGTACAAGTTCACCTCCAAATCCTTTTTCGCGTTCGATCTTGAATCCATAGGGTTTGGTTCCTTCCTTTGATCGGCGTTAGCCACCCAAATGTTTGGCCTCTGAGGTGATCCACCGAGGAAGAAGAAAAAGATTCAAGAAGAAGGGTGGTTGGCTAAACCCTAGTTTTTCTATCTCTATAGAAAAAAGTACTCTCAACAAATTGGAATTATTACGTACTTTGTTAAAGTCAACAACCCATACCACCCATAATAAGACTCCTCTTATTTATAGATGTGGGCAACCCATCTTAACAATTAAGGAATTGAGTTTTATTTAATTAATTAAATTCTTTTAATTAATTAAGCTCCCTAATCTTATTAGGGATAATTAATTAAACTCCTTTAACTAATTTTCCTTCCTAATCCAATTAGGAATAAATGAGAGTACTTATATTAAATTAATTCTAAACTCTTTTAGAAATTAAAATAATAATAATTGTAATAATATTAATAAGACTCCTCTTATTAATTTATATTTAATATTTCTAAAATATTAAATAATAAATATTAAGCTATTTAATTTATTCTATCACCATAGATTAAATTAAATATACATAACTTTATATTATTACGATTATGCCATTAACTTCTTAAATAATTATTCTTCCTTTTATGGTGTGACCCTTTAGGTTCTCCATATTAAGCCGGTTGTGAATAAATCAATTAGAACAATTCTAATCTTATTTAAATAAATAAATTAAACAATTAATTTATTTAAATAAATAATATTTATTCTCTGATAGGGATAAGCCTCCTAGCGATCAGCGACTTTCCGGATAATATAGATTTCAACATTAATCATTAAAGAACCTTTGAGTAAATAGTTCAAAGTACAATTCAATCCTTCCACCATATCTGATGTCCCAATTAAATATAAGACATGGAATTCTTTGTCAAGTCTTATTTTATTTAATTATATGTATTTCGATCCTTAAATGCCTGACTCAAATAATGCAAATTAGAAACTCCTTTCTAATTTCATTACGCCTTAACGCCGAGGACTCTTTGGGTTGTCATTTATCGAATCACATAGGACATTTCTCTTCTTTTATTATTAAGTGGTAGATTCTTTATTGATCATACATTATCTCCATATACAACTTATTATACCCAAGCATACCCTTTGATATACCCTAAGGGTCTTAAGGAATAAGTCAAAGTATAACTCATCATACGAAGATACTATGATGATCTCAAGTCAAGGATTACTTGTACTACTATCACTCTGAGAATTCCTATTGTGAGGCAAATAAAACTCCATTAGGTATTCCTTAGCGAGCCGCGTTCGATGAACTTATTCTCTAATAAGCACACTACATACTTGCTTTAGTGTCTCACACAAATGATCATGAGATCAATCATCCTCATCGATGAGCAAACAGCGTATGTACCGATCTATCGGATTCACTAATCCCCGATTTAGTAATCAATGATTGGGAACTATTTTAGTTTTAAGCTTTCTAAGAATTTAGATCTCATTAGAATGATCATCATCATTATTCTAAAAGCATTGCTTAAAACTATGGGTTTATCACATATTATAAAAACGACATCATGTAGATAATTAAAAGCCTTTAATAAATTAATACTTTTATTAATAAATGAATAAGATTGTTACAAAGTATATGCTTTATCATCAAACATGATTGGCTTGTATGCATATTACTTTCAATCTCCCACTTGCACTAAAGCCGATCGTCGTGGTATCTTATACTCTTCTTCTCTAAGTGGCGATTATCCTGCTTTGTTGGATAAGCTTTAGTTAATGGATATGTAATGTTGTTGTTTGAGAGTCCACTATCTCTATAGTGATTTCCCATCTTTCGATGATTCTAATAATCAAATGAAAGTGCCTGACACATGTTTAGATCCAAGATGAGACTTAGGAACTATTCTAGTTACGTAATGAACTTTTAATCCAAACAATCAACTTGCGACTTCATTTATAGCTATATACTTTGTCTTTATCACTAAACCAACAACTCTTTCTTTATTTGGAACCTTTCGATTCTTTGCTTTATTGAAGATAACGCTTTACCTTAAAGTGGATTTTTACGTCATCTTAGTGCATACGAAAAACTTGAGTGCATTAAGCCCTCTAGTTTTAATTTAGACCCACCATGAATATGATCACATCCTTAGTCTGCGGTTAAGCACTTTAAGATGTTTTCATTGACTCGTAGTGAACTTCTCCGAATATGGTGATCGACATCAGGTCTCGTATATTTCATTGCATACATGATTGTCACTCATGCGATCTCTCTTTTTTAAGAGTTTGTGGGGACTATTAAGAGATACACTCCATAGCTCATCGACATGAGACATCTCTTGGAGTTTGCCATGCTAAGCGACTTTAGCATCAAATGAATATCGTTCCTTGGGTTAAGTCGAGCATCCTCTTAAATCTATCTATATAGATTTTATCCCCGATTAAGATACTCTTCCCAAATCATTCATGGAGGAATGTTTGAACAACTTTATCTTTCTTGATTGTAGCATAGTATGTATGTCATTCCTTGTAGTAGTATATCAACATATAATATTAGGAATTTCACGGCGCTCTTTTGACCGACCCTTTTGTACACACTAGAACTCTTACCTCATCGTATGTAACTCTGGATCATCATCTTCTATGATGTGTACCTCATCATCATCATCATCATGATGAATCCATACCTCCTAGGTATCTTTGGTACTATTCAGTTCTGATTGATTTGTGGTATAATAAGGTCTATCTCTGAGTTCCTCTTATTTGACTTATAGTGTTTTTGTGGTTCTTGAACTCTTCAAGATCTATTATCCTCCACTAGCCCTTGATGATAAACACCTTTATCTTAGAAAGGCGTGTTTCATAACAAACACCTTTTGCTAAGTAGGATTATAGAACATATACCTAAACTTACTTTAGGATGTCCCAAAAAATGTATTTGTCAAATCTTGTCCCAAGCTTATCCTTTGAAACCTTTTCACATAAGTTGGACAACCCCTTATCTTAACATACTTAAGATTAGGAATCCTCACATCCATAACTTTTATGGAGTCTTGGGGTGGATTTTGAGGTTACCTTTTTTCGTGATATGTAGCCATTTCTAGGACATGACCACAGAAGGATCTTTGGAATGTCGGTAAAATCATTATGGACCACACCATATCCAACAAGTGTGATTTTTCATTCGGATACATCAATCGATTATTGCGTATCGGGGTGTCCATTATGAGAAAACCATTTGAGATGATCTAGAAACTTATTGCACAAGTATTTATTCCTTGATCTAATCAAAGAATCTTAATACTTTTTGCCAATTTGTTTCACTTACGAATTCTTTGAACCTTTGAATAATTCACACTTGTATTCAACAAATACACACATTCGACTCTTTGAATGATCATCTCCTTTTCTTATACTAATTTGTTCGATATGCAAAATTATTTTCATGTAAGTCAGTATACAAAATTTATTAAGTAATATTCGATTCTATACAAAACATTATTATTATAAATAGAACAACAATTGTTCTTAATTATAATACCAAAAATTTCATTGTCAACAATGATAAAATGGAAATAATATTTTAACAAGGCTGGAATACAATAACAACTTATTGACTTAATAGATTTGCCGTAGGCATTCTAAACTATAAGTTTCTATGGCTAATATGGCAACCTTTGCTACATTTCCATACATAGGATTACTTATATTTGTTTAGCTTTCTACTTCTGCTTGGTCCTTCATAAATCTATATTTATGATAAGCAAAGTCGGTATCAATACCCAAGTAGAACCTTGACTTAAAGAAAAATTTATTTCAATCATGAACAAAAGCGTATTATGTAGAAACTTCACTAAGCTTCTTTGGTTAGCCTCTCTGCAAGATGCTTCTCATGAGTTTCTTCCGGTGTCGGGCTTATTGCGGTGGAAGCAAACTCCTTTTCTTTATCCGTATCGAGTTTTGTTCTTATTATCCTTTGTTTATGCCTTTCTATTTACCTTCTTTGAATCGTTCTTCTTTTGAGGAAGATCCTTTGGCCCCTACCGGTAAGACTTGATCTTTCTTGGTTGGAAAGTGACTCTCAACATTTTCAATATGTTAAGCAAATCGGTGAGGTGATATCTAGCTTATTCATATGAAAAATTCACAACAATTGTGAAAGGAGTCAGGGGTGAGTGCAAGATCAAATCTTGGCTCGACTCTCCATCCATGACAAAACCGTTGTCTAATTGATCAATCAAATTGATTATGTTAAGAACTTTTTATGCATCTATAGTGTCATTGGCATTCTAGATCGGAAGAGCTCCTTAGATATCGATATCTATCGGTCTACTTTCCTCACCATCAACTACTTGATGTGCGGGAATATAGTAGAAGCATCCCATAGTTTCATCTTGTATTTGAAGCTCGTTACTCGTGGATCGAGCATGATGCGTTGAGAGCAATTGTGCATCATCTTGCCACTTTCTAAAAGTAGCAATCTCTTCCTCGGAGGCATTATGCGCAACCATTGCGAGGATAGGCGTATTAAGGACATAAGATAGCTTTTCGACTATGAGAACTATTCTCAAATTCCTTAACCAATCAGTTTAATTGATTACGGTTAATTTAGCATCTAATATGCTTGTGATGATAGTAATTTTAGACATTGTAAAATTACGTAAATGAATTTGTAATTAACAACATTTTAACATACATTCTTTTATTAATTACCAAAATAATTTAGGTCTTGTTTTAAATTGGTATCTCCCACTATTTTCTTCAAACTATATTACCCTCACTTATATAGTTAGGCAAAATCTAATTAAAGATTTGCTAGTGAGAATAAGGATCCCATTTCAAATGTATATAGCCTTGTGGTGACACAACAAACTATATATAAATAAATAGGTAGAACAACTTTTGTCAATTACATCAACTATCTGACTCCTTTTCTTTTTGCCTCTTAGATTATTTTGATCAGTGGTGGCACATCAAGAATCAAAATTATCAAGTTAAGTCGACCTAGCACTCCATATATTCAAAAAGAAAAATATCATCCTTGTGGTGACCTGACAAAACAATATTGTTCAATTTTCTTTATAAGCATCAAATGTGATAAATTAACATCTTAAATACTTAATACTTGCCTTGTGGTGACACAACAAACTCGTATTAAATATTTAATACTCTATTAATTTTTTTATCATGCTAGAAAGCGACGTTCGATATTCAAATATCTTTGAGCGCTTAGGACTTAATATAAAAATTGAGGGGTTTGTTATTAATTTGTCTCATCTTGTTTAGCGGCATTGCATATATATATATAAATCGCGTCGTATTAATGAACATGCGAAGCATGTTTGCATATATATATATATATATAGTATAAGCATGCACATATAGAATACTATATTCTACGGATTGATTATGGACTTTTATTCTAGTTTGGTTCACTAGAGCCACCAAGTGAACCAAAAAATTGAGCTCCCCAAGGGTGCGAAATAATATTTAAATATAACTATTACATTTAAACTTGGGGCTCCATTACAAGCGGGTCTTCTTAAGCGCTCCTTGCTCCTTGATCTCAATTTTTCAAAATTAATTCTAACTATTCCTATTACAAAACTATTTAAAATAAATAGAAACCTTGATCGTGATCGAGGGAAATACATGGGAGAGAGATAGAATTTACATTAAGAAAAATTAGAAGGCAGTCTGTGAGACCCCATTTAATAAAACCCCATACATTAAATGCATCAACTAAAATAAAATCAATCGCATTGGTGATAGTCCATAATCAATCCCATTTATTATCATACACATCACCATATGCATCGATAAATAACATTCATCTTATGAATAATAAACATTTAATATATATATTGATATCATTTAATGGGCAAATTTAGTTAGTATAAAATCTATTTTTGAATCAAAATAAACTCCTTTATTTTAATCCAAATTTAAATCAAAATAAAACTATTTTATTTTAATTTATCAATTTTGAATAAAATAAACTATTTTATTTTAATCAAAATCTTTAATCAAAATAAACTCCTTTATTTTAATTAATTATGGAATCGATTCCATGTATAAAAAAATCTTTAATTAAAATAAACTCTTTTATTTTAATTAATTATGGAATCAATTCATGTAAAAAAAAATCTTTTATTAAAGGAAACACGGATATTCTTTCTATTCACAAATAAACTCCTTTATTTTGAATAATATGAAATCTTATTTCATATTTAAATAAACTCCTTTATTTAAGGAAATTAGGATTCTCTTTCCTATTCACAAATAAACTCTTTTATTTTGAATAATATGAAATCTTATTTCATATCTAAATAAACTCCTTTATTTAAGGAAAGATGGATTTACTTACTATTCACAAATAAACTCCTTTATTTTAGGAAAAATAAAATCCAATTTCAACTCCAATTAGTTATCATGGAATCAATTCCAACTCTAATTAATTAGCATGAAATCTAATTTTAAAATTAAAATAAACTTTTTATTTTAATATTAAAATAAACCTTTTATTTTAAGATTAAAATAAACCTTTTTATTTTAATTATAAAATTATTTAAAATTAAAATAAAACTTTATATTTTAATATTAAAATAAACCTTTTATTTTAAAATTAAAATAAACTTTTATTTTAATTATATATATAATAATATATATATATATATATATATATATATAATATATATATATATATATATATATATATATATATTTATTTTATTTAAATATATATATATTATATATATTTGATTACCACGTGATCACAAACTCCTTTTTTTTTTTTTTTTTTTTGGCGGCACAAAAAATATATAATTCCTTTAAAAAAAAAAAATATTTGTCTTTCATGTTATCTTCTTGTTCCTTTATTTGATTATTAATGATGGAATGCTAAATATATATATATGAATAATATCATAATATCTTTTTTAAAAATGAAAATATATATATTAATTACATATCTTGATATCAATAATATGGTTTTATTTTAATCAACGAATTATCTTTAGCGATTTTTTTTTTTTTTTTTTTTATTTAATTTTTATCTGATAAAATTATGCCCAATTAAATTATTCTAAACACATATCAATATCATATCAAATTAAAACAATTAATAATTTGCATAAAGGTTTGGCTCACGATGCCTTTATTAGGTTTTAATAATATTCATAACCTTGATCAAATTGCATAAAAAGTGCGGAAGCGTGTAAAATCGAGTTTAAAATTTTTACAAACCGTATATACCGGATCACCCTTTATACATAATTATTAATTAAGCGAAAAGATGATAAAGAATAAAAAATCATACCCTTGAAGATCGAGCTTCCTCAGTACAAGTTCACCTCAAATCCTTTTCGCGTTCAACTTGAATCCACGGGTTTGGTTCCTTCCTTTGATCGGCGTTAGCCACCCGAATGTTTGGCCTCTGGGGTGATCCACGAGGAAGAAGAAAATTCAAGAAGAAGGGTGGTTGGCTAAACCCTAGTTTTTTCTATCTCTATAGAAAAGGCGTACTCTCAACAAATTGGAATTATTACGTGCTTTGTTAAAAGTCAACAACCCATACCACCCATAATAAGACTCCTCTTATTTATAGATGTGGGCAACCCATCTTAACAATTAAGGAATTGGTTTTATTTAATTAATTAAATTCTTTTAATTAATTAAGCTCCCTAATCTTATTAGGGATAATTAATTAAACTCCTTTAACTAATTTTCCTTCCTAATCCGATTAGGAATAAATGAAATACTTATATTAAATTAATTCCTAAACTCTTTTAGAAATTAAAATAATAATAATTGTAATAATATTAATAAGACTCCTCTTATTAATTTATATTTAATATTTCTAAAATATTAAATAATAAATATTAAGCTATTTAATTTATTCTATCACCATAGATTAAATTAAATATACATAATTTATATTATTACGATTATGCCATTAACTTCTTAAATAATTATTCTTCCTTTTATGGTGTGACCCTTTAGGTTCTCCGTATTAAAGCGGTTGTGAATAAATCAATTAGAACAATTCTAATCTTATTTAAATAAATAAATTAAACAATTAATTTATTTAAATAAATAATATTTATCTCTGATAGGGATAAGCCTCCTAGCGATCAAGCGACTTTCCGGATAATATAGATTTCAACATTAATCATTAAAGAACCTTTGAGTAAATAGTTCTTAAATGATTCAATCCTTCCACCATCTGATGTCCCGATTAAATATAAGGCATGGAATTCTTTGTCAAGTCTTATTTTATTTAATTATATGTATTTCGATCCTTAAATGCCTGACTCCAAATAATGCAAATTAGAAACTCCTTTCTAATTTCATTTACGCCGCTTAACGAGGACTCTTTGGGTTGTCATTTATCGAATCACATAGGACATTTCTCTTCTTTTATTAGAAGTGGTAGATTCTTTATTGATCATACATTATCTCCATGTACAACTTATTATACCCAAGCATACCCTTTGATATACCTAAGGGTCTTAAGGAATAAGTCAAAGTATAACTCATCATACACGAGATCTTATGATGATCTCAAGTCGAGGATTACTTGTCTCTACTATCACTCTGAGAATTCCTATTATTGGGCAAATAAAACTCCATTAGGTATTCCTTAGTGAGCCACGTTCGATGAACTTATTCTCTAATAAGCACCTACATACTTGCTTTAGTGTCTCCACACAAATGATCGTGAGATCAATCATCCTCATCGATGAGCAAGCAGCGTATGTACCCGATCTATCGGATTCACTAATCCCCGATTTAGTAATCAATGATTGGGAACTATTTTAGTTTTAAGCTTTCTAAGAATTTAGATCTCATTAGAATGATCATCATCATTATTCTAAAAGCATTGCTTAAAACTATGGGTTTATCACATATTATAAAAGCGACATCGTGTAGATAATTAAAAGCCTTTAATAAATTAATACTTTTTTTATTAATAAATGAATAAGATTATTTACTTTTCAGGAAAGTATATGCTTTATCATCAAACATGATTGGCTTTCTTTATGGACACAACTAAAGGAAAGATTTGACCACCAAAAATTAGTCGTTATCCCTAATGCCAAATTTGAGTGGCTTAATTTAAGGCTACAAGATTACAAATCAATTACGGAGTATAGTTCCAATATTTATAGAATAACCTCTACTTTGGCTTTGTGTGGAGATCCAGTTTCTGAAACTCAAATGTTAGAAAAAATGCTTTCAACTTTTCATCCCACCAACATGATTCTGTCACAACAATATAGACAAAGTAAGTTCATAAAATTCAGTGACTTATTGTCTATCCTCCTTGTTGCAGATAAGAATGATGAATTGTTGTTGAAAAATCATCAAGTAAGGCCAACGGGTGCTACCCCATTGCCAGATAATAACAGCACGTCATTCCAGCAGAATAAACGTGACAATAGATGGCCATATAATAAGAAGCCTTGGGGACGAAAGAATAAACGAGGCCATCATAACATCAAATTCCAGAACCGCGATAATTCAGGCCACCAGAAGTGGCAAGTGTCTGAGTCGGGTAAAAATAAAGAAAATGTAGCACATATAAAGAACAAACCAGATGTTTGTTTTAGGTGTGGGATGAAAGGGCATTGGTCGCGTACCTGTCGTACGCCGAGGCATCTGGTTAATTTATTCCAGGAGTGTCAAAAGAACAAAGTAATGGAGGCAGAAACAAACTTTGTTAATCATCAATTGAATATTGTTGATGTTCCACCAATGAACCAATAACCAACAATGAGGAAAATGTTGTTGATATTACTGAACCTTCTGAAAGTATCTTTTGGGATGTAGTTTAATTTTTGTTTTAATTAAACACCCTGCATGTATAATATTATTAGTTTTCATTCTATACGTGGTATGTGTTTCTCATGAATAAAATTATAAATGAAATGTAACTTTTCTTATTTTTATATGTGTTAGACCATCTTTAATGGATATGGAGGATATATGTTTAGCAGACAGTGCAACAACTCATACAATCCTTCAAAGTGAGAAATATTTTTCACAACTAATCAAAGCTAAAGGAAATGTAGGAACTATCTCTGGCACATCAAATTTAATCAAGGGATTTGGATAAACTAGTTTCATGCTACCAAATGAGACACAAATTTTTATCAAAAATGCTCTATATCCTAGTAAATCAAGAAGAAATTTGCTTAGTTTTAAAGATATTCGACTAAATGATTTTCACACTGAAATAACCAATGAAAATGAAAATGAATATCTTCTCATCACTTCTACTATTTCTAGAAAAAAGAATATCCTAGAAAAACTTCATTCAATTTTTTTTGGATTATATACTATGAAAATTAGAGCAATTGAGTCTCATACTGTTATGATTCCAAAAATCATAGATCCCAAATCCTTTATGCTTTGGCCCGAAAGACTCGGTCATCCAGGCACTTCTATGATGCATCGTATTATTGAAAATTCTACTGGTCATCCTCTCAAAAATAAGAAGATTTTTCCTAGTAGTGAATTTTCTTGCGCTGCGTGTTCTCAAGGAAAATTAACTGTTCGACCATCACCAACAAAAGTTTATAAAGAAGCCCCAAAATTCTTAAAGAGAATTTAAGGAGACATTTGTGGACCCATTCACCCATTGTCTGGACCATTTCGATATTTCATAGTTTTAATAGATGCTTCAACTAGATGGTCTCATGTTTGTCTTCTCTCTTCTCGAAATTTTGCCATCTCAAAACTTCTTGCTCAAATAATCAAGTTACGAGTTCAGTCTCGAATCATCCAATCAAGTCAATTCGACTTGATAACACCGCTGAATTTTCATCAATGACTTTTAATGATTTTTGTATGACTATTGGAATCTCCATTGAGCATTCTGTTCCACATATACATACACAAAATGGTTTAGCTGAGTCTTTAATTAAAAGACTTCAACTAATTGTACGTCCATTAATGTTAAGGGCTAACTTACCTACCTCAATTTGGGGTCATGCAATTCTTCACGCTGCAGCCATCATTCGAGTAAGACCAATGGCTCTTCATAAATTTTCTCCTCTACAGTTAATTTTTGGACAAATACCCAACATATCACACTTTCGAGTTTTTGGAAGTGCAGTATATGTTCCAATTGCACCTCCACAAAGAACTAAAATGGGAGCCCAACGAAGAATAGGTATTTATGTTGGTTTTGATTCTCTTTCTATTATCAGATATCTTGAGCCTTTAATTGGAGATCTTTTTACTACACGTTATGTAGATTGTCATTTTGATGAATTTGTATTTCCACCATTAGGAGGAGGGAAATTTTAAATAAAAAACTCTCTGAAATATCATGGAATGCATCAGAATTAAATTCACTTGATCCTCGTACAGGACAATGTGAAATTGAAGTTTAAAAGATGAATTTGAAATGAAAGATCTTGGAAAGACAAAATTCTGTTTGGGAATATAAGTGGAGCATTTAGCATCTGGAATTTTTGTTCATCAATCCACATATGCTAAAAAGATTCTCAGTCGTTTTCATATGGATAAAGCTCATCCTTTTAGTACCTCGATGGTTGTTCGATCTTTAGAAGTTGATAAAGATCCATTTGACCTCTCTAAAGTGGGAAGAAGTTCTTGGACACGAAGTTCCATACCTAAGTGCAATAGATGCTCTTATGTATCTTGTAAACCGCATACCACGACGATATTACTTTTGCTGTCAACTTGTTAGCAAGATACAGTTCTTCTCCGACTAAGAGACATTGGGATGGGATCAAACACATTTTGAGATACCTCCGTGGAAGTATAGATCTTGGGTTATTTTATCCAAGAGATTCAACGTCGCGATTGGTTGGATATGTCGATGCAAGATATTTATCAGATCCACACAATGGAAGATCACAAACAGGTTATGTATTTACATATTGTGACACGACTATATCCTGGAAATTCACAAAGCAAACCATGGCAACTACATCTTCAAATCACTTTCGGAGATTCTCGCTATATACATGAAGCAAGCGAGAGAGTGTGTTTGGTTGAGATCAATTATTCAGCATATTCAAAAATCATGTGGATTACTATCAATCAAAGACATTCCTACAATTCTGTATGAGGATAACGCTGCATGCATTGCTCAACTTAGAGGAGGGTACATCAAGGGAGATAGAACAAAACACATTTCACCTAAATTCTTCTTCACACATAAGCTACAAAAGAAGGGTGATATAGATGTGCATCAAATTCGATCATGTGATAATCTAGTCAACTTATTCACAAAGTCACTACCAAATGCAACGTTTGCAAAACTTCGAAAAAAGATCGGAATGTGTTGACTGAAAGACTTATGACAACATTTTATCAAGAAGTAATGAATTATGAATTCCTTTTGAGGGGAAGACTATACTCTTTTTCCTTAGTCACGGTTTTTATCCTAATGGGTTTTTCCTGACAAGGTTTTAACGAGACAGTCAATTAAGATATTTATGTAAAAGATATGTACTCTTTTTCCCTTCGTTAAGTTTTTTCCACTGGGTTTTCTTAACAAGGTTTTTAATGAGACATAATCTTCTATCGTAGAAAATCAGAGAAAGTGTTATAATATGATTCCCTCCTCCTCAGGGTGCTAGCCTGCCCTTTTCTTCTTCTCTTCTCCCGTGAACCATGCATTCCTTCCCCCTCCGTGACCTTTGCCTATATAAGGCAATGATACTATAGCAAATAAGTGAACTTCTCTCAATCTTTTCTCTCTCTTTATCTTTTACTTATTCTCTCTAAATTTATGCAATAATAAGAATATATGAGTATATTTCTACATTTTGCTAAAATTTTATAACATTTCATATGATGTCGCAACTAATTTTGAGTTTTGCTTAAGGATAGACTCGAACAGTCGAACTTATAATAATGCACAAAAAAAGATAAGAGACATTTACTTCTTAGGATGTGTTATTTATTGTTATTTTACCTTCGTCTTCAAATTTTATATATAAATTAATTTAAATTTAATACATTAATCGTGTATATACAAATGATATTAGGATCATGACGTCACTAATGAAATATTTATGTTTGATAAAATAACCATAATTTTAATGACGTGACATGTTATTAACACCATTCGTGCACACACCGTAAACTTTATACAAAATCATCCACTATATTTTTTATAAGCAGCATCCACTAAAGAATTATATTAAAAAAAAGCTAAACTAAATGCTTTATAATACTCCATTAATTATTTTTTTGAACAATTAAATTAAATATATATCTTTAAAAATATATATCTAGTTCGAAATAAAAGAAGTATGCATTAATATTTAGTGCGAAAATATCAATATTTCTTGTGAACGGATTTATGCATCAGAAAAAATGCTTATGTTCTTACTTATATTGCTTATTGGTCCAATATAAGAGTATGGTACCAAAGAACAAAAAAAGTCGAAGAACTGTATAGTTCTTCCCCTCTTGCCATACACAATCACAAAGTTGGAACTAATCCCATATCAAGTGGCTTCACCACCAAAATTTACCTTATCATTTTTAATAATTTTCCTATAAATATATTCCCTTCATGTCATAATCCTCCGCACATGAAAGTTGAAACCGGCTCATGCGTTTCCCAGTTTTGGCACATTAACGCGTAATTGGTTTCAAAGCCAAGTGGCAAGTTTTCTGTTGTTCCAAAAAAGAAAAAGAAAAGAAATAAAAAATAAAGGCACCCGAAAGGGCAAAAAAAAAAACACATGAGTGACATGATCATCATTATCCTGTATATTATGATAAACAAATCTTAAATGTTCTAAAAAAAATCTTTAAAGGTGGTGGTGTTCTAAACAGGGAATAAAATGATGCAAAGAAGCTTATTTTTTCTCACTGATTGCTACTAGGCATCAAAAGAGAGCATTTATTTCTACATTAGTGGGATTCTCATTCACCATTAGCCATTAGGTCATACCAAGTAGACCCATCAGCTCCACTCAGCCCTTGGCCACCCCAGAATTTCTTTCCCAAGTTCAGTCACACCCCCTTTCTCTTCTTCCTTTTCTGAATGCTTAGTGGGACACCTACACTAATCCATCTGCAAATATGCAGACAATCTTGATCATGAGAGTTATCAGTTCCTTGTATTTCTTGGTTCAGGTGTTGGGTTTCTACAGCCATGGCTCAACCAGGTTAGCTTTTGCCCACATGTTTTTGTTCATATATATGTCTTTATTTATATCTTTTATAATTTGGGTATTCATAATTTGTCCTGTTTTGGTAGTTGGGGATCACTATTTCATTTTTTGTATGATTTGGGAAAGCAATAATTTTGATGCCATTTTTAAATTTCGACTGATGGTTTATTTAATTGAATGGAAGAGGCAACTCCGTTGAAATATTGACAGTTTCATTTTAAATTTCAGTGTAACTTTTTTTTTTTTTTGTCAGTCCTGGTATGGCATAAATGAAGAAAATCACAAGTAGTTTGTTATTTTATGATGAGAAACCAAAGACTAAACCATCATTATAAGGTTATGTACTAGCCTCCTTTGAGAAATTATAAAAGATAAGAGACATTAATTACCTTGTGCTTGCATGTATGTGGATGTTGGGCCACAAAAGATAATTATCATCTGATATAAATGGAAAAATTGTTAGTACGATACGCTACTATGCTAATCTGCTGCATAATGGTTGGTAGAATTTTTTCAAATGTTTGTCGAAAAACTATATTGCAATTTATATGTGTACACAAACGCTCCTTCCTAATTAGTCCCTTCACAATTTTTTCTTGTTTGCAGAATCACCAAAAAGAGGAAAAGGATCATGCAGAGAGTCTTGCTTGGGGGTTAGAGCCAATCACGTGCCTGTTGCCTTTTTTCACTGGCATATCCATTTGAAGTTATTAGTAAACTGGCTAATACTCTTTTTCTTGTTGAGCCGCAGTTATTCATCCAATGGGGTTGATGTTGAAGGTTTAATGAGTCTATCTTCTGCTTTACTATAACCATTGTAATTATTGTCTTCTATATAAATTAGTAAATTACTAGGCATTGATTTGCTGAAACTGAACTTATATATAAATACAGGTATTTATAGGACATATATATATATATATATATATATATATATATATATATATATATGAATATTTGCAATTGGACACAAGGTTTGGTAATCTGAAGACATGGTCATGAGTGTCTTAACTCTATAGAGATGTATTAATCATTATGTTGAACGTCCATTCAATGTGATACTAAGTATTACTTAATCATTTTATTGTTTTCTCAAAATCACAGAAACACTTTTCAGATTTTAAATAACAACAGTCAAAGCCCAAAAATTTCAAATTCATATATGAAACAATCCATCAAAAATTTTCTGATCAGTTTCAAAAATCGTTCTGTTATGTGTGATGTTATGTATTTGAATAAAAGATGAAGTGCCGATTGTTTGTTTGATGTTTATTCTGACACCCTACTACTACTGCCAGTAGTGAGTGGTGGGTGCTGATAGTACGCAACATTGCATATTCATATGATGGATGGCTTCCTTTTTATGCACTGTTTCAGGTGAAGCTTTGGTTGAGATCCTAAAAAGTTTGAATGATTCCGATCATAGAATTACAGATTGGAGTCACTTTCTCGTGAGCCCTTGCTTTACTTGGTCTCATGTTACTTGTAGAGATGCACACGTCATATCCCTGTATGTCCATGATAAATGATGTTGTTTCATTAAATTATAATTATTTTTTGGTTAGTGGTTCAACTAATATATGTATTTGAAGTAGATCATAACAAGAGAGTTTTATATGTATATTTTTGCTTTTCTTTTTCTTTTCCTTTTTTCCCTTCTTTACATTAAGCTTGTGAGTAACTACTTTTGCAGGAGCTTGGGTTCAATTGGGTTTTCTGGAACTCTTTCGCCATCAATTACAAAACTGAAGTTTTTGGTCAGCTTGTAAGTTTTACATATAATTATTGAATTGCATTCACGTATATGCGTTGCCTCATACTTCATATTTTATGGCTTACTCGGTCCTTCTCATGTTAGCTGCTTCAACTTGAATAAAGTTACATATTATTTGTACGTTCACTGGTCCTTTTTGTCAAGATGGAAGAATCATGGATGAGATTACCAGGATACTTATTAAGAATACCTAAAAACCAAGCAGCATCTTAGAAGCAGATTATGAACTCATGCTTTAGGCTTTGGGCATCAGTTGTGGGAAATTGGGAATCCTGCCTTGTGAAGATTGATAATCTTCTTCTTTAACCCATTTCTTCTTTGCCTGCCGTGGTCCTACTTCAAGACTAGTTCAAATTATGAGAATACCATGAGTAATTTTGCACTTCATTTATTTTGTTGACACACACACACACACACACACACACACACACACATATATATTCATCTATATTGTACTTCAAGACACTAGTTCAAATTATGTATGTGTGTGTATATATTAGTGTTTGAATATATAGGTCTAAATTATATTTGATAGCAGCTCTTGATGATTTTTTCAAGGACCAAGCAAAATCATTGATTGTTAACTAAAAAGCTTCCATTTCATGCAGGGACTTGCATGATAATAATCTATCTGGAGAATTACCTGACTACCTTGGAAGCATGTTGCACCTACAAAATCTAAATTTTGCACGCAACCATCTTCGTGGCTCGATACCAACATCCTGGAGTCAACTCTCCAACTTAAAGCATTTGTAAGTCTGCTCCTCTGCTTCTTGATGAACTCTTATCTAAAGGAAGAAATACCCTTTATTCGGAGAAAACTCTTGTTATGAAGTTTTGTTTACATGTAATACTTGTTGTCCTAAAGCATTAAAATCACCTCTGCATTAGGGTGGTAAGAGGAAACCACTTACGTGGATATATTCCTGATTCACTTGCAAATATTTCATACTTAATGGAACTGTAAGGATCACCTCTGTAACTGCTATCAAAATGTTAATTGAATTTCATGAGTTATCTGGCCTTCACTATTAGTTCTTTAGTTCCACCCGCCCATGTTAATGTTGCTATGAAATTATCTCTTTGCAGGGATCTTTCATCCAACGATTTAACTGGAAGAATCCCAACGCGATTGTTTTTGGTACCAGTATTCAAGTAATTTTATCTCATATTTCATTTTCCATTTGATGTTTAAATGTTTTATGATCTGAATTATTTACCTTATTTTGGAAAAAAAAATAAGGAGTGGTCCTTGATTGTCTATTATAGCAGCTTGTTGCTATTAGTAACTGTCAAGAAGGAAGAAGCTTAAGTTATTACGAACATGTTACATTTAATTTATTTTTGGGGAAACTTCTCTATCTTATGCATTTCAAATGCAGCTTTACAGGAACTCATCTTGCTTGTGGCACCAGTTTGCAGGAACCTTGCATTTCAAGTTCCTCACTTCCAGGTTTATTCATTTTTGCTGTTGCATTGCTCAATATCCTGTCAATATGACATGTACTCATTTTGATAAGTTTTAGATATTGCAGCAGTTTCTACCAGAAAATCAAAACTTAAGGTTGTTATTACTGGTGTAAGCTGTGGAGCTTTCTTTCTTCTGTTACTTGGGGCTATCTTCATGTACCGATTTCATCGAGTGCGTACATCCAAACATGATGTATTTGTTGACGTGGCAGGTATTGTTGGCTTCTCTGTTGTTCGTGTGTGTTCCATCAGCAGTTGATGTTATCTTTAGTTTTAATTTATGATATTGAACGAGATATTACATAAGAAATAATCCTTCAGAAACGGCATTATTGTCTAGCTTGCTTAGAAAAAGATCCCAAATAGGCATCTGTAGTTGGTTTGCATCTGCTTCTTGTTGTAAACCTTTCTATGCATCTCCTCACAAGCTATATTCTTAACAATTTAAAAGGGGGTTAGTATGAGAACATCTATGGAATCATAATTAATTATATAACAATTTTTATAATTTCATCAAACTAGTTCTTCTAGCAAACAGTCTAAAAGTGGTTGGCATATGCACCGACAGGAATATTACATGGCAATTGCAAGTATTCTAATATTCCATCTTACAACCCTCATAATCTAATAGATTGGATTAAATAGTCCATTACATGCAACCCAAATGCATCATTATTAAATAAAAAATGAGCCATGCTTAGTTACTAATTGCTCTAAAAGCTGAAGCTGTTAAAGAATATGTGCCAGCAGTGTATCTCATGCTTTAACACTTTCTCTTACATTCAGCACCTGCTCAAACACGAAGATACACTTGGGGGCATAATAACATGCACACGGGATAGAGTACAATTGCACTAACATAATGAGAGAAATGGGAGTTGGAGATTCAAATCCAAGACCTTCCCAAACCGTAAACCCAGTTTTATTTAAGGCACGAGGGGGCACCGAGGCGCAAAGGTCTCCTTGGGGCTTAGGCGCGAGACGCAAGGCGAGTCGCACGCCTTATTGAAGTGAGGTGCACATACTAAAACATACAATAAAATATATATACAAGTATATATCAACTAAATATTCAAACTTCTATGCAAGTTCAACAAGTTCAATAAGCAAAAACCAATTAGTAGGTAAATATTCAACACCCATTTAATAATTTATCTTAAACAAAAAGTGATTAATTTATTATACATTTAGTTCCAAAAAAGATAGCTAAAAATACTAATTTTTATTTTTATTTTTGCTTAAGGATGCATTAAAATATCATCAGCAATTCAGTCCATCATCATCAACAAAAAAAAATAATAAAATAAGAAAAAGGCCAACAACAGTGTACAACTCCTATTATAAAGTATTTTTCTACTTATTCATATTATAAAGATGAATTGAATTCAAATTAGAGAATTCTCTTGAATTTATTTTACGAGCTTAAAAAAAATCATTGTCCCTTGCTAGACTGTTCCAAAAAAAATAGAGAAGTATGTTTAACTATAAGTCATCACTTTGACCAACACGTATACATTACTTCTTTTTTAATTGAAAAGTATGTTTAACAAGTACGTATATGTAACTAACCTGTGGGAATTAGTAACTAATTACAAATAGAAGAAGGGTAAGATAGAAATTCTCTCCTTTTAATGAAGGGCAGACAGGTAACTCTCACTTCAAAGACATCGTTTCCATACTTCTATCAGTCCATTAAAAAGGTGCCGAGTCACTCCATTTGGTGCTGAATCCAAAAGGAAGTTGCTGCGAAATTTCCTATTATTGACTGAACTATTGTTTTGTGGGAGGGTACCAATATATGATCTTTCAAAAGTTCATTAGAGAGGGCATGAATCTTCTTGTTATCATTTGATTAGAAAGGTTGCTTTAATTGTTGATCATTTGATTATATAGGTTTTTGTATTCTCTTTGGTATACTCTATAAGAACATGGATGGTGATGGTAGCTGATGACAAAATTCCAGTTTTCACACTCTTGGTTGTTCATTCTTTGAATTTAACTTGAGAAAGTATTCTCACTCCAGGTGAAGATGAGTGCAAGATCTCCTTTGGCCAACTCAAACGATTTTCCTGGCGTGAAATACAGCTTGCAACTGATAATTTCAATGAAAGTAACATTATTGGACAAGGAGGCTTTGGAAAAGTTTACAAAGGTGTTCTCTTAGATGGCACAAAGGTTGCTGTGAAACGCCTCAATGATTATCAGAGTCCTGGAGGAGAGGCTGCATTTATGAGGGAAATTCATTTGATAAGCGTTGCAGTTCACAGGAATCTTCTACGTCTGATTGGATTTTGTACAACCTCGGCAGAGAGGATTCTCGTATATCCGTTCATGCAAAATCTTAGCGTTGCTTATCGATTAAGAGGTATTTGCTTAACCATCCTATCTTTCTGCATTACTAAACAATGTTCCCCGTTAACTAAATTTTGTCTGCACAATGAAATGGTCCTCTTAGAAGTGTATAGAATTAGATGGAAGATGCAAGTTTAGTAATTACAATATAACAAATTGATCAAAATTTTAGAAACCAATTTTTTTCACGTTTCAGTGGCTTGAACTTTTACAATGATTTATCCAACTTCTTTTGGATAACTATTCATCTACTTGAAGCATCGACTGGGTTTTCTTAATTCATGTCAGCACAAATATTTAAGCATTTACTTGATCTCTTGACCATGTAATAGATCTAAAACCTGGTGAGAAAGGCCTTGATTGGCCGACAAGAAAACGCATAGCTTTTGGTGCAGCCCATGGCTTAGAGTACCTGCATGAGCATTGCAGCCCTAAGATCATACATCGTGATCTAAAGGCTGCAAATATCCTTCTTGATGATGACTTTGAGCCTGTACTTGGAGATTTTGGGCTAGCAAAACTAGTAGATACAAGATTGACACATATTACAACTCAAGTGCGTGGAACCATGGGACACATTGCCCCTGAATATTTGTCTACAGGAAAATCATCTGAAAAGACGGATGTATTTGGATATGGTATAACTCTTCTAGAACTCGTAACTGGTCAGCGTGCAATTGATTTCTCTCGCCTTGAAGAAGAGGAAGATGTTCTCTTGCTTGATCATGTAAGTACAAAGTCAGCTATTTAATTACTAAATATAGACTCCTCTTTTATTCTAGTAGCTTTCAAATTCCTCTATTATCCATTTGTTTTTAGTCTTTTGGGGTAAAAATAAAGTCAATTTTGTTGCCATTCTGTATTAGGTTAACGCATGTTTACTGTTTCGGATTTACATGAGAACGAATGGTTTGATGAGGGATGTAGGCATTGTAGAGGAGGGAGAATGGGATGGAGCCTGCAAAGTTTTTGAAATAAATTTCCTAGCTATAATATTTATTTATTTTCCAAAATAGTTTTCAAGTACATTTATTTATATAAACAAAGGCCCATGTTCAAGCTCACCCTAAGACCTCAGAACACGAGGTTGAATATCAAAGTACAGACTTCAAAATACCCAAGGTGATGGCACCTTCACATTGTTATTTTTAATATGAATATCTTATATATTTTGTTGCACCATTTGAAAAGTAAATTTATTTTTCTTGTTTATTTTTCCGATAAAACATACGGGGGGTAAACATTATTTGTAGTAAGTACTAAGTTTGCTAATATTCCATTTCACACACGGATATCAGACCACAGCTTTATGCAAACTTTTGATGTAATGCAAATGATTGGTTGTGCCCCATGCTTATAAATTTGAGCTGTTTCCGGATGAAGTCATTACTGCTAGTGATATCAAAGATATATGTAGAATTCAATTATTTGTATGTGTTTGGTTAGTACTATCGAAGAATTACTGCGATATAATTCCTGCAGATCAAGAAACTATTGAGAGAAAAGAGGCTTGCCGATATTGTGGATGAGCACATGAAGATTGCTGATCCCGAAGAAGTTGAAACAATCATTCAGGTTGCGTTGCTTTGCACCCAAAGTTCACCCGAAGAACGCCCGAAGATGGCAGAAGTCGTAACCATGCTGCAAGGAGAAGGCTTGTCGGAGAAATGGGCCGAGTGGGAACAGAATGAGGAAGTAAGAAACCGAGAATTCTCACTTATTTCTCACCAATTTATTTGGTCTGAAGAATCTACACATGAACAAGAAGCTATACAATTATCGCAAGCCAGATAGAAAGTAATGTTTTGTTATATTGGTGTTGGAGCTAACTTTAATTAGATATAAACCATAGTATTAGCTTGATGAGTGATGCTACATTTCTAGCACTCCATGAGCATCATTGTTCTCAGTTTCAGCAGGAAGGGAGTGCATAATATAGTTTTTAATACATGATACTGTGACTACTGTCTACATTTTGTACAAGCTTTCAACAAGTCTGCATGGATTATAATTCCCTTACTATTAATGTTCTTATTTTCTCTCCCTAGGCTCAACTTCTCAGAATGCTTTGAACTTTTATGATCACAAGTTTGTTAGACATGCACATGTACTTGTCTTGATCGAGCTTCAAGATTATTATTTTTTTGACAAATTGTTTGAAGAGAATTTACTATTTTAAAACTTCAAAGAATTCATTTCAATTTCAAAATATAAAATATAAAATTGTAGGATTTGACATTAAAAATTAAATAAAAAAATTTAAAAAACAAAGGGATCAGTAATTATAAATGGTCGAACTGAGTGTAATTCCAAACAAGTTAAACTATCTCTATAATGGAGTTAAACTCATTTGTCTTCTCGATTAATAAAATGGACTTCTACTTGAGCAAAGCTCAAATTTAACTTTGCTCGAATAGTATCTGTTTGACTTTGTCATATTTTAATCTTAGATTTTGATGATGATTTTCCACTAAAATGTTTACTCATATATGTACATGATATTAATGAGACAATAAAGGAATTCTTGAACATTTGATTGAAGACATGAAGTTTTGAAGATTTGCTCGAGTCATTAGGAAATAAATATAAGATCCTAAACTCTAACGCTCTGTGTGAGTTTTGAACAGAAAAGAAAATAATAGAAAATTTAAATTAGACCAGAAAAGAAAAAAATAGAAAACTTGAAGTTTTCCTTTGTGTTGTTTCTGAGTTATTAATAGAAAAAAATAAAAAATTTAAAATTGAGGACATGAGTTATAATTTAAAATTTATTATATTAAAAATTGAGGATAATATGGGAATTATAAAAATATTAGTTACTCCAATTTTTTTTCCGTTCAAATCAGGCCAATTTTGGACGGAAAACTTTGACAGGAAAAGTAGCCAAGTTTTCTATCCATTTCTTTTCTTTTTCGTTTATTAAAAAACTCAGAAACATAAGAATTGAAAAGAAAACTTAAATTTTCCGTCCATTTCTTTTCTTTTTTGTGCATTTTAAAACTTTGAAATAGAGCGTAAGATTTGCATTGAATCATAAATATATTTATGGAAGTAATTTAAATTATTATAGAAATGATTAATTAATTATGGAATAAATTGATTGGGTATTTAAATTAATATGGAAGTGTTTAATGCTAAAAATCTAAATATTCCAAATCTCAATGAGCTGCCCAATCCATTTAAAATATGTCATTTTCCTTCCATAAATAAAGATTCCTTAAACCGATTCCATAACAAAAGTTGTTCATTACTATATATATGGGATCTATCCATAGCAAACATTATAAAAAGGAGTATAGCCTTATAACAAATTCTTTATTGTCCATCTGAATATTTAACAATTAATATGACTTCCGTCCGCAGTTTAGCTTTTATTATTTCGCAGTTTAATACTGCGGATAAGACATATGACCAAAATATCACTCTTTATAAAAGTTTTCGTCTATAATATTGAACTGCAGACGTCAAGTATTTTTGGCAAATTAGAAAACGACGTCGTTTCGTAGTTTTCTAGGCTTCGCATTATTAAACTGCGGATGTCAAATACTGTAAGATTACTTCGAGAATGGGACTATGACGTATTACCTCGAGAAGGATTCGGCTAGACCTCCGCAACTCATTTTTTTATAAAATAAAATTATGCTACTTATGGGTTATGGGATTTAAACACAAGACTTGTAAGTAAATAAATAAGAGTTTAAACCAACTGAGTTACAACAACTATTTGTTTTTAATACAATCTTCAATATATTGTTTCTTTACTTTTGTTCAAATTTTACTATTCTTAAAGATAAGTTGAAAATATATTAATTTTGTAGATATTTTTTAGATGCATTTTTATTATAATATTTTTTAAAAATATACTAGAAAGTGTAAATAATCCAATTTATTTTACTTATAAAGAGGTGTAAAGTGAACTGTATTTTCACAGTCAAAGTTGGACCCATTTTGTAAGATAGCCTATAATGAAAGTGCAGGAGGTCAATAAATTGATTTAATAACTTGGGAAGCATTAATGGGCCAGACTAGTGTAGTGACATGAGATGAAATATATATTTCTCCCTCAGTCCCTCCAATATAAACTGATAAGTAAATATATTTCTCATAGTTGTGCCCAAAAAGCTTTATCTCTCGAAACATTTTAATAAAATTTTATTTCACATAAATGAGAATATTACCTCCTTTAGTGAGAGAACAGAATGTTGTGAACGGAGTAGTAATGTTCACAACGGAGTAGTAATGTTCCCCAACGGCCCAACCATAAGCAGGACAAGTGAGGGCATTTGTATTATTGTTTATTATTTATTATTAATTATTTTTATGACGTCCCCAAAATAGGTATACAATACCCATTCGGAATTAAATCCAAAATCATAGTCTGATGTAAATAACTACAACTTTATTAATACAATTGTACGTGCAAAAATACGACAACACATAAATTGTGAGTTTAAATATAAATATTGTCATCAAAGCAATATCCACACTCAAATAAGTCCTCATTATAATTATTGATACCTTTATTTTACAAAATAGTGAGGACTACTAAAACAACTTCTAGAACCATCATTCCATACCACACTAGAACTCATTTACATTCTCGCCTCCCGAGAAGAAAAATAGAACAAAAGAAAAAGGGTGAAATTTCTAAATTGGCAAAGAAGAATATTATGGTAAGATAATATAGAACAAATTATCGTTAGTCTTCAATAGGAAAAAATCTGATAAAATACACTAGACAACAAGTTTCAGATCAATATTTGCAGCGAAAATAATAATTCATAGATGAGTTACGTAAAGAATGAAATATACTATAATCTATGAATTTAAAAGTCCATCATCAATATTTTATCCCTGTAACATCAATCAATATACATCTTGAATCAAATATTTATCTTTGCACTACAGACCAAAAATATTCATCAGTTGGTCATGTTCATCTCAACACATGTTCATCTTTGCATTACAAGCCAAAGATATTCATCAAAAATTCATTCATCTTTGCACTACAGGCCAAAGATATTCAGTAATATCATCATTTAGGACTGAGAATAATGAAAAATATTTTAAAAAAAACGAATCCAGTGAAACAAAAGAACAAATATTAAGAATTCGTACTTTAAACAATCCGAGTTCAAAAATACTTCATAAATAATCTTAGTGAAGTAAAATTCAAGAATGATCAAAATATGGATATAATCAAAGCTAGTATCCATAATAGATATTTTGGACAAAAAACGAAAAATTTAATTTTTCTATGAATAGTGCCATATTCGTGAATAGTACCGTATACGTGAATAGTAATCCCGACACTCAAAGACAAGAATTTCACAAGAAAAATCTTACCAATATTCCGGCATAATGATATTAGAAGAAATAATATCATTTAAAAAAAATAATAATATCTCTTACCTTCAAAAAGACAAGATCTTACGATTTGGAATTTGGATATAGTCTTTGAAGGAACTCAGATCAGATAGCAACACTTAAAGTATCAAAATGCACACAAGAATATTTCGATAATATAGAGAGAAAACTTTAGTTTACGGTGTGATTTTCAATTCTAACCTAAGCATCTTATTTATAGGAAAATGCTTAGAACACCAAAGCAAAAAATTTAATATAATATTAATATAATATTTCTTAACTTCCTACGCACATCACCAGCCCACAACATCAGCCACCCACCCACAATAAATAAGAAAAACATTTTTCTTAATTAAAATATTATAAACTTCAAAAATTAAGTATTCCAGAACTTCGAAACTTCAATAATTCATAATAAATAACCCTTTTATCAGAAAAATTCAAATCTTATATCCATTCCATAGGAAATTTAATTCTCTACAACTTTGCAGAAGAAAGATTTTCCAAATTCCAAACAGAAATCGACCAAAATTCACATACGGACGATTTTACAGGCTATAATCAAATTTCAGTCAAGAAATGAGCCCACGGACATGTTTAACATGTTTTAAACAATTTTTGCAACATAAATATTATTCCTCCTCATATATTCATATATCCCATATTCATTGTAAAAATATCACCATTATTATATTATTAAAATATAATAATATATTTAAATGAATTATTTTATCAGAAAAGATAAAATATCAATTTTTCAACAATTGTCACTTTAAAATTTTCTCCATCTATATCCACATAAAATGAATATATTCCTTATCATATAAATCAATAATTAATTATTCACAAATAATATTATAGAATCACAATATCGACAACCAGGCCGTTCCCAGGAAAGAGGGGGCTTTCCAATAAGGATTTCTCCTTACTGGCGCGCAATTAGGTGACCAAACCTCTCCTTAGACAGAACTTTCTAGACATTGCCAATAATGCTATCTAATAATATTATTCAAATAATATGAATTATTGATTCGATAAAGGAAAATACTGTGTAATGACAATTATTGAAACAACAATAATATAAAATATCAACGCAACAATTATTGAATCAATAAAATAAAATATTGAATAATAATAATTCCTGTAACAATTATTGAGTAGTGCCTTCTTACGTAAGAATCAATAATTGGTGCAATACCGTGTGCTATTGTGTTTTAACCACGGGTATTCTAACAAAGATTAATAGTGAATAACTACACGCAGATTATTTATAAACAACTTATACTTGTCGTTTTCTTCATCCAATCGCTTTTCGTTATGGGGCCCACACAAGGTTGCGCCGTCATACGAATATTCCCCGATAGTAAGAATATTTCACGACCAAACTAATATTCCTCGACAACAATGAATATTTTATAACCACTTGCTTATTTGAAATATTTGCGCATTTTACCCATAACTAACCACATTAATCAAATCAACCCTTACTATTTCAAAATAATAAATAGAGGAAATTCAATTTTATTAATAATAAGTTAGGGTCTTACAATTTTATTTTTTTAATATTTATTATTATTACTATTATTATTGCAAAAAAAGGAAGAAAAAGGGTGTCGGTAGGTAAATATTAACTAAGAGCCACGGGCCTCATACTAGCAAAACTATCAAAACCCGAAGCCATTTGGCTGGGCGACCATATGGTCTTACCGGCTCTCTCGCCCCCACCCGTTGCGTGTCTAGATTCGATTTATCGGAAGGAGGGAGTTAATTTGGCATATACTTCCCGAAGCGAAATTACAACTTTACAGTCGGCTGAATTAAATATGAGTTGATGCTCCCAAAAATCATATTTTAACGCAAAGATTTTTTCACGCGCCTCAATCACGTAAAAACGCGTCCAATCCTACACAGTAAATACGTCAATACCAGAAAAAAAATCTGGTATTTATATTGTAGATGCTCCCAAAGATTTCAAATCATATTTCAAATCAGTTGGCTTAATTAAAAAATAAGTTGTTGCTCCCAAAGATTTTTTTAAGGGTGGGGCCCACATGTGGGGCCCACGTTTAAAAAAAAGTATTGTAATGGAAGTTCACGGGAGAAATTCATTCACGGATTTGAAGAAGGAATTATGGTGGAGTATTTATTTATATATATATATATATATATATATATATATATATATATATATATATATATATGATTAATGGGGGGTGGGATGGAAGTCACGGGCGTGACTTCCGTGACTTCTATATATATATATTATAATAAGTTTTTTTTAATGAAAAATAGAATATATTATATTTATTGAATATAATATTATTAATTTGAAAAAGAGAAAAAGAAGCGTCAGATATGATTTTGTAAAATAATTCGTCTGATTGTACTGTGCAGACCGTGAGAAATTTTTCTAAATAGTATCCTTTCCATTCTCCTATAAATAGGATACTTAGTTAGAATTAAAAATCACACCAGAATCAGATAATTCTTCTTCTATAATATTGAGCGTATTTCTTTCGAGTTTTAGAAAGCTTTGAGCGTAGAAAATTGTGAAAGTTTTCTTCAAGAATATCCCCGCTATACCAGTTGGAATACTCTTCTTTTCAAGGTAAGGGATGTTATTTTTGTTCAATATTCACTTGAAATAATATTTTCTTCCATACTCTGTAGTATGTAAGTAATATTATTTCGTTTCAGATTTCAAATTCTATACTCGTTTTGTTAAAAGTTTGGCTTCTATACTCCATGAAATTAGTAGAATATCCTTGATATTTGCGCTTCATTCAATAACTTTTCATGGAAATATTATTCTGAGCATTTTTTATAAGTTTTAATTTTTTTATGCCGGAATACTATTCACAGGGTACTATTCCCAAATTACTATTCACGGGGTACTATTCACTCGAGTACTATTCACCCGGGGTACTATTCATGATAAAAATTGATTCATTTTCGGTCCAAATTATTTTTGGTACAATATTATTCTTAAATTTTACTCCACAAAGCAGTATCATGTTGACAATTTGGACGTTATTGATTTCTGGATAAATAAAATTATAAATCATTAAAAATTTATCCTTTGCTTTCATTTATTTGAATTCTTATATCATTGTCATCATCCTCATGTTTATATTATGTTGAAAGTCATCTGTGGCCTGTAGTGCATAGATGAACTTGGTATGATTATGACCAGGGTGTGACGCCCCCAAAATAGGTATACAACACCCATTCTGAGTCGCCAAATAATGGTACAGAAATAACTATAATTTTATTAATACAATTGCCGTGCAAAATATGACAACACATAAACTGTGAGTTTAAATACAAATATTTTCATCTAGACAATATCCACACTCAAATAAGTCCTCATTACAATTATTGATACACTATTTTACAAAATAGTGAGGACTACTAAAACAACTTCTAGAACCATCATTCCATACCCCGACTAGAACTCGCTACATTCTCGCCTCCTGAGAAGAAAAATAGAACAAAAAGGAAAAGGGTGAGCTCAACTAGTCCAGTAAAGAATATTATGACTAAGATAATATAGAACAAATTATCGTTAGTCTTGAACAGGGAAAAATCTGATAAAATACACTAGACAACAAGTTTCAGATCAATATTTGCAACGAAAATAATAATTCATAGATGAGTTACGTAGAGAATGAAATATACTATAATATATGAATTTAAAAGTCCATCATCAATATTTTATCCCTGTAACATCAATCAATATACATCTTGAATCAAATATTCATCTTTGCACTACAGGCCAAAGATATTTATCAGTTGGTCATGTTCATCTCAACACCTGTTCATCTTTGCACTACGGGCCAAAGATATTCATCAGAAATTCATTCATCTTTGCACTACAGGCCAAAGATATTCAGTAATATCATTATTTAGGACTGAGGATGATGAAAAATATTTTAAAGAAAACGAATCCAGTGAAATAAAAGAACAAATATTAAGGATTCGTACTTTAAACAATCCGAGCTCAAAAATACTTCATAAATAATTATAGTGGAGTAAAATTCAAGAATGATCAAAACATGGATACAATCAAAGCTAGTATCCATAATAGATATTTTGGACAAAAAACAAAAATTTAATTTTTCTGTGAATAGTGTCGTATTCGTGAATAGTGTCGTATACGTGAATAGTAACCCCGACACTCAAAGATAAGAATTTCACAAGAAAAAATCTTACAAATATCCTGGCATAATGATATTAGAAGAAATAATATCATTTAAAAAAAATAACATCCCTTACCTCGAAAAGACAGTACTTCTGATTGGAATATTGGATATAGTGCTGAAGGGATCTTGCATCGTATAGCAACACTCAAAGTATCAAAATACTCACAAGAATATGCTCGATAATATAGAGAGAGAAAGAGAGAGAAAACTTGTTTCTGGTGTGATTTTCAATTCTAACCTAAGCACTCTATTTATAGGAAAATGCTTAGAACACCAAAGCAGAAAATTTAATAAAATATTAATATATTTTATTAAATTTCCTACGCACACAAACTTGGTCCAAAATCAGCCACCCGCCTCACCAAAATTCACAAAAACGTTTTTCATATTAAAATCATTTAAAACTCCAAAAATCATTTATTCTGGAACTTCAATAATTCATAATAAATAGCCCTTTTTTAGAAAAATTCGAATCTTATGTCCATTCCATAAGAAATTCAATTCTATACAACTTTGTAGTTTTATGTTTTTCCAAATTCCAAACAGAAATTAATCGAAACCCACATACGGACGATTTTACAGGCTATAATCAAATTTCAGTCAAGAAATGGGGTCCACAAACATGAAAAACATGCTTTAAATATTTTTAGTTACAAAAATACTCTTCCTCCTCATTTATTCATATATCCCACATTCATTGTAAAGATATCACCATTATTATATTATTAAAATATAATAATATATTTAAATGAATTATTTTATCGAAAAAGATAAAATATCAATTTTCAACAATTGTCACATTAAAAATTTTCTCCATCTATATCCACATAAAATGAATATTATCCTTATCATAGTAATCAATAATTAATTATTCATAAATAATATTACAGAATCACAATACTGACAACCAGGTTGTTCCCAGGAAAGAGGGGGCTTTCCAATAAGGATTTCTCCTTACTTGCGCGCAATTAGATGACCAAACCTCTCCTTAGACAGAACTTTCTAGACATTGCCAATAATGCTATCTAATAACATTATTCAAATAATATGAATTATTGATTCGATAAAGGAAAATACTGTGTAATGACAATTATTGAAACAAGAATAATATAAAATATCAACGCAACAATTATTGAATCAATAAAATAAAATATTGAACAGTAATTACTGTAACAATTATTGAGTAATGCCTTCTTACGTAAGAATCAATAATTGATGCAATACCGCAATTCATTGTGTTTTAACCACGGGTATTCCAACAAGTATTAATAGTAATAACTACTTCTGGCAGTTATTTATAAACAACTTATACTTGCTGCGTTTTCTTCATCCAATCGCTTCAGTTATGGGGCCCACACAAAGGCTACGGCTTGTCACGCACGAATATTCTCCGACAGTAAGAATATTCCACGACCAAACAAATATTCCCCGACAACAATGAATATTTTATAACCACTTGCTTATTTGAAATATTTGCGCATTTTACCCATAACTAACCACATTAATCAAATCAATCATTACTATTTCAAAATAATAAATAGAGGAAATTCAATTTCATTAATAATAAGTTGGGGTCTTACAACCTCCCCTCCTTATGAAATTTCGTCCTCGAAATTGACGTACATACCTGGTGTTTAAAAAAGGTGAGGATACCTCGCTTTCATTTCCGTTTCTAACTCCCAGGTCATTTCCTCAATAGCATGGTTCCTCCACAAAACTTTGACTTGTGGTATGACCTTTGTGTGTAGGACATGCTCCTTCCTATCCAAGATCTTGACAGGTACCTCTTCATACGTTAAGTCTTCGGCTATCTCGTCCGGTTCTAACTCAATAACGTGGTTCGGGTCTTTCACATATTTACGTAGCATAGATATATGAAAAACATTATGAACACGAGACATACTTGGAGGTAATGCGAGTCTATAGGCCACATTTCCTACTCTGTCAAGAATCTGAAATGGACCAATAAATCGTGGATTGACCTTTTCTCTCTTCCCAAATCTTATAACTCCCTTCCATGGAGCAACACGCAACAATACATAATCCCCAATACTAAATTTCACGTTCTTTCGATGAAGATCCGCATAACTCTTTTGTCAATCCCGTGTCGTTTGTATACGTTGTCGAATCATTTGGATCTTTTCTGTAGTCATACGTACCAACTCTGGTCCCAACAATGTTGCTTCACCCACCTCATCCCAACATACTGGAGAGCGACACTTTCGTCCATATAATGCTTCGAATGGAGCCACACCTATACTTGCCTGATAACTGTTGTTATAGGAGATTTCCACCAATGGTAAATACTTATCCCAACTCCCTTTGAAGTCTAGGACACATAGTCTTAATAGATCTTCAAGATTTTGAATAGTCCTATCTGATTGTCCGTCCTTTTGAGGATGATATGTCGAACTGAATAGTAAATCCGTGCCCATAGCTTTTTACAAGCTAACCCAAAATCGTGAAGTGAATCTTGGGTCACGATCTGAAACTATGGATACTAGCATGCCATGCAATCTCACAATCTCATTTACGTATATACGAGCAAGACGTTCAAGGGAATAAGTCTCCGTGACGGCAAGAAAAATGCAGACTTGGATAATCTATCAACAATAACCCAAATAGCATTTATGCCTTGAGAAACCGTGGGAAGACCCATAACAAAATCCATGGTAATGTGTTCCCACTTCCATTTCGGAATCTCAAGTGGTTGCAATGGACCCTTAGGCACTTGATGCTCCGCCTTTACATGTTGACAAGTTAAACACCTCGAGATAAACTTTGCAATCTCTCTCTTCATATTGTTCCACCAAAATGTATGTCTAAGATCATGATACATTTTGGAACTTCCAGGATGGATTGCAAATGGTGTATTGTGTGCCTCCATCATGATCTTTTTCTTCAAATCAGAATTGTTAGGAACACAAAGTCTGGAGTGGACTCGAAGTATTCCTTCTTCATCGATTCTTGCTTCTGGAATAACACCTTCTTGCACTTTCTTCTTCATACACATCAGCTCCGGGTCTGTGGCTTGAGCAACTTTAACTTTATCGATTAAAGTTGGTTCTATGCGTATACTTGACATCATTGCATGGGTCCTCGGAGTCTTGAATTTTATCTTCAGCTTTTTTAAATCACACAAAATGGGCCTTTGTGTTGACAACATCGCACTCGTTCCCGCATATGATCTTCTACTCAACGCGTCAGCTACCACGTTCGCTTTTCCAGGATGGTATTGAATGGTATGGTCTTAGTCTTTCAACAGCTCGAGCCAACGTCGTTGCCGCATGTTAAGTTCCTTTTGAGTGAAGAAATATTTGAGGCTTTTATGGTCTGAATATATCTCCACTTTCTCCCCATATAGATAGTGCCTCCAGATCTTTAGCGCGAACGAACATTTGCCGCTAACTCTAGATCATGAGTAGGATAATTCCTCTCATATTCTTTAAGTTGTCGTGAGGCATAGGCTATGACTTTCCCATGTTGTATGAGAACACACTCTAACCCTTTGCCCGAAGCATCGCTATAGATAACAAATCCATCCGAACCAGATGGTATTGTCAGAACAGGTGCCGAAATGAGT
The DNA here is from genome assembly GCA_020205615.1 of Panax quinquefolius. Lineage (NCBI taxonomy): Eukaryota > Viridiplantae > Streptophyta > Magnoliopsida > Apiales > Araliaceae > Panax > Panax quinquefolius. Next base: position 127,280,387 of record CM035153.1, on the reverse strand, counting down.
CTCCTCTTGAGCTCTTGAAAACTCTTCTCGTATTCCTCGCTCCATATGAATTTTGTATCCTTCCGAGTCAACTGAGTTAACGGAGTAGCAATTCGAGAAAATCCTTCCACAAATATCCGATAATAACCAGCTAAACCCAGAAAGCTACGTACTTCGGTCACCGACTTCGGTTGTTCCCAACTTTGTATTGCTTCAATCTTCGCCAGGTCAACAGATACTCCATGTTATGACACCACGTGCCCAAGGAATGCTACTTCATCAAGCCAGAACTCGCATTTCTTCAACTTAGCACAAAGCTTATTTTCACGAAGCCTTTGGAGTACCAGATTTAAATGGTGCTCATGATCTTCACGACTTTTGGAAGATATGAGGATGTCATCAATAAAGACAACAACGAACTGATCCAAATATTCCTTGAATATTCGGTTCATCATATCCATGAAAGCCGCAGGAGCATTAGTCAATTCAAAAGACATGACTAAGAATTCATAATGCCCGCATCGAGTTCTCAAGGCGTCTTTGGAATATTCTCGATTCTAATCTTGGTGATGATATCCGTAATCGAAGATCGATCTTTGAAAAGAATTGTGCTCCTTATAATCGGTCAAACGGTCATCAATGCGAGGTAGCGGATACCTATTCTTGATGGTGACATGGTTCAATTCTCGATAGTCAATACAAAGTCGCATACTCCCGTTTTTCTTCTTTACAAATAAAACAGGAGCACCCCAAGGAGATGTACTAGGACGAATGAAACCGATGTCCAACAACTCCTGTAGTTGGACCTTTAACTCCTGAAGTTCAATAGGAGCCATTCGATATGGGGTTTTAGAAATGGGCTTTATACCAGGTTCAAGATCAATAAAGAATTCAACTTCACGTTCTGGGGGTGGACCGAGAAGTACTTTAGGAAATACGTCAGGAAATTTACTAACAACAGGAATATTATTCAAATCCGACGTATCTTTATTCAAATCCATAACATGGGCTAAGAAAGCTTGACATCCATTTTTCAATAAACGAATAGCTTTATGACTTGATATGACAGTGATTGATTTTAATGGTTTAGTTGCTTGAATTCGCATAAACAAGGTTGGTTAGGAATATGAAAACTAACAACCTTATTTAAAACAATCAATTTTGGCATGATGAGTAGTTAACCAATCAATCCCTAAAATCACATCAAAAGTAAGTATCTTTAAAGAGATAAGGTCAACAGGTAATGTGATGGTGCCAACTTGGATCAAACAAGATTTATAAACAATGGATATGATGAAAGTTTCTCCTAACGGAGTTTCCATAGATAAATCAAAATCTAATTTCTCCAGAGTCAAGTTTAAACGTTGAGCACAAGCAGGAGAGATAAATGAATGGGTAGCACCGGTATCTAGTAAGGTATAAACTTCGCAAGAATTTATGATTAGCTTACCCGTGATCACCTCATTTGGGTTTCTCGCATTTTGACCAGTCACGACAAACGCTTTTCCAGGAACCATTGACTTTGACTTTTCTGGGATAGCCTTTTGAGTCACCATCCCCGCTGGACATGGTTTATTACAAGATAATCTCGAGCAATATGTCCTTCCTTTCCACAATTATAACATATCTTGAACTGCTCAGGGCGTTTAATGATATGTCCCTCTTTCCACATTAATAGCATACGATCGGTGGTCGTTCTCCTCCCTTAGATCTTCCAACCCATTACGTAATATAGGTGGCGAATGGGTGCTACATCGAATATCTTGGTAATTATAACCATACAATCATTCCATTGAAAATACAAAATCAAAATGAATGTAATTACTATCTTCTTATTACAATCAAAGTATAATCCTTCCTGTGTTCATAAACCGATTACATCAGTTCATAAAATGATTACATTTGTATATAATGTATAATATATACAAACATATTAATCTATTACACGATGTTAAGTATCCATCTTAGCTTTTTGCCCTTATCTCTCTTAGCATTCTCAAGACGTTCATCCTTAATCGCAATCATATAATTCACGCAAGAAGTGAGCATAACAAGCTCAACAAGTTTTAACAAAGGATAATAAGTAATACCACATTCGTGAATTATATGACAATTCCTACATAATCGAACAAATAGTTATGAAGTATTATGAAACAATAATACTTTAACATTTCATAACATCAATTCCCAAAGTATAGAGTAGATTAGAATTTCGAACCTATTCGATAGACCATGAAAATAGCTTTTGCTGTTTTCATACTTGAAAAGGATATCACAACACTAAGGTTGACATCCGCATTACTTACGAGCACTTCTAGGTGATCAAATTTATATAGTACTCTATGTTGATCAACACTCATTCATTAAACGATTTACATTTAATATTTGGCAAACTCGCGTGCCCATCGAATAATCGATGAAAAAATACTTTTGTTTGTTCATAGACAAACCTTACCTTCACATCCGTACCAATTACTTGGCATAGGATAGCGTTAACATTTCTATATAGAAAGATATGAATATCATTCAATCTATATCTTATGAGTAGTCTAGCCGAGTTAAACCTTGCACTTACCCTTTCTTTAAAACCAGTCGTGCAATTTAGTTCAATGAATCACATAAAACTTGGCTAACTTGAAAGTTAGACAAGCGTTAAGAAAGCTTGCCATCCAGCGTCTTCAAATAACTTAATCGACTGACCACAACCTTTACAGAATCTACATGATATATTCACATAGCACACTGTAATTAACTATCAAACAATTATTCGCATTGTTCCTACCAACTTCTTTCTCTTCTAAGTCTTAGTTAACTTAATATCATTACTAAAGTTAACTTGACTTATTATCCCTCGTCCTGGCTTATTAATCAACTTACGTTATTAACGGACTCTAACATCATTGGTGAAGTACCAACGTTGTTTACCAATTAGGGTTCATCGACAACACTTTTTGTTCTTCATTCATAACTTACTAACATACATCAATTCCTAAGTTTCAATACCATATACCTTAGTATAGTAGTATAGAATAGCTTTAATACACTTATGAAGTGTACAAACATTTCTCTTATAGGTTCCTGAACAATTGAAGTTCAAAACCTAAGTCATCTATCAAAAACCCCGCAGACTGCAGGCACCGCATGTGTGACTTATTACTAGTTCAAGATCGGCGCCATGGCGCGCCGCTAGCTAGTAGAGTGTGTCAAGTCGGCCTTGCACATGGCGAGACTTTACTCTATATCAAGTGGGTGTCATGGCGCCATTTAGTAGTAGATGTAACTACATTTGTCGTTTGGCGTTGCATGGCAGGCATTTAACAACATGTTCGCAGTCATGCGCGCGCTGCATCTCAGCACCAGAATTTTTCAACAGATAAAAATTTTAGTGAGATTCCCGGAGCCATAACTTCTTCGTTATAGGTCCAATTTTGTCCGTTCAAAAGCCTACATGTCATAAATGACATACTCTACGCGTTCATGTAAGAATTTGACACTTTCGAATCTGTTAACTCAAAATTCACTATCGAAGTTCATTTTCTAAGCGTCGTAAACGTTAATGAGCCGCTCAATGCTCGCTTTTCTTCGCGTTTTTTAAGTCAGAATCCGACGATTCTCGAACCCACAGCTCTTAAATACCCTATCTCACGTGTTGACATTGAAAAACACTGTTTTCAAGTCTCACGACAACTTTTGACCTCCAATCTGGAATTTCAACGTTTTCGACATTCAACGTCTATTTCCGTGAAATTTGCCATAACTTCGTTATTAACGTTCTCTAGGCCAAATCACATGAAATACTCCATGGATTTCATATCTACATCCTAACCAAGCAAGATGCATATATTAACGTATTGATGGAGTCCAATTGTTTATTAACAATCGATCTCAACAATCAATATTTTCATGTTTAAAACTATATCAAACCTTATGATTTCTATGAATTCACGACTTATAGAGATGAATCTATACTAAGTCATTCTTAATCCACTATACAAGACATACACCACCCATTTATGATTCTCCATGATAAAAGAAAACCAAAAGAGATGGAATGAAAAAGGAAGGAATATTACCTTTAAGAACTCTTAAATAATCTCTTGAAAACTCTAAGTCAAAGCTTCAAAAAGTGTATGATTTGATGAGTCTAGCTCTCTTTCTCTCTCAAATAATCTAGGTCAGCAATTGAAAAACTCCCAAATGACCAACCTCGCTTTCTATTTATAGAAAATGAAATGGGAGGCAATCTAGACAATAAACAACCCACCTCCTTACTATTCACACTTGGTCACCAAGTAAAATGCTTGGTGACCAAGCATCAATCTTGCCTTGCACACCAAGGGTCGGCCCACCCTTGCCCATGGGTTATCCCCATGGGTTGCCTCCCATGGGTTTTACCCATTCTAGTGACCCACCTGGCTCGATCCACGGTTCGCTCGATTTTCTTGCATTGGGCTTAACCAATCTAATATTGGGCCTTGAATTGGGCTTAACTAACTAATCCCTTGGGCTTGCTCATTCAATTGATTGGACTAAACATAATCCAACCCAAATGAATTAACATTAAGTCTTAACTTAATTCCCTAATACGAATCGTATTCTATAAGTATAATTCATATATTCTTCCCGTATAATACTCGTATTATAATCATATTGTACTTCAGATTAACTCATCAGATTATACATAGATACTAAATAATATCATAATTGTATAACACACACTTTAACATATAACGCAATTTTTTCTACGCATTTCATTTCTCTTCTGAAATCAATATACTCAACCCTTAGGTTTTAAGTCCGCAGCAGTAAAACTTCATTTGCCATAAATGAAATATTATTAGATATTTCATCTTATCTCGATATTCTATCATTACGCGCTTTCGAAATTTCAAAATAATTCCCTAATGTAAATGGATGAATAGTGTTTTTATTTGTAAATTTTAAAAAACATTTATTTTCATCTTGGAAATTCTAAACAATTAATTCTAGCACGTAGCCGCATTACTAACCACATTAGCACATTCTAGGTCATAAACGACCTTCACATAGCTTACTCATTAAAATAAATCAATTAAATTCATTTAATTCACATAATCAAATAAAAATTTAATTGTCATAAAAATCCGATTTTTCAAAGCGTTACATTCTCTCCCCCTTATAAGGATTCTGTCCCCGTAATCTAGCTTATAATTACATAAACAAATGAGGAAAATCTTCCTTCATTTTACTCTCGAGTTCTCCCACGCTGCTTTTCTTCAAAGATTGTGGTTTCTCCATAACACCTTCATCAAGGTATTACTTATTTTTTAATACTTGTTCCTTCCTATCAATAATTTGAATTGGAAGTTCCTCATAGGATAAATCTTTTCTATCTGGATAGATTCATACTCTATTACGTGTTTATAGTCCAGTTTGGTTTATAAGGATTTAACACGATTATACATGAAACACATTATGAATGCTGTTTCCATTTTCGGAGGTAAGGCTACTTCATAAGCCACCTCTCCTACCCTTCTTAAAATCTCAAAAGGTCCTACAAACCTTGGACTTAACTTCCCTTTCTTTCCAAAACGTATCTTCCCTTCCAAGGCGATATTTTTTAAAAAACAAAAGATCCTACATCAATTCTCTCTTTCTCTCGTGAGGATCTCAGATACTTCTTCTTCGCCTATCTTGAGCAAAGAACTAATCGAGCACGATTATCTTCACCATGTCCGCCGCTTGTTGTACCATCTCAGTCCCAACATCCGACGTTCACCCACCTCATCCCAACACAATGGAGTTTGGCACTTTCTTCCATACAACGCTTCGTAAGGCAAGCATGCCTATACTAGCGTGAAAACTATTGTTGTATTTAAAATTCCACCAACGGTAGATACTCGTCCCAACTCCCTTTGAAATCCATAACGCAAGATCTTAACATATCTTCAAGCATTTGAATTGTCCGTTCACTCTGACCATCCGTCTCGAGGATGATACGTCATACTCAATCTTAACTGCTGCTCCCATTTGCTCTTGCAAACTCCTCCAAAAGTTCGATGTGAATCGTGGATCACGATCCGACACAATCGAAATAGTACTCCATGTCCGGAAATAATTTCTCGACATACAAAACTTAGCTAATCGATCTAGGTTATACCTAACTCCTATTGGTAGAAAATGAGCCGATTTCTTCAATCGATCCACTATCACCCAAATAACATCGTATCCTTTTTCTTGTTGTTGGAAGTCCCACCACAAAGTCCATTGTGATGTGCTCCCATTTCCACTCTAGAATTTCTAACGGTTGCAACAACCCGCTAGGTCGTTGGTGTTCAGCCTTAACTTTTTGACAAGTTAAGCACCTACTAACATATTCTGCTATCTCCCTTTTCATGTTCTACCACCAAAAGTTCTGACGAAGGTCTTGATACATCTTCGTATTCATCGGGATGTATCGAGTACCTCAAACTATGAGCCTCCATCATTATTTCCTCCTTTAAATTGGTAATCATTTGGAACCCAAATTCTTCCTTCAAATGAAGTAATCCCTCCTTATCGAGGTTATACTTAGTCTTTTCTTCATCTTCTATCCTCTTCTTCATCTCGCTTGCATTCCTCGTTGCTCAATTGTACTCCCCTAACCCTGCTCCACTATGGTTTCGGTTGGGTTTCCATGGAAAATAACATTTCCACCGCCTCCTCTAATAACTTAACTTCTAACTCCATTCTTGCCATCATTGTTATCAACTCATTCTCGAGTTGTTAACATCGATAGCTTTCTCTCACCCTTCCTACTTAGCGATCGGCTACTACATTTGCTTTTCCTGATGATATAAAATATCACAATCATAATCTTTTATTAATTCTAACCACCTTCTCTCTGCTCTCATATTCAACTCCTTCGTGTGAAGATATATTTGAGACTTTTGTGGTCCGTGTATATCTCACACTTCTCACCATATAGATAATGCCTCCATATCTTCAAGGCAAAAACTATAAATGCTAATTCCAGATCATGAGTAGGATAAACCTTCTCATAATCCTTCAATCGACGCGACGATATACGTAATGACTTTGCCATGCCGCATGAGCACGCAACCAATTCCTTTATGTGAAGCATCGCTATACACTACAAAATTTCTCAGATCGTCTGCAAAGGACAATACAGTGTGCCTCACTTAACCTCTTTTTTCAACTCCTAAAAACTGTTCTCACATTTTTCAGTCCACACATACTTTCACCGACTTTTTTGTCGATTTGTCAACGGAGTAGCTATTTTAGAAAAGTCCGAATGAACCTTCTATAAGATCCCGCTAACCCCGTAAAACTCCGAACCTCGGCCATGCATTTTGGTTGCTGTTCCCACTCATTAACTCGCTTCTACTTTTTGTCGGATCTACGAAAATGCCATCCTTATCAATAACATGCCCTAGAAATCGCACTTCGCTCAAGCCAAAATTCACACTTCGTGAATTTTTCAGATACAACTTCTCCTTCCTTAGTGTTTCCAACACTATCCTTAAATGTTTCGCATGATCTTCCGACGCCTTTGAATAGACTAGAATATCATCAATGAACACTACAACTAACTTGTCCAAATATTGTTTGAACACTGCTCATCATATCCATAAATGCTACCATGCGATTAGTCAACCCAAACGACATCACCAAAAACTCGTAATGACCATAACGAAGTTCTGAACGCCGTCTTAGGTACATCCTCCTTCCTCACTTTTAACTGATGATACCCCGTATGCAAATCTATCTTAGAAAAATACTTTGCCCCTTTCAACTGATCAAATAGATCATCGATCCTGGGCAACAGGTATTTATTCTTAATCGTTAACTTGTTCAACTCTCTCGATAGTCGATACAAAGTCTTAACGACCCATCCTTTTTTTTTACAAAATATACTGGTGCTCCCAAGGAGACACACTTGGTTGAATGTACTTTCTATCTAATAGTTCTTGTAATTGAACCATCAACTCCTTCATCTCAATCGGCGCGCCATTCGATATGGTGCCCTTGAAACCGTGTCATTCCCTAATAATGATCAATTACAAACTCAACTTCCCCGTCCGGTGGAATACCCCAGAACTCCTCCAAAAAATACATCCGCTGAACTCTCAGACTATAGGTATCTGGTCCAAGGATGTTCCCACTCTTTGGGTATCCACAACATGGCATGATAACCTACACACCCTTTTCTCAACATCTTCCTAGCTTTCAGGTCATCGACAGACAACAAGAGCGTCTCTGGTGATTTACTATCAAGAACACTACCTTGGTTTTCTTAGAAAGTCAAGGTTTACGCTTTTCCTATGGCAATCTATTATCGCCTTTATGGTTAACCAACCAATCCATACCAAGAATTACATCAATTTTTTTAACCTTATTTGCACTCAAATCTACCGATAACTTATTCCTCTAATATCTACACAACAATCCTTATGAATATGTTCAATGGGGATTATCTCTTCATTTGCTACCTTAACGCCTAAAGGTATTGGTAACTTTTCGTGGATTAAACCTAATCGCTTAGAAAATTCACATGCTATAAAAGAACAAGTAAGCACCCGAGTCAAATAGCACATAAGCATTTATCTCATCGACCTAATGATACTTGCTACCACATCCGTTGATGCAACCGCATCTTGGATAATCATATTAAACGACGAGCCGAGGGTCTACCCATCGATGGTGTTGGTCCAAGAATGGCTAATTTACCACTACCGTAACCCTTATTTCCTCTAAACCCTTCTTCGGGCAATTTTTGCCATGTGGTCCAACGACCCACGCACAAAAAACACCCCGGTTCTTTCTTAGGGTTAGGATAGTGGGTGACAAATGCCCCTCCCCGCCCACAGTTGTAAGCACATCGATTTCCCTTTAAGCAGACTCTCACGTGAGTCTTTCCGCATGTCTTACATGCTTCCCCCCTTCGCTTGGGATCTCCCGCTTTACCCCAAAGATTCCTGTGGTTAAAACTCTTCCTCTTAGGCAAAGTTTTTCGCTCACCGGCAACTTCAAATTTTACCTTACTACCTCCCTCTAACTTACTCTTTTATTCTTTTCTTTTTGTGGTATCGAGACAATGCCTCACCACCACCTTTCGCTATAATCGCTTTTCCGTAATGGTCCGTAGGAAGCACTCTAAAAACCGATATTCTACTATAGAGCTGTGGTTTTAAGCCCCGCTCAAACTCCTGCGCGCCTTTCTCTCTCTCGTATCCACCGATGTGGAGCAAACCTCGCCAATTCATTGAATTTGGCAAGATATACGGGAACTCATTATATCCCCTCGCTTAAGTTCTAAGAACTTAATCTCCATCCTACTTGCATGCTAGTAGGGAAGTAGTTCTCAAGAAGACCTTCTTAAACTATTCCCACGTAATGCCTTCGCCCTAGCCCCACCCCGGTGAGCCTCCCCCACCAAGAGTCGGGCTTCCCTTCATCATGTAAGTCGCAAAAGAAGTCTTCAGGTTTCACCTACGCTTGTTATCACAAACGCCTTTTCAATTTTTTTTACCCATGTTCTGCTTTTCTAGTGGGTCCGCTGCCTCTGAACTCGTGGAGGACCCACACTCTTTAAATTCTGAAGGTAGTTGTTCTTACTACCCCAGAGAGCTACAGAGAATCCTCCCCACTTGGTTAAATGCAATGTTAATAAATTAACGAACTCAGATAGGTTATTAGACCCCCGATTCTCATTATGAGACTCGCCTCTTGGTTACGTTGTCTCCTTTCATGCATAATTTCGATTAAATAAATAAAGTTTCATTATTATCTATTTAACTACTTGGTTATCATTCTCAAACAACAACAACCACTCATACCACAACAAGCACATTAAATAAAAACTTCATTATATTAATATGCTTTCATAGTCAAAACTATTTACATCATGTTTCTTTAGCCAAAAAGCTATTACATACTATCCCGCGATTGACTTCTACAAAAATTGGGATTTACAAAAAGACTACCCTTTAATTATACAAAAGAGGGCTTTACGTCACTACTTTTATACCAAAAAGATCTAACGATCTACTAACACCGTCGAAACGACATTCTCATATTTTCGATTTGCCAAGAGATTACACAATATCTCGACTTATGGTATGTCGAGTCCGTTCTGACTCAATGGAATAACAAGCAATTTTCAACTTGAAATCCTCATGAGCACATTCATGGATGTATGACATCCTAGCTATTTTCTCGGGTCTTTTTCAACCAGTTTCTTTTCAAGCTCTATGGCCTTCTTCCTTATAGTCACGCGCCTCCTTATCCGTCATAAGCACTTTCTCATCGTGTTTTCGACTCAAAATCGCCTCTGCAGATTCCTTCGCCTCATATAGTAGGTGTTATTTCCTCATTCTCAGGTCTCGCACTACAAATATGCGCAGATGCACATTCCTATCCAACACAGCCAGATACAATGATCTCATTGCATCCGGAGGTGTTGGCTCCTGAGTAGGTACCACCGTATTAATCGATGTTACCTCCATTTCCTCCTCCACATCAAGCATCTCATTAAGATATGATGCTAACCCCATCGTCTCCTCAGAGTATTCCTCCTCAGAGATGTACTCCTCAATATCTGAGTCTTCTAGTAACCACTAATCTGCATTCTCCGCCATCGGCATAGGTACTACCTCCACTTGGTTCACTGACTCTTCACTCACAACGTGAATGTCTCTATACATCATGCTATCGATCGACATCTACAATAGCACATAACAAGTTGATTAGTACATAATACACAATAGTATAAGCACAAATCACATTTAATTTATTTAAGATTAATTTTCATCTTTTAAATCTTTCAAGATCGAAGTTTTCTCAATACCTTATTAATTCATTGGACTTGAATTTCATTCTTCTGACTTTACCTTCCTTACGAGGTTATTAGCCCAAGGTTCTTCCCTTAAGTTTTATAACCTAATGCTTTGATACCAACCTGTGACACCCCCAAATTCGGGTATCTTCCAACCCGACATATGGTGCTACACTATACTTATAACCATACAACCATTCCATTGAAATACAACAAAATGAATGTAATTACTATCTTCTTATTACAATCAAAGTATAATCCTTCCCAGGTTCATAAACCGATTACATCGTTTGTTGTTCATAATGTATAATACATACAAACATACTAATCTATTACACGATGGCTAAGCATCCATCTTAGCTTTGCCCTTATCTCTCTTAGCATTCTCAGGACGTTCATCCTTAACTGCAATCATATAATTCACGCAAGAAGTGAGCATAACAAGCTCAACAAGTTTTAATAAAGGATAACAGTAATACCACATTCGTGAATTATATGACAATTCCTACATAACTGAACAAATAGTTATGAAGTATTATGAAACAATAATACTTTAACATTTCATAACATCAATTCCCAAAGTATAGAGTAGATTAGGAATTCTGAACCGGTCGATAGACCATGAACAGTAGCTTTCTATTTTCATACTTGAAAAGGATATCACAGCACTAAGGTTGTACATCCGCATTACTTACGAGCACTTCTAGGTGATCAGCCTATAGTACTCTATGTTGATCAACACTCATTCATTAAACGTATTTACGTTTAATATTTGGCAAACTCGTGTGCCCATCGAATAATCGATGAAAAATACTTTTGTTTGTTCATAGACAAACCTTACCTTCACATCCGTACCAATTACTTGGCATAGGATAGCGTTAACATTTCTATATAGAAAGATATTAATATCAATCAATCTATATCTTACAAGTAGTCTAACCGAGTTAAATCTGGCATCAACTCTTTCTTTAAAACCAGTCGTGCAATTCAGTTAAATGAATCACATAAAACTTGGCTAACTTGAAAGTTAGACAAGCGTTTAAGAAAACTTGCCTTTCAAATATCTTCAAATAACTTAATCGATCGAATCACAGCCTTTTACGTAATCTACATGATATATTCACATAGCACAATCGTAATTAGCTATCAAACAATTATTCACATTGTTCCTACCAACTTTCTTTTTTTCTTCTAAGTCTTAGTTAACTTAATATCATTACTAAAGTCAACTCGACTTATTACCCTTCATCCCGCTTTTATTAATCAACTTACGTTATTAACCGGACTCTAACATTGTCGATGAAGTACCAACGTTGTTTACCAATTAGGGTTCATCGACAACACTTTGTGTTCTTCATTCATAACTTACTAACATACATCAAATTCCTAAGTTTCAATACCATATACCTTAGTATATAGGTAGTATAGAATAGCTTTTAATACACTTATGAAGTGTACAAACATTTTCTCTTATAGGTCTCGAACAATTGAAGTTCAAAACCTAAGTCATCTATCAAACACTCTGCACTCGCAAGGCATGCGTGACCCACTAGTTCAAGACAGGCCGCGCCATGCGCCAGCTTAGCAAATAGTTGTGTCCTGGTCTCTTGTACACTGCACATGAGACTTTACTCTATCAAAGTGTAATGCATACGCCATTTAGCAAAAAGCTAACTACATGTGTGTCGTCATGCCATGGCGACAACATTTAACACTATGTCTCAAGCGCCGCCAGCGGCGCTGTAACTCAAAGCATCGTAATTTTTCAACAGATAAAAATTTTAGTGAGATTCCCGGAGCCATAACTTCTTTGTTATAGGTCCGATTTGGTCCGTTCAAAAGCCTACACGTCATAAATGACATAATCTACGCGTTCATATAAGAATTCGACACTTTTAAATTTGTTAACTCAAAATTCACTATTGAGTTCATTTTTTAAGCGTTCGTAAACGTTAATGAACGTTCAATGCTCGATTTCTTCGTTTTAAGTCGGAATCTGATGATTCTCGAACCCACAACTCTTAAATACCCTATCTCACGTGTTGACATTGAAAAACAACATTTTCAAGTCTCACGACAACTTTTGACCTCCAATCCGGAATTTCAACGTTTTCGACGTTTAACGTCTATTTTCGTGAAATTCGCCATAACTTCGTTATTAACGTTCTCTAGGCCAAATCACATGGAATACTCCATGGATTTCATATCTACATCCTAACCAAGCAAGATGCATATATTAACGTATTGATGGAGTCCAATTGTTTATTAACAATCGATCTCAACAATCAATATTTTCATGGTTTGAAACTATATCGAACCTTATGATTTCTATGAATTCATGACTTATAGAGATTGAATCTATACTAAGTCATTCTTAATCCACTATACAAGACATACACCACCCATTTATGATTCTCCATGATAAAAGAAAACCAAAAGAGATGGAATGAGAAATAAGGAATATTACCTTTAAGAACTCTTAAATAATCTCTTGGAAAACTCTAAGTCAAAGCTTCCAAAGTGTATGATTTGATGAGTCTAGCTCTCTTTCTCTCTCAAATAATCTAGGTTGGGCAATTGAAAAACTCCCAAATGACCAACCTTGGCTTTCTATTTATAGAAAATGAAATGGAGGGCAATCTAGACAATAAACAACCCACCTCCTTACTATTCACACTTGGTCACCAAGTAAAATGCTTGATGACCAAGCATCAATCTTGCCTTGCACACCAAGGGCCAACCCACCCTTGCCCATGGGTTATCCCCATGGGTTGCCCCATGGGTTTTGCCCATTCGGTGACCCACCGGTTCGATCCACGGTTCGATTTTCTTGCATTGGGCTTAACCAATCTAATATTGGGCCTTGAATTGGGCTTAAATAACTAATCCATTGGGCTTGCTCATTCAATTGATTGGACTAAACATAATCCAACCCAAATGAATTAACATTAAGTCTTAACTTAATTCCCTAATACGAATCGTATTTTATACGCATAATTCACGTATTCTTCCGTATAATACTCGTATTTAAAATCGTATTGTATCAGATTAACTCATCAGATTATACATAGATACTAAATAGTATCATAATTGTATAACACCGCTTTAACCATAACGCAATTCTTTCTACGCATTTCATTTCCTTCTCGAAAATCAATATACTCAACCCTTAGGTTTTAAGTCCGCAAGCAAAAACTTCGTTTGCCATAAATGAAATATTATTAGATATTTCATCTTATCTCGATATTCTATCATTACGCTGCTTTTCTAAATTTCAAAATAATTCCCTAATGTAAAACGGATGAATAATGTTTTTACAAAAATTTTTCGAAAAAAACATTTATTTTCGTCTTGGAAATTCAATTAATTCAATTAATTCTAACCACACGAGCCGCATATTACTAACCACATTATTTAACATTCTAGGTCATAGAATTCGACCTTCACATAGCTTACGATTTTCACAAAATAAATCAATTAAATTCATTTAATTCACATAATCAAATAAAAATTTAATTGTCATAAAAACTGATTTTCTCATTGTTGAACTACTTTCGGTAGTAAAAATAAAGATGTCGTGTGGTTGCATAAGTAGACTGCGGTATTGATTATTGATGCTTATGTGAGAAGTCACCGGTTTGATTCCATTATCACCGATTAATAATATGAATTATTATAGCGATAATGATGTTTTGTTTTATTCAGTATTATTAACGTAATAAAATGAAACATCTTTTTATATAAAATGAGAATACTTTATTAAAGTTATTCTATAAATAGAATATATTATATTTTATTATGCATAGTGTTGCATAGTGTTTTGCAGTAGTTTTGCATAGTATTGCATAGTGTTTGCATAGTAAAATGTTTTTATATAAATAGAATATATGATATTTTATTTAAAAGATTTTGCTTTTAAATATGGACCGTCCGATTTAAAGTAAATCAATCTGGACCGTTCATGGATTAATTACTATGCATTCTATTTTCCTATAAATAAGCTCATTCCTTCATTATTTTCTTACTTAATTCACTTTGAAACTCTAGAGAGAGAAATTATAGAGAGAAGCTATAGAGAGAAAATCTATAGAGAGAAAGAAGAAGAGTATTCAGTACTTCACTACTTTGATATCCAAAGGTCTTTTTTACGAGAATCGGATATTATTTGTTGTAATTCGTAAAGGGGTGTTATTCTTTCTTATTCATGAAGAGAACTTCATTATTCTATTCATTATTATTCTATTGGAATAACTTTGTAAAAGTGGCATACCCTATACATAAACTTTGTATACGCAGATACCCTATACTTGGTGAAATCCTTATATTATTCCATTCTTATTTATTTCATTTGGAATATCCACATGTTGTGTTTTACAGGATTGGTTCCATTGTTTATTATTCCGTAATTATTATTCTCATTGAATATCACATCGTGTGTGTTTTACAGGATTCGGTTCCATTGTTTATTATTATTCAAAGCATTTATTATTCATTGGATCATCTCGCCGATTGTGAATTTCACCTGACCTGGTTCCGTTATTATTATTCTGTTGGAATAACCTGTCTATGCGAAGTACCGCATGCATGGTGATTTCTTTTGTTATTCCATTCTTTATTATACCCAGTTGGTTAAAAACTTTGACTTCTATACTCCATGAAATTAGTAGAATATCCTTGATATTTGCGTTTCATCCAGTATCTTTTCATGGAAATATTCTTCTGATCATTCTTGAATTTTACTCTACAAAGAAGTATCATGTTGACAATGTGGACGTTATTGGTTCTTGGATAAATAAATTCTTGAACTTGTTTTATTGAATTATTATGTCATTGTCATCATCCTCATGTTATATTATGTTGAAAGTTATCTATGTCTTACGTGCATAGATGAACTTGGTATGATTATGACCAGGGATCATTTGGTATAATCATGACCTGCTATAAATGATGTGATAAAAGTCTTCAGTGGCCTGTAATGCTTTGATGGATAGTTTTTGGTATGATTATGACCAGGGGTGATTCGGTATAGTCATGACCATTGATGATTTGATGAAAATCCTTGACCATGGTACAGGGATGATTAGATATTGTGGTTTATTCATTAAGTTGAGTCTCAGTGATAAAAATTGATGAAAACCTTTTAAATTATAAAAGATAGTAGACCTTATTCTCTACTTGACTCTTTTAATGGATTGCATATTCCGCTGCAGTTAAACTGGTTGTCTATTGTATTTTATCAGTTTAACACTGTTGAAGGCTAATGATAATTTATTCTGCATTATCTTAGTCATAATATTTCTTACTGGGCTAGTTGAGCTCACCCTTTCTTTCACTGTTCTCTTCAGGAAATGAGAATATAGCTGGGACGAGTCGGGGAACGGAGTAATGGTCCAGAGGATAGCATTAGTAGTTCTCACTATTATGTGAAATAGTGTGATAATAATTGTAATGAGGACTCCTTGAGTATGGATATTGTCTAAATGACAATATTCCTATTAGAACTCTCAGTTTATGTATTGTCGTATGTTACACGACAGATGTATAATTAAGTTTGTATTTGAATTTATGTACCATGTAAGTGGCGACCCAAGATGGGTGACGTATACCTAATTTTGGGGACGTCACATCAGTGGTATTGTTTATAGGAGGAACATTGTCGGCCTGCTGCACGTTCTCCTCATTGGTGAGTAAAGGTGTCTCCACGGTCTCATTTACTCCACTGTTAACATTCTCAGTCGCCATTCTCAAATACTGCCATAAAATAAGGGTTAATTAAAGAAATAAACATATCACATACTATCCATATATACTGACCAACCAACAAATAAGCTTAGGTAGGACACACTAGCGAAGGATTTACTTGTCTCTCCCCTCCTAGTTCTATTCCCCGATCTTCGCCGGAGATCATATCCCTAAGCTCTGATACCAACTGTGACGCCCCCAAAATAGGTATACAACACCCATTCTAAGTCGCCAAATACATGGTACAGAAATAACTACAATTTTATTAATACAATTGTCGTGCAAATTACGACAACACATAAATTGTGAGTTTAAATACAAATATTGTCATCTAGACAATATTCACACCCAAATAAGTCTTCATTACAATTATTGATAAACTATTTTACAAAATAGTGAGGACTTCAAAAAAAACTTCCTAGAACCTTCATTCTATACCCCGACTAGTACTCACTACATTCTCGCCTCCTGAGAAGAAAAATAGAACAAAAAAGAAAAGGGTGAACTCAACTAGCCTAGTAAAGAATATTATGACTAAGATAATATAGAACAAATTATCGTTAGTCTTTAACAGGGAAAAATCTGATAGAATACAATAG
The DNA here is from genome assembly GCA_020205615.1 of Panax quinquefolius. Classification (NCBI taxonomy): domain Eukaryota; kingdom Viridiplantae; phylum Streptophyta; class Magnoliopsida; order Apiales; family Araliaceae; genus Panax; species Panax quinquefolius. Next base: position 127,263,251 of record CM035153.1, on the reverse strand, counting down.
ACAACAAGTTTTAAATCAATATTCGCAGCGAAAATAATAATTCATAGAAGAGTTACGTAGAGAATGAAATCTACTATTATCTATGAATTTAAAAGTCCATCATCAATATTTTATCCCTGCAACATCAATCAATATACATCTTAAATCAAATATTCATCTTTGCACTACAGGCCAAAGATATTCATCAGTTGGTCATGTTCATCTCAACACCTGTTCATCTTTGCACTACGGGCCAAAGATATTCATCAGAAATTCATTCATCTTTGCACTACAGGCCAAAGATATTCAGTAATTTCATTATTTAAGACTGAGGATGATGAAAAATATTTTAAAGAAAACGAATCCAGTGAAACAAAAGGACAAATATTAAGGATTCGTACTTTATACAATCCGAGTTCAAAAATACTTCATAAATAATCATAGTGGAGTAAAATTAAAGAATGATCAAAACATGGATACAATCAAAGTTAGTATCCATAATAGATATTTTGGACAAAAAATGAAAATTTAATTTTTCTATGAATAGTGCCGTATTCGTGAATAGTGTCGTATACGTGAATAGTAACCCCGATACTAAAAGACAAGAATTTCACAAGAAAAATCTAATAAATATTCCGGCATAATGATATTAGAAGAAATAATATTATTTTAAGAAAAATAACATCCCTTACCTCGAAAAGACAGTACTTCTGACTAGAATACTGGATATAGTCTTCAAAGGATCTTGCACAAATATAAAGCAACACTCAAAGTATCAAAATACTCACAAGAATACGCTCGATAATATAGAGAGAGAAAGAGAGAGAAAACTTATTTCTGGTGTGATTTTCAATTCTAACCTAAGCACCCTATTTATAGGAAAATGCTTAGAACACCAAAGCAGAAAATTTAATAAAATATTATATTTTATTAAATTTCCTACACACACAAACTTGGTCCAAAATCAATACCACTTCACACAAAAGTCACAAAAACGTTTTTCATATTAAAATCATTTAAAACTCCAAAAATCATTTATTCTGGAACTTCAATAATTCATAATAAATAGCCCTTTTTTCCAGAAAAATTCGAATCTTATGTCCATTCCATAAGAAATTCAATTCTATACAACTTTGTAGTTTTATGTTTTTCCAAATTCCAAACAGAAATTGACCGAAACCCACATACGGACGATTTTACAGGCTATAATCAAATTTCAGTCAAGAAATGGGGTCCACAAACATGAAAAACATGCTTTAAATATTTTTAGTTACAAAAATACTCTTCCTCCTCATTTATTCATATATCCCACATTCATTGTAAAGATATCACCATTATTATATTATTAAAATATAATAATATATTTAAATGAATTATTTTATCGAAAAAGATAAAATATCAATTTTCAACAATTGTCACATTAAAAAATTTCTCCATCTATATCCACATAAAAGCAATATTATCCTTATCATAGTAATCAATAATTAATTATTCATAAATAATATTACAGAATCACAATAATCGATAACTAGGTCGCTCCTTTCACAGGAAGAGGGCTTTCCAATAAGGATTTTTCCTTACTTGCGCGCAATTAGATGACCAAACCTCTCCTAAGACAGAACTTTCTAGACATTGCCAATAATGCTATCTAATAACATTATTTAAATAATATGAATTATTGATTCGATAAAGGAAAATACTGTGTAATGACAATTATTGAAACAAGAATAATATAAAATATCAACGCAGCAATTATTGAATCAATAAAATAAAATATTGAGCAAGAATTATCGTAATAATTATTGAGTAGTGCCTTCTTACGTAAGAATCAATAATTAATGCAATACTGCGTGTCTTCTTGTGTTTTAACCAAAGGGTATTCCAACAAGATAACTCAGAATAACTACGCCAGATTATTTATAAACAACTTATACTTGTCGTTTTCTTCATCCAATCGCTTTCCGTTTGGGGCCCACACAAGGCTGCGCCATCGTACGAATATTCTCCGACAGTAAGAATATTCCACGACCAAACGAATATTCCCCGACAACAATGAATATTTTATAACCACTTGCTTATTTGAAATATTTACGTATTTTACCCATAACTAACCACATTAATCAAATCAACCCTTACTATTTCAAAATAATAAATAGAGAAAATTCAATTTCATTAATAATAAGTTGGGGTCTTACATAGGGATTATTCGGTATAATCATGACCGTAATGTTACATATGATGTGATAAAAGTCCTCATTGGCCCGTAGTGCATTGATGGACAGTTGTTGGCATGCTCATGACCATTGATGAAAAGACGAATATCCTTGGCCCGTAGTGCATGGATAATTTGTGGTCGTGATATTAATGAATATCCTTGTCCGTAGTGCAGGGGTGATTCGATGATGTGGATTATTTATTAAGCTGAGTCTCAACGATAAAACTGTTGATAAACTTTTTAAATCATAGAAGATAATAGATTTCATGTTCTACTTGACTCTTCTAATGGATTGCTTGTTCCGCTGCAGTTAAACTTGATGTTTGTTATATTTTATCAGTTTAACACTGTTGAAGACTAACGATAAATTATTCTGCATTATCTTAGTCATAATATTTCTTATTGGGCTAGTTGAGCTCACCCTTTTGCTTTCATTATTCTCTTCAGAAAATGAGAACGTAGCCGAGACTAGTCGGGGAATGGAGTGACGGTCCAGATGTTTGCATTAGTAGTCCTCATTATTCTATGAAATAGTGTGATAATAAATGTATTGAGGATTCTATTTGAGTTTGAATACTGTCTAGAAGACAATATTCGTATTAAACTCTCAGTTTATGTTTTGTCGTATTTTGCACGACAGTTGTATTATTAAGTTGTATTTAAATTTTGTACCATGTATTTGGCGACTCAAGATGGGTGATGTATGCCTATTTTGGGGGCGTCACAATGAAGAAATAGTAAGTACTGATGAGAACATAGAAGATGACAGTGAGGTATTTGTTGAAGTTTTAAAAGATGTCAACATTGAAGAACATTCAAATAATGAGGGAGTAGAAAAGATTGAGGTTGATGTGCTTCAGACCGATAATGAGAAAGATATAGAATATGAAAGAATAGGAGATACAGACTCTGATATAAGTAGTAATTGTGACTGATTAGTTGAGAGTGATGAAGAGTTACTTGCTACTAGGCAAAATTTGAGAGCAGCAAAAGAGAGGGAAAAAAGTGAGAAAAAGAGGAACAGAAGAAGAAAAATAGATGAAGAAAATGAAGAAGAAAATGAAGAAGGAAATGAAGGAGGAAATGATGTTGATGTTGATGAAATTGGACAGGGACCTGTTGATGAAGGTGGGCAGGGACCTGTTGATGAAGGTGGGCAAAGAGCACAAGCTGAAGGTTGGGATGAAATTGACTTAGATCTCGATGAGTCAGACACACACAAACAAGTGAGAATGAAGATGATGAGGTGAAACCAACCAATATAAGAAAGAGAAAATATCTTGAGTTTAATCCAAAGACTGACATTAAAAATGTTAAATTTTCTGTTGGAATGAAATTTACTAACCACAAAGAATTTAAAGAGGCAGTGAAACAATATGTAATTGGAAAAAAGTACAATGTATGATTTCAAAAAAATGCAAGGGATAAGGTACAAGTGAAGTGTACACAGGGCTGCCCTTGAAATTTATGGGCAAGTGTGTTGAAATATGAGAACACTTTTACTGTTAAAGCGTATAACAATGTTAACAAGTGCACAAATAAACAGAAAAATAGACAAGTAAATGCAAGGTTTTTGGCCAAGCACTATTATGATAAAATAAAAGCATGTCCATTTCGGAAACTCTCAGAATTCCAATGGGATGTGAAGAAGCATTTAAAAGTTAGAGTGTCATTGAGTCAGTGTTACAGGGCCAGAGAAATAGCACTCAAGCATGCTTATGCAACAATTGATGATATATATGGACAGTTATGGGACTATGAGAAGGAATTGATGAGGGCTAACAAAGGATCAACATTTGAAATAAAAGTAGATAGGCAGTCACCGGAGGAACCAAGGAGATTTTAAAGATTTTATATAGGATTTGATGCTCTGAAAAGAGGATGGTTGGCAGGTTGTAGGCCAATAATTGGCTTTGATGGATGTTTCCTCAAAGGAATATGCAAGGGTGAGTTATTATGTGCAGTTGGGTGGGATGCAAATAATCAAATGTATCCCATTGCTTGGGCAGTAGTAGAGGTTGAGAACACAGACAACTGGACTTGGTTTTTGTATATTTTAATGGATGATCTAGGTTATCTTGGTGGAGGATATGGTCTTATAGTGATAACAGACCAACAAAAGGTACTTCATTTTTTTTTGCATTTACTATATTATAAATGTTTGTTATATATAGCTAATGCAATCATGTTTTTGTGTAGGGTTTGGATAATGCAATCAAGACAATTATACCTCAAGCTGAACATAGATGTTGTGCTAGACACATCTACGCAAACTGGAGGAAAAAGAACAAAGGATTTGAGTTGAAAACTGCATTCTGGAAAATATATAAGAGTTTAACTAGGAAGCATTACATGGATCAAATGGAAGAACTGAAATAGTTAAGTGTAGAGGCACATGAGCAGTTGTCAAAACAAGATGCAAAACAGTGGTGCAAAGCTTTCTTCAGTGACATGTGCAAATGTGATATCACCACCAATAATTTGTCATAAACATTCAATGGTTGGATAGTTGTTGTAAGACAAAAGCCTATAATTGAGATGCTTGAGGATATAAGAGAGCATATCATGGAGAGATTGGTAAGAAATAAGACAATGATGTTGAGAAGTGATGATGTACTGCCTCCTAGAATTAGGAAAAAATTAGAGGATGCAAAGAATGATAGTTTCTTGTATGAAGCTAAGTGGGATGGTTTTGAAGGGTATGAAGTGAAAAGGGATGGTGGACTTGAAGGTATGACAGTAAGTTTGGTGAACAAGACTTGTGCTTGCAGAACTTGGGATCTTGATGGTATCCCTTGTAGACATGCAGTTGCTGCCATTTATGAGCAAAGGAAGGAACTAGAGAAATATGTCTCTGCAATTCTTAAGAGAGATGCTTACTTGACATCTTATCAGTTTCAATTGAAAGGTATAAATGGACCAGATCTGTGGGAACCTTCAGGCAAGGAGAAGTTATTATCCCCAAAACTTAAAGTGCTTCCTAGAAGGCCAAAAAAACAACGGATTAAAGATCTACATGAGGAACATAAGATAGGTGCAAGTGGAAGATTGTCAAAAAAAAAGGAATATTGATGACATGCCGGAGGTGCAATCAGAATGGTCATAATATGAGAACTTGCAAGAACACAGCAGTTCAAAAGCTTTAAAAGGAAATAGGTAACTACAACTAACAATCAAGATACAATTTTTTTACTTAATTTGCAAAGAAAACTAACATGCATCTGTTTAATTCTTTGAACTGCAGAAGATGGATCAGGTAGAGGAGCATCAACTAGTGCAGAGAGAGGTGGAGATGTTACAGCTGCAGCAGGTGAAAGAGGCAGAGGAAGAGGAAGGGGTAGGCCCCCAGGCACTAGAGGTCAAGGAAGAGGAAGAGGTAGGCCACCAGGGACAGGGAGAGGGAGAAGTGGAGGTAGAAATGGGTTTAGTGTCTACGTATCTGCAAGTGGGGAGTCTTACATTTTAAATGGGGCACAACTTACTAGGGTAAATACTACCTCTGTTGTCTAGCATGTTTACTTTATTAAAGCATACATTACTAATTATTTTTGTTTAATACTTTTTAGATTTTAACTGGTTCTAATATAAGTCAAGAAAATCCTCACAATCAAAGCCAAGGGAATACTCAAGGTTCAACATCCATGTCAGCCATGAGGCCATCTACATTCCAATCTAGGGGAAGAAATTGGATTTCTGCAAATCAACTAATCAATGGAAGGAATGCAAGACAGGATGCAAAGGCAAAAGAGAAAGTTGTGGATATCTAGTTCAAGTTGTGCATGATGGATATTATTAGTATTATAGGAGTTCAACCAATTAATTATGTAGTATTTGAATAGGGCTAAATACTCTAATTTATGTTTTTAGTTTATGTTTTGGCAAGTGGTGCACATTATGTCAACCACTAAGTTATGTAGTATTATGTTTTGCCAAACTGTGACTGTGACACCCCCAAAATAGGTCCACACGACCCATTCTAAGTCACCAGATATCATACTATAAAAATCAAATACAAACTTCATTTATACAACTGTTGAGCGTCGTGCGAATCGACCACTAGTTAAACTATGAGTTTTAATACAAATGTATGTAACTCTCATGGTGCCTCGACCACAACCTTACAATGGTACTTTATATAAAAGTACAGCTTAAAACCATTTTAGAAATTAAAATCTTTGGGAAGTGCTCAAGGAAACCTTCATACATGGGAGGCCATGCGTCTAGGTTATAATAGATATCATATGTCCACAGAATTATCCTTGGTTGACCCAATAGACCCCAAAGAAAAATGAGAAGATTACTGTGACGCTCCCAAAACAGGTATACATCACCCATCTTGAGTCATCAGATACATGGTACAAAATTCAAATACAACTTAATAATACAACTGTCGTGTAAAATATGACAAAATATAAATTGAGAGTTTTAACACGGATATCGTCTTCTAGACAATATCCACACTCAATGAAGTCCTCATTACATTTATTGTCACACTATTTAACAGAATAGTGAGGACTACTAATGCTATCATCTGGACCGTCACTCCGTTTCCCGACTCGTCCCAGTTATATTCTCTTTTCCTAAAGAGAACAGTGAAAGAAAGGGTGAGCTCAACTAGCCTAGTAAGAAATATTATGACTAAGATAATGCAGAATAAAGTATCCTTAGCCTTCAACAGTATAACAACTGATAGAATACAATAGACAATAAGTTTTAGATCAAGAACTACAGCAGAAATAAGCAATCCATTAGAAGAGTTAAGTAGAGCATAAAATCTACTATCTTCTATGATTTAAAAAGTTTTTCATCAACTTTATCATTTGAGATCAAATTTTAATAAATAAAATCGAATCATCCGCACCACAACCAAGGATATTCATATAATCATCAATGGTCATGATTATCTTTGAATAATCCTCGTCATAATCATACCAACAATCGGCCCATCAATGAAACTACAGCCAATGAGGACTTTTACCACATCATTCGTCACATTACGGTCATGATTATACCGAATAATCCCTAGTCATAATTATACCAAGTCCATCTATGCACGTAAGTTAAAGATGACTTTCATCATAATATAAACATGAGGATGATGACAATGATATAAGCAATAATCAACCGAAATCAAATCAAACAAAATAAGGATAAATATTAAAGACTTTAAATTTATCCAGAGTTTAAAGATATCCAAATTGTCAACATGATACTGCTTTGTAGAGTAAAATTCAAGAATAATATTCATGTACCAAAAATAATTTGGACAGAAAAGAAATATATTTTTCGGGTAAATAGTACCCCGTGAATAGTACTTCAGGAATAGTACCCCGTGAATAGTACCCCGACATGAAAAGTACCCCAAATACCGAGTGAATGATACTAGAGTGAATAGTAATTGGGTGAATAGTAACCCGTGAATAGTAACTCGTGAATAGTACTCCAGCACGAAAAGTGCCCCGAATACCCGAGTAAATAATACTAGAGTGAATAGTAAGCGGGTGAATAGTAACCCGTGAATATTAACTTATAACAAAAAAATACCAAAGAAAACGATATTTCATGACGAGTACAAAAGAAATGATATCCCAGATGAGTATAATAGAATATACGAAACTGCAAATAGATTTTCACCCGCCATGCGGTAATCCACGTAGACAGATCATCACTACAAGAAAAAGGTTTATCAGCGACCGCACTAGTCGCAGATAACTATCAGCGACCGAATGCGGTCGCTGATAGTCGTCGCATAAAATCTGGTCGTGGGATGCACATCAGCGACCACTATTAACGACCGATATATCTGCGACCGATATAAGCGACCGAAATGAAAAATCCGATCGCTAAGTTGAGTCAGCATGATCCAGGGCCAAAGCTGACGGGGTCCACGTGGCATTGACCACTATCAGCGACCGTAGGCGATCGCTAATACCCTCAATTGTTTAGCCGTCGCTAATAACTATCAGCGACCGCATGCGGTCACTGATATGAAAAAAAAAAGATTTTTCTTTGTTTTGCGAGAATTGCAAAAACACATGCACTGCTTTTGTACACGCTTTATCCCAACACACATACACAACAAGATAAACAAAGATATACAACAATATAAACATCCATCGATCCACCAACACATACACCAAACTAGTATATAAACCTTTAAAAACCAATATGATTTGAATAAATATAATAACATTTCAAAACTTATTTAAGTAACATACAAACATCCAAAGAATGAATATACAAGTACAAGCTTATACTATAACTACAAAATCGATCTAAAGGTGTGTACGTCAAGTATCATCGCCTCCTTGATCATTTCGTAATTAACAAAATAATAAAACAAGTTACAAATATAGTAACTATGTTGATCTTTGGTATATATTACGACATTACATACAACAAATTGATTTTATACCTCGTGTCCATCCCCACGTCAGTTCTGGCCTGCTGCTTTGCTCCCATCGCTTGACTAACTCCTCAGGACTCAAAGCCCCCAGATGCCCGCCCAGTATCTTCAGAAGATCTCGATCTCGACATATAGTTCTCACACAGTTAGCTGGAGTATGAACAACTGGATGGCTCGATGACTGTGAAGACTGGGTAGAAGAGCATCCTGAGCCACTGAAGGATGGGCGTCGTCGTTGTCCTTGACCTTTAATGTAGTTCTTTTTTACAACAGACGCCCTCTCCCACAACTCTTGATCAATAGGCGGACGTGGAGTGCCTTCAGGATATCGCTTATTCAATAAACACTTATAAGTATCTTGTCATTATGTTAACGATTAAATAGTTAAAAATAAATTCTGTAAGCATTGATAAATAAGATCAAATTGTTAAAACTTATTACCGCTATCTGGATAGCATCAAAGCGGAACCATCACGGTAATACGTACACATCCGACCAATGGATAGGGTGACCTTGAGATCGAGACTCCTATACAAAAAATAACACAATATTACTAAGTAAAAATGTGATATTTTCTAAAATTCATGATTGTAAACATATTAAAACTTGTAAATACGCACTCGGCAGCGTTGATATGTTGCAACTATGAAACATCGCATACTTGTATGTTCCTTTAGCCTTTTTTCGCCATCGGGTACACCCGAGGATCACATTGTGGTGGCGATCTTTTCGTCTTTTCACCCAGCTCTCGGCTCTCCATTGGCACACATCTCAAATTTATATGGATGGGTGCACCACTGAGGCTATGCTCGTGCATGTAATCCTCTCCCCGGCCTCGGATGGTCGATCTCAAAGCATTGTGAAGGGCTTTTTGTCTTTCTTTGTTCAAATTGTCTTTAGTGCGGACTGCATGACTTACGCGAATAATAATGTCTCAGATCACTTTGAAGCTGCAAGGCGTCCTCCCATCTATACCGTTTACGCAAATAAAACAACAATAATAACATTACTAAACAATTATCCTTTGAATATTATATTATCTATCATAATTTAAAAAAGCATACACGAAATTCAAATTTAAAAAAGATCCTTGTAGGCGATGGTGTGCCTACCACGTAATCACGTGTGTAAAGCCAATTCAAGAAACACACTATGATATGCACTTGACGATCTTATTATCCGAAAAATCACTATAATATACAACAATTTACATCAACGATAAGTAGATATATTAAAGCAATTTACATCTAAGTTATAATACTTATGAACATTTTCAAATTTATATTTATAATACTTAAAAAATTTAGCGTAGTCTTCCCTACAATATAGACTAGCCACATGCACGACGGCATGCATTTATGGACATTTCTAGGCACCCAAGACACAAACCAAGAGAAATATACAAATTTTCAATACAATAAGACCAAAACAATAACTATTGAATGCAAATTAAAGCAGTAAAAAATTCAGACCCATATACATTACCAATATAATACCAATCAAAACATTACCAATATACAATTATACATGAATTATGGATAAACTTAATTCCTAGTTATGTTTTATGTCATACTCATGTTCATGATTTTATTGATCTTGACGATCTTATTATCTGAAAAGTCACTATAATATACAACAATTTACATCAACGATAAGTAGATATATTAAAGCAATTTACATCTAAGTTCTATATATCTTGTATAAATAGAATCTTAAATGCTTATATATAAATGATATATGCGGGACGTACGTCTTTATTAGGAGGAGGTGAATCGAATAAGAATTGATCATTCGGATTAGTAGGGCCTTGGGCACATGATTAGGCCCCTACCCAAGCGCGCACTTTTCTCGCTTTCTCGCTCGTGAAACCATCTGTATATTACAAATTTTAAGATATTATTATGAGTCATTTTTGATTACATGTATATATAAAATAAACATGACAATTGATATAAACATGTATATATATGAATATAAAATGACAATAAACAAAAGTTGCATTTAAATAGTTTAGTACATAAACATAACAGTGATATAAACATGTATATATATGAATATAAATGACAATAAACAAAAGTTGTATTTAAATAGTTTAGTACATAAACATGACAATGATATAAAAAACATGTAATGCTAAACATACATTTCATTTGTTCAAGTGTCAATGTCTGATTCAGAATCATCTTTTATACGTGTTGCAGATTCATAACCATCATCTGCTTCAGATTCAGTGTTAGATTCAGTTAATAACTCTTCCTCCTCAGTATCAATATCATCTGACACAAGTATTGACTCATGATCTAATTCATGTGGTTCATCTCCACCATCTAACTGGATTACTTCATTGTCGTCCTCCACATTTATTATGGTTTGACTATGAAGCATCTGCTCTTGGTAAATCTCCCCATCAACTACTTCTACACGACTACGCGCGGGAGTATGAATTACAACTTGCCAATCTGTAGGCGGTCTATCCCTTTTCCTAACAGGACTAGGAGCGTAGTATACTTATACTGTTTGAGTTGGTAAAACAAACGATTCGTTGGAGTACGCAGACCTATGGAGGTCAATATCGACGATTCCATGTCTATCAACACGTATCCTTTTTCTGAATCAAACTAACCAAGACTTGAACAAGTGAATATGACCCCAGACGTGCCCTCAGACGACAACTCTACGATTTCCTCCAACTCCCCATAAAAGGCACGACCAAGCTCATTGTAACAATCTCCTTGGACACACACTCCGAGTTCGTTGTTCTTTATCGCGCCCCATATGCCTTTGTATGAAATTTACAACCATTTATTTTTGTAACAATGTGGTGACTTGGTCCTCGTCGGGTCCCATAGCTAGGACTTGTACATTAGTAGGAATTGTTGATCCCATGATAAAGCCTACAAAAACTCCATCTTATTAAATGAAGTTAAAGTTAACATGGAGTATATATATATATATGTCGTGGCTTAAGAAATTGAACTTACTTTGTCCTTTAGCCAAAGTGCAAATTTTTATCACGATTGATTTGAATATCTTTATCGAGTTATCTTGGGATGCTTCACTTTTAACTCGTCATCGTACAATCTATACCATGTTATAAACATTAACATATTGGAATAATTAATTTTTAACATAAAAGATAAATTATCAAGTTTACATGTGTACCTCACAAATTCGTCAATCTCCTCATGAATTGAGAAGAATGTAAGTATATGTAAAGATGTAACTCTTGCTCGAGAGAGTAATATCGCTTCCCTTTTCCATAAACGCTACCGATAGACCAAATACGAGAGAGCCGACCATTTAGTTCAACATTTCCCCCATCATCATGTCTCGATACTCGATTGGCCTTTGTCAAGACTTCGTCCGGAAAATAGTCTGTGACAAACGTAGATATCTCATCGAAACTGTATGCCTCACATATCGACCCCTTGACATAAGCTCTATTCTTCACCTTCCTCTTAAGGTTTCCCATCACCATCTCGAAAGGGTACATCCATCTATATTGACCTGGACCCCCAATACGACCTTCATAGGAAAGATGGATTTGCAAATGCTCCATGGAGTCAAAAAAAATAGGTGAGAATATTTTTTCCAGTTTACACGTGATCTCTATGATGTTCTTCTCAAGTATAGACATGTCCTTCTCATTTAATGATTTTGAACATAAGTCTTTAAAGAAACGACTAAGATCTGTCAAAGCATCCCATATTGGTTTATCAAGCAGATCCCGAAATACTATAGGCATGAGTCTCTCCATGAACACATGACAGTCATGACTCTTCATCCCTTGCAATTTCCCACCCGTAACACACCTTGTAATGTTTGACGCATATCCATCCGGTAGTTTGAGAGACTTAACCCATGTGCACACATCTTCAACTTGCTTTTTGGATAATGTGTACCTTGCATGCGGTTTGACAATCTTACCATTAGGAGATTCATAAAGTTCTAATCCAGACGCTTACAAATATCTTTCATGTCCAAACGTGCCTTATCGTTATCTTTTATCTTCCCGTAACATTCATCACGGTGTTGTTAAACACATTGTCAAACACATTCTTCTCAATATGCATCACATCTAGATTACGAATTAATCAAATTTGTAGACCAATAAGGCGGTTCCCAAAAGATGCTTCTCAACCCAATTATGAGATTTTGCAAACCCATTGATTATGTTTGTGGCATCAATCTTACTAAATGGGATAACCGCAATCTCATCACACAATCTCAAGCATCTCCGTTTCCAATAATCAGTGCGAGGCATATCATTGTCTACTTTCCCTTTCCGAAATGTTCTCTATTTTTTGAAACGGGTGATCTACCTAAGAAGAACCAATGATGACAGTCAAACCAACAAGGCTTTCGACCTTTTGATAGATTAAACGACTTTGTATGCTCCATACAATACAGACAAGCCAACTTCCTGTGTGTACTCCATCCATTTAACATACCATAAGCTGGGAAGTCACTTATAGTCCACATAACCGTTGCCTAAGGTTGAAATTTGTTTTCATTGCAACATCCCAAGTCGTACTCCATCCTCCCATAATACCTTCAACTCGCCTATAAGAGGTCTCAAGTAAACATCTAAGTTCTTTCCGGGACTCTTAGGACCGGGAACCACGAGTGAAAGAAACAAGTTTGGGGCCATTTCATACACATCAAGGAGGCAAGTTATGCAGAGTAACAATCATAGGCCAACATGAGTACGGAACAACTGAGTGGCCAAATGGATTGAAACCATCGGTGGACAATCCAAGCCTCACATTTCTAGGTTCCAATGCAAACCCAGGATGTGCTAAGTTGAAATCTTTCCAAGCCTGCCCATCTGCGGGATGATTTAGTTCTCCATCTTTAGCTGGAGATTTCGCATGCCAACTCATATGTTCAACTGTTCTTGAAGACATGTACAATCTTTTTAGCCGATGATTTAGTTCTCCATCTTTAGCTGGATATTTCCTTCTCTTTTCAGGAATGCTATTCTTATGTTTCATAGCTATATATATAAATTAGTAATACATATTTGGTTGGTATTCAGATGCATTGAAATGTTTCTTCTTAAGAAAACTACCACCATCTAAGGCTTCACTCCAAGAATTGAAGAGTCCATCTAAGGCCTCGGCTAACATGTTTTAAGATTATACCCCTGACGGTCCCTTTCTATAGACTTTTATGTTTTGGGATAGTCATAACTTGGTTGAGCAATTTATAGCTTCTATAACATTTTTGTAGCTTTATTCTTGTATACATAAGTGTTAAATACCCTTGTTTTTCTGTTATAGTCAAAACAGTCTCTTTATTGACCAAGTGTGTCTAGTTACCTTCTCTTCATTGCACTAACGGTTCCCTAGCATCGCTTATTTAAACTAATGTAAATTTCAATAGCTTACTATGCCGACAACCAAGCTTGGCTTGGCCCCAGTGAGCTTGGCTAAGCTTAAGGTAACCTCGTGTGGCCTCTCATGCCCCAAGCCCAACCCATAAGCTCAACAAACCCCTTAATAGGCTCTAGTGGATCACCAATATATTTATATCAAATTGATAAGCAGCACCCAGGCTCTCTATATAAACAGAACCCAATTTACTGAGAATTACTAAAATTAAGCTACTCACATATTCAAACAATTCAATTTCTCATTTTATTTCAATAATGGGCATAGCTTTCTTATAACCAAAAGCTATTATATATTTTAAACCTAAAACTGTTCACAATAAAAGAGGTAAAAAAAATTCAACTACAAACTTATACTTATAATACTTAAGAAAATTTTGCAGAGTCTCCCTACACAATATGAACTAGCCACATGCGATTTGGCGTGCATATGTGGACATTTCTAGGCACCCAAGACACAAACCAAGAGAAATATACAAATTTCAATACAATAAGACCAAAAACAATAACGATTGAATACAAATTAAAGCAGTAAAAAATTCAGCAAATTAAATCAAATTCTTTGTTACGTGAATAAGAATAACATTTGTGTTGTGTTCAATTTTTTTAAAATCTTTCTATGTGTTCAGTTTTTTTAAAAACTGAACCTTTCTATGTGTTCAAATAAATCTGCAGTGTTTTCCTTTTCTTTAAACCTTTCTATGTGTTTGACTTTTTTAAAAAAACATTTGTGTTGTTGTACATTTGCTTGGTTAACATTTGGAAGATCTTTATTTTTTACTCGTTGGAAGATATTTTTTTACATTTTATATGATATTATATGCATGAATTACAAATGCAATAGAGATGATATGTGTAATCAATACTTGTGTGAATTGCACATGATTTTATATGATATTATATATCCAAGAGTTGTGCTTTCCTACAATTTATGTATTTGTGCTGTGATTTGATTGAATGATAACCATATTTGTTACGGAAATACTTGTTCCCGATAATGTCAAGGTGTAGGAATATGTAAATTTTTGTTGAGAAGTGATATGGAATACAGTTTTTTTTTAAGCGATTGTCAAAACATGAATTATTTCTATTTTAGTTATTTAAAGGAGTGTTTTTATGACTTGGAGACATGTATCTCAAGATGAAATATGGATTAGACAGGATTTCATTCCAACAATGTTATGATTCATTGCACAAGGATCTATTACAAGTTCATAACCAGTATTAAGATATTAATTACATGAATTTCAAATTAGAGGGATAGTCAAATTTGAAACTTTCACGTGACAAAATTATTACTTGATATTTCAGGTGCGCATTGTATTCTTATTCATTCTACAATAGATAATGTAGGGTTGGAACCATTCTATCTATCGCTATCAAGTTTGTTATACCATCACTTATCACTAGCACTAAGACAACAATAAGTAAGCAATAATAATCAAATTCTATTTGTGTGGAGTAATTGTGATACTATAAACAAATTACAACAAAAACCTAAACGAATTACCCAATACCCAGATTAGGGTTACCAGATTTGATGACAAAAACCTATTTTAAAACAAAAACAAATTACCCAATTTGATAGGTGACTAAACGAATTACCCAATACACATTGTATTCATGCACACAATCGCAAATCCAAAAATTCACATACAATTTCAAACACGATTCAAGAAATTACAATGAATGAAGATAAATACCTGTTTAGAAGATTCAATCAAACTCGTTTGAAAAATTTGATCTACTTAGGCAGGTGGTAGGTGGCCGGTGGCAGGTGGCGGCGGCGACGACCGAACTCCTCTTCCTCTCCCCCCTTTCTCCCTCTTCTCTCTATTTCGGAGCTCCCTCTTTTTTCCTTCTCTCATTACGTGTCGAAGCGAATGCACGATCATTGAATTCATTTAATTTGATCGGCGTGACGCATCGATCATTTGATTTTTAATGACATGGACTTATCAGCGATCGCATGCGGTCGCTGATTATAAGTGATCGCAAAAAACTACGCGCCAACATTTCCTGCCAAATTTTGGGTGGGAAATTTGTTCTAGCGACCGATCAAATGACCGATCGCGATCATGGATAGACACTAGCTTAATCGGATGATAGGATCGGTCGATGTGCGATTACTATTAAGAATATCAGCGACCGAATATGCGGTCGCTGATATAATTGGTCGCTGATAGACCTTTTTCTTGTAGATCATTTCCACAATTTAATAAGGAATGAATACAAAGGATCATTCACCACGCATGCGGTAATCCATATAGACAGGTTATTCCAACAGAATAATAAATAATGGAATAATAGAAGAATTCACCATGTATGCGATAGACCGCACAAACAGATTATTCCCAACAGAATAATAAAGAATGGAACCAGGTCATGCGTAATCCTCACAGACAGGATATTCCAAAAGAATAATAAAGAATGAAATAAGAATCCGCATGCACAAGATATTCACTAAAGAATGGAATAACAATGAGAATTCACCGTGCATGTGCAGCACGAGTTATTCCAAGAAAAATAAAGAATGGAAATAAAGAATGGAATAAAAAGAATAATAAAGAATGAAAAGAATTTCACCTAGGTATGCGATAGACTTTCAGACGCATAAAAGTTATTCCAAATGTAATAATAAAGAATGGAATAATAAGAATTTGGACATTGCAGACAGACAAAGTTATTCCAACATAATAATAAAGAATGGAATAACAACCCTTACGAGTATTGAAAGAAAATAACTCTCTTCTATGAAAGAATAATACCCCTTACCTCAAAAAAAGACTAGATACTAGAATAGTGAGGTAACAGACTTCTCTTCTTCTTTCTCACTATAATTTCTCTCTATAATAATTGCACTATAGCTTTAGTGAATTGGTGAAAACTAATGAAGGAATGAGCATCTATTTATAGAAAAATATAGTTTCGATAATTGCACGTTTTGGGGCTCAAAATATTATAGTATAATACCTTCATCTTTTCCTTCATTTTTAATTTAGTCCTGCAAGTATTATCAAACTTGCACCATCTAACCTAATAGTAAATCATGTGAATCAATAGTTCTAGACATGTGAAAATACGAATTACAGTATAGTACCTCCATCTTTATCTCCATTTTTAACTTAGTCATGCAAGTATTATCAATCTTGCACCAACTCCCCTAATAGTAAATGAATGTGAATCAATAGTACACACATGTGAATAAATAGTTATAATCATGTGAATAAATAACAATTAATTGCTCATTTATCCGATTAATTACCCGATTGGTCAATATAACTTCCAAACATCAATTATTATCGAAATAAATGTCAGTTTTCACTAACACTAATAATCCCAACACAATAGAACTATCAATTTCATCTTTAATCAACACGAACTTATTCATCATTAATATTATAACTCACAATATTTAACAATCAGGTCGTTCCCAGGAAAGAGGGGGCTTTTCGATAAGGATTTCTCCTTATTGGCGCCGCAATTAGGTGACCAAACCTCTCCTCGATGTAACTTCTAGATATTGTCAATATTGCAAATAATAATATGAATAACTTTGTCGCCTCAATTATTGATTTAATAATATAACATATTATGCAGATGATACTGTGACAATAATTGAATCAATAATATGAAAGATATATATGATGCAGCAATTACTGTAGCAATAATTGAGTATAATTGAGTGAGTTTTCACGTAAAGTATCAATAATCAATCTCGCAGTGCTACTATGCAACCACGCCAGACATCGTACTTTTACTACTAAGGGTAGTTCAACGGTTTTAACGGTAACACTTTCGTAGATTATGATAATTTTGTCGTTTTCTAACTTCGACAATACTTTCGTTGTGAGGTCCACCAATGATTGATGTAGTCAGTCATGCGAATATTTCTGTTAAAACAAATATTCCCAGGCCAATCGAATATTATATAACAACTTGCATACTTTGAAAAATTTATAAATATTACCCACAACTATAACATTATATCAAATCCACACCATAATATTAAAAAAAAAATATTTCGAGAAATTTAAATCTTTATTCATAAAATTTGGGGTCTCACAATTACTATCATATTTTTTTCCAATGGTGAGTCTTCTCTTGACATATAACTATCTCCATTATGCGCAATTGAAAATTATATTTCAACCAAACTCAAAGATCATATAGGTAGTGCTCGTAGATATACTTTCGTGAGTGGATGTGCATGACCTTGTCTTTTGATAACACTGAGGTTGTATGTCATTAGACATCTTGTATGATAGTGGCAAAACACCCTTCCAAAGTTGGGTTCACCTCACCCTATCCGGTTCACCAAAATTAAATATCAAATAGCGTATACAATACTGATACACTTATCTAAAGTTCTCAATAAAATTATTTCCATACTATTTAGGGAGAACCTCAATGACTATAGACCAACGTTTCTATTCTCTCTTTACCCCCGTCAATCTAACTACTCTCTTATTACCCGAAAGGATTGTGAAGCAAAAGGGTGAGCCAACTAGCTTCAAAGAAAGAATATCATGACTAAAGATAATTTACATCATCAATAGCCTTCATCGTAAATAAATCGGAGATTTATAACATATATGTAGCGCCCCAAAATTAGGTATACATCACCCATCTTGGGTCGCCACTTACATGGCATGTAATTTAAATACAACTTATTAACATAATTGTGTAAAAGTGTACAATACGACATAAAGCTGTGAGTTTAAATACAAATATCGCTCTACTAGATATTATACAAACTCAAAAAAATCCTCATTACAATTATTATCACACTATTTCACGAGAATAGTGAGGACTACTAATGCTATCTTCAGGACCATCACTCGTTTTCCCCGACTCGTCGGCTATATTCTCATTTCACAAGAGAAACGGTGAAAGAAAAGGTGAGCTCAACTAGCCCAAAGAAGAAATATTATGACTAAGATAATGCGAATAAATTATCAATAGTCTTCAACAATGTTAAGCGATAAAATACAATGACAACCGGTTTAAGCTGCAGCTGAATATACGAATCCATTAAAAAAAGTCAAGTAGAAAATAAAGTCTACTATTTTTAGGTTTTAAAAGGTTTTCATCTTTGTTATAATTTGAGACTCGACTTTAATAAATATTCACATCATCGAATCACCTACACTCTGGCCGAGGATATTCTTAAGAGTATCGCGACCACAATTATTCATGCACTACGGGCCAAGAATATTTGTGTATTCATTAATGGTCATGATCATGCCAACAAGCTGTCCATCAATGCACTACTGACCATTTGAGGATTTTTACCACATCATTTGTAACATTACGGTCATGATTACACCGAATAGTCTCGGTCATAATCATACCAAGTCCATCTATGCACTACGGTGCCACGGATGACTTTAAAAAATATAAACATGAGGATGATGACAATGATATAAGAATTCAATAAAACAAGTTCAAGAATTATTTTATCCAGAATTATTAACGTCAAATTATCAATATGATCTTTTGTTTTGTAGAGTAAAATTCAAGAATGATCGGAAGAATATTTTCATGAAAGATCTTTGGATGAAACGCAAATATCAAGGATATTCCACTAATTTCATGGAGTATAGAAGTCAAAGTTTTAACCAACTGGGTATAATAAAGAATGGAATAACAAAAGAAATCACCATGCATGCGATAGGCCATCGCGAACGAGTTATTCCAACAAAATAATAAATAACGGAACCGAGTCGGTGAAATTCACACAAGCGAGGATGTTCAATGAGAATAATAAAGATGGAACCGGATCCGATTGTAAAACACGCGAGATAGGATATTCCAATGGATTAATAAAAAAGGCGGAACCAGTGGGGTGTAAAACACATGAACGGATGTTCCAAAGAATAATAAAGAGCGGAACCAGTCCGGTGTAAAACACATGATGAGGATGTTCCAACGAATAATAATAAAAGGCGGAACCAGTAAATTGTAAAAACACATGAGACAGGATGTTCCAAGCAGAATAATAGAAGAATGTCACCAAGTATAGGGTAAACCACATTATCAAAGTTATTCCAAATGAGAATAATAAGCAATGGAATAACAAATGTTCTCTTCATGAATAAGAAAAAAATAACACCCTTACATTTGGTAGAAGATTGAATCTTTATGACGATGTAGTAACAAAATACTCTTCTTCTTTCTCTTATTCTCTCTATACTTTTCTCTCTATAGCTTGAATGAATTCGTGAAAAATAATGAAGCCCTAGGCCTCTATTTATAGAAGATTTCTAGCTTAGCAGACCGCCAGTGTGTGAAAAGCGAGTGGCGACTGTATTTGGTTTTGGCTTTGTAATGTGAAAGCGACAAGTGGTTGACGCTTTGTAATGTGAAACGACAAGTGGTTCGACGTCTGGTAAAGGTAATTACTATTAACGAAGGTAAATACTATTGACGAAGGTAAATACTATTCACAAGGGTAATTACTATTGACGAAGGTAATTACTATTGTGAAGGTAAATACTATTCACAAGGGTAATTACTATCGACGAAGGTAATTACTATAATGAAGAGACTCTTAGATGATGACATATGAGCCCCCATAAAATAATCAAACTTACTACAAATCATTTTTTTTTTCATCAACACATATTTAATCTTTCAACAATTATTAATCATTTATAACTTGTCGTCTCAATTATTGATTTAATACTATAACATATTATCTGAGATGATACTTTTGTGACAATAATTGAATCAATAATATAAGAGATATGATGCACGTGAATTATCGTGAGTAATAATTGGCATAGGTGAGTGACTTCTCACGTAAGCATCAATAATCAATAAGTGTCTTTACTATGCACGACTACGCCATTCATCGTATTTTTTACCACCGGGTAGTTCAACGATTTTAATTCAGTAACACCTCGTAGTTATTTTTATAAAATATTTTTGTCGTTTTCTCAATCAAGCAATAATTACATTAATGGGGTCCACCAATGATTGAGCCATTATCAGACGAATATTTCCTAACAAAAGAATATTCCCAACCAAAGCGAATATTTTATAACAACTTGCATACTTTGCAAAATTTATAAATATTACCCATAACTATAACATTATATCAATTTTATTTCATAATATTCAAAATAATATTTATAGAAAAATTCATCTTTATTTATAAAAGTTGGGTCTCTTACAACCTCCCCTTCTTATGAAATTTAAGCCCTACCCTCGAAATTAGGTACGTACTGGTATGTTGAAGAGGTAAGGATACCTTGATTTCATTTGATTCTAACTCCCAAGTCATTTTTCAACATCGTGGTTCCTCCACAAAACTTTGACTTGAGGTATAACCTTGAGGCGTAGAATATGTTCCTTCTTATCAAAATTTGATGGGAACCTCTTCATACGTCAAATCTTCGCTATTTCGTCAGATTCTAACTCGATAATATGGTTCGGGTCTTTTCACATATTTACGTAACATGGATATATGAAAAGCGTTATGAACACGAGATATATACTCAAGGTAGAAGCGAGTCTATAGGCCACGCCCTACTCGATCGAGGATTAAAATCGACCGATGAAGGGTTAAGCTTTCCTCTCTTTCCAAATCTTGTAACTCCTTTCCATGGAGCAACTCGTAACAAACACATGATATCCTATATCGAATTCCACGTCCTTTCGATGAAGATCAAGATAACTTTTTGTCGATTTTGTGAGGTTTTTATACGTTGTCGGATCGTTTAAATCTTTTTCAGAGTCATACGTACCAACTCCGGTCCCAACAACGTTGCTTCACCCACCTCATCCCAAAGATCTTGGAGAACGACACTTTCTTCCATACAACGCTTTGAATGGAGCCATTGCAATACTTTGCTTAAACATTGTTGTAGGAAAACTCCACCGATGGTAAGAACTTGTCCCAACTCCCTTGAAATCAAGGACATGAGTCTTAATAGATCTTCAAGAGTTTGAATAGTCCTCTCCATTGTCCGTCCGTCTCGAGGATGATATGCCGAGCTAAATCGTAAGTCCGTGCCCATAGCTTTTTTGTAAACTAACCCGAAAATCGTGAAGTGAATCTTGGGTCTCGATCGAAACTATGGATCTTAGGAATACCATGCGATCTTACAATCTCGTTTATGTACATACTGAGCAAGACGTTCAAGTGTATAAGTTTCGTATCGGAAGAAATGAGCGGACTTGGTCAATCTATCAACAATGACCCAAATCGCATCAATGCCTTGAGAAACCTTAGGAAAACCCGTGAATGAAATCCATGGTAATGTGCTCCCACTTCCATTCGGAATTTCAAGTGGTTCTGTAATGGACCTTTTGGTACTTGATGCTCCGCTTTAACTCGTTGACAAGTTAGACACATTGAGATAAGCAAATGCTTATCTCTCTCTTCATATTGCTCCACCAAAATGTATGAGCGAATATCATGATACATTTGGTACTCCCCAGATGGATTGCAAATGGTGTGTTGTGCGCCTCCATCATGATATTATACTTTAAATCGTCGGTCGTTAGAACACAAAGTCCGGAGTTGACTCGAAGTATTCCTTCTTCATCGATTCTTGCTTCCTAAGACTAGCACCTTCTTGCACTTTCTTCCTCATACGATCAATTTCGTGTGGTCTGTAGCTTGGCGGACTTTAACTTTATCGATTAAAGTCGGTTCTACTACGTATACTCGCTTATCATCACATGCGTCCACGAGTCTTTAACTCTATCTCCATCCTTT